>CM053402.1:11006662-11113986 GCA_028644305.1 Xerus rutilus
GAATTGAGCTGCTATAAACATTTAAGTGGCTGCATCAATGTAGTATGCTATTTTTAAGTCCTTTGGGGATAGATGGAGGAGTGGGATAGCTGGGTCAAATGGTGGTTCCATTCTAAGTTTTCTAAGGAATCTCCATACTGCTTTCCAGATTGGTTGCACCAGATTGCAGTCCCACCAGCAATGTATGAGTGTGCCTTTTTCTCCACATCCTCGCCAACACATATTGTTTGTATTCTTGATAATTGCCATTCTGACTGGTGTGAGATGAAATCTTAGGGTAGTTTTGATTTGCATTTCTCTAGTGGCTAGAGATATGGAACATTTTTTCATATGTCTGATTGTATATCTTATTCTGAGAAGTGTCTGTTCAGCTCCTTAGCTCATTTATTGATTGGGTTGTTTGGTTTTTTTTTTTTAGTGTTAAGTTCTTTGAGTTCTTTATATATCCTGGAGATAAGTGCTCTATCAGATGTGTGTGTGGCATAAATTTGTTCCCAGAATGTAGGCTCTCTGTTCACTTCATTGATTATTTCTTTTGCTGAGAAGAAGCTTTTTAGTTTGAACCCATCCCATTTATTGATTCGTGATTTTACTTCTTGCGCTATAGGAGTCTTGTTAAGGAAGTATGGTCCTAATCCAACATGATGAAGATTGGGGTCTACTCTTTCTTCTAATAGGCGCAGGGTCTCTGGTCTAATTCCTAGGTCCTTGATCCACTTTGAGTTGAATTTTGTAGGTACTATAACTTTTAAAATCCCAGCAGCTAATTCTAATGCTCAGCCAAAGTGAAAATCCACTGTTCATAGCTGGGTGCAATGGTGTACTCCTATAATTCCAGCAACCCGGGATGCTGAGGTAGGAGGATCATAAGTTTGAGGCTAGCCTGGGTGACTTATTGAAACCCTCTCTCTCAAAAATAAACAAACAAACAAATAAATAAATAGGGCTGGGGATATGGCTCAGTGGTAGAACACCCCTGGGTTCAATTCTTGCAAAACAAAAACAATCCACCACTGTTCATGACTCTTCAATTTTATTCCTTGCATTTTAATGTGACTTCCTCAGATGTGCAGATAAACAGATGAATTCTGTCTACTACATTTAACTAGCAGCAAATAATTTCTTTATTTGGATATCACAATGAGATGAGAAAGCAACCCACTCCAAGTGCATCTCTATCAGCACTAGGGCTGAACTGGGAACTGCTGGTTAATGAGTCTCTCTCCCACTAGGTGGTGAGATCCTAGAAGGCAGTCCCTGTCTCCTAACAAGTGCTGGGTGTATGAATGTTCACCCAGTGAACAGCTAGACACCATCCAGGCCCTTTCCTTTCTATCCCTAAGCTCACATCTCTGAAGTTATCTTTTTATAACCATATGTTTCATGTTAAATGCAATTCTTTTTTTGTTTCTCTTTTCACAACTTTTTATTGGCACATTACAGTTTTATATAATGATGGGATTTGTTACATACTTGTATATGCACACAATATGACAATATGACATACTTGTATATGCACACAATATGACTAATATCACTGGCCAGCACTTCCTCTCTCCCTCCCTCTCAACCTCTCACCCTCTGGTTTTCTTCCTTTACTGTTCTCCTTTTGATTTCATGAGATCTCTACCCCACCCCATCTTTCCCTTTTTCCTCTCTAGCTTCTACATATAAGAGAAAACATACAACCCTTGGCCTTTTGAGTTTGGCTTATTTTGCTTAACATAACGGTCTCCAGTTCCATCAATTTTCCTGCAAATGATATAATTTCATTTTTCTTTATGGCTGAATACTACTCTATTGTGTATATATACCACATTTAAAAAAATTCATTCATACATTGATGGACACCTTGGCTTGTTCCATGGTTTGGCTACTGTGAATTGCCTGCTATAAACATGGGTATGCATACGTTACTATAGTGTGATGACTTTAATTCTTTAGGGTAAATATAGAGAAGTGGTATAGCTTGGTCATATGGTGGTTGGTCTTTTGAGGAACCTCCATACTGATATCTATAATGGTTGTACTAATTTACAATTCCACCAACAGTGTAAAACTTTCCTTTTCCTCCCTCATCAGCATTAATTATAATTTGTATTCTTGATGACTACCATTCTGACTGGCTTGAGATGAAATCTCAGTATAGTTTTGATTTCCATAATTGCTAATGATGTTGAACATTTTTGTATATATTTGTAGGTCATTTTGTATTTTTTCTTTTGAGAAGTATCTGTTTAATTTACTTTCCCATTTATTAATTGGGTTATTTGATTTTTTTTGGTGTGAAGTTGTTTGAGTTCTTTATATATTCTAGATATTAATCCTCTGTCAGAAGGGTAGCTAGCAAAGCTTTTCTTCATGTAATTGCTTCCTTTGCTGTGCAGAAGGTTTTTAATTTGATACCATCCTATTTATTAACTCTTGGGATTATTTCCTGAGCTTCAGGAGTCCTATTGAGAAAGTCATTACCTGTGCCTATATGCAGGAGTGTTAGCACTGCATTTTCTTCTAGGAGTTGGATAACTTCTTATCTAACCCTAGATCTCTGATCCATTTTGAGTTGATTTTTGTGCAGGGTGAGAGATAAGGGTCTAGTTTCATTCTTCTACATATGGATAACTTGTTTCCCCAGCACCATCAAATATAATTCTTTAGAGTTTATTCCATAAATCTCTGCATCTACAATCCCATTGAGCATACAGGGTAGTTTGGTTTTTTTTCCAGAGTAAAGAGGGCATGTACTACTGCTATTTTTTCTAGTAAGTTGTCCAGCTCTGTGAGTAACAAAGCCCCCTCTGAGGCTAGGGGTGAAGCTCAGTGGTAGAGCACTTATCTCACATGCATAAGGCTCTAAGTTCAATTCCCAGCATGGCAAAACAATAAAAAAAAAATAAAGCCACTCTCTATAATAGAATTAGGACTCCTCTGAACCTCTTGAGGATTATTGGTCTTGGTTCACATTCTGTTAGTGTTATTTATCACAAAATGCTTGATGAAGTATTTATTGCTTTTTAAATAAACACAGAGCTCTTACTATGGGCCAGACAGTGTTCCAAGCGCTTTAAAAATATTTATCCACTAGAAAATCTAAAAATTAATTATCATGTCATAAAGAGTAAGTTCCTTTTCCCCAAAAAAGTTGGAATCAGAGTTGCTGGCTGGTGCAGGAAAGCTGTGCTTCAGCCCTAGAAGCTCACAGGCCCAGACAAGCTCCTTGACCATTACATTTTCAGCTCGCTCACCCCGACAGCATCGAACAGACAGATGAGAATGCCTCTCAACCTTTGTGGAATGTCTGTCCGAGAGTAAATCAAATAACTTTCAAAAGTAATATTTGGATGGTCTAAGTGCCATAGAGAGATGAAGCTGGAGGAGGAGATGGGAAGTGATGAAAGATATTCTAATTTTAAAAACAGAAGGTCTCCAGAAGATTGATATATCTTCTTGAGAGAGTGACTGAAATATCTTCTTGAGAGAGTGATAAAACCTGCAGATGAAGAAGCCACGGTGAACTCCAGAGAAAGCATTTCAGGCAGAAGGAACTGTGAGAAAATAAATTCCTACTTTTTGAGCCACCAGGTCTGTGGTATTTTTGTTATGGCAGCAGCCTGAGCAGACTAACACGGGGTAGGATTTTGAGTAGCAGGAGAGGAGATGATCTTTGTTGAGAGTACAGGCAAAGGATCCCTAGTAAAGTGGTGAGAGATTCTGAGTGCTTTCACTTTGTCCATGAAGGAGGAGGAAAGATTCATCACCTGGTATGAGGATGGAAGAAAAGACTTGGGAGACGTGAGGGCTGAGGCAAGATGCAAAGCAGTCACACAGGCAGGAAAGGAAGGGCCTGGGGAATACAGCGTAAGTCTCAGGGTTCCAGGAGGTAAGGGCCCACCTGAAATTACTAATGTTGAATTCTCTGCCTCACTTTAAACTCAAAGTAAGACTAGTTTGTAATATGTAAATACCTCTAGAACTTACGGAAAGCTAAATGTAGCAGCATCAATACTTTGGAGACTAAGGCAAGTAATTGAAGAAATGAAATTAATTTATTCATCTTCAAGGTTTTTACTATTTTTGAACCTAAATCATAGCTGCCTACATTTCTGAATCCCTCTTAAATAAATCTAAAAAATGCTGGTTTAGAATAGTTGAAATTCATAGCTTATTTATCAGGCAAGCTAAAACACTTTTAAATTCTTTTACTCTCAGAATAGTACTGACTACACATTTCATTTCTATACATAAAAATAAGGTAGAGTTTAGTTATTTTAAACCAAGCCTTATTTTTATAGCTACCATTTATAAGTAGAAACAAAATTTTCACACAATCACCTGCAGCCTGGCCTAATCAGAGGTAATATAGAGAAGAAAATCACAATTTTGAAGTGAGTCAAGTTTTTTTAGTGGTACCTACAGTCATTGCCGTTGTGTCCAGCTTTGGGTCTTTCTCACTGCTCACATTTAAGATTGGCCATACTGTCCCTCCTCCAACAAGCACCCAGTTCTCTGCTTTTGTAGGGCCTCTTCCTCAGGTCATTATCCTTATTAGAGAGCCCAATGTGCTGATCAGCTTCTCTTATGCAATTCAAAATCCTGAATTTAAAAACACAACTAGAAAGGAGAAAAACGGAACATTTTCACAAACGTGTCTATGATTGGTAATCATCTTATTGTGCTACCCTTTTCTTGCAGGGTACTTAGCATTATGACCTATTTCAAAAGAAGTCCTCCATTCCTTTGTGCTCCAGTTCCTACTATTAACGGTGAAACTTCAGGCATTCCTCGTCCTTTCTGGAAGATGATTTGGAGAAAAGAAAACTAAGATTCTACTCTGAAATATTTATATTTAAGGCAAGACCAGACCTTGGAAGGTAAATCTCTTTAAAATATAATAGCATAAGTTTCTGAAGAAAAGATTTGTTTTTAGGATGAGGGAAAACAAGGATGCTTCTCAGAGTCTGAAATATGGCATGAAGCTCAGATTATTATGTAGCCCTTTCTACTCAAAATCTTGGTATGCATCCACCAAACACTGTACACTATGGCCAGCCTGGTAAAGTTGGATCAGCCTACTGACAAAAATATTCAGAGAATTCATAACAAATATTTACACTTAATTTAATTAGATGCATTTACAGAACATTTGAGCCTGAAAGTCTATGTTTTACTTCAAGACAAAGGTGTAGGGCTGGGGATGTGGCTCAGTAGTAGAGTGCTCACTTCCCATGTGGGTTCAATCCTCAGCACCACATAAAAATAAATAAAAATAAAGGTATTGTGTCCATCTACAACTAAAAAAATATTTTAAAAAAACCAAGGTGTAAACTTGTGAAGATAAAGTACCATTTATAACTTCTACTCTAGCCATGATGGAATAACTGGGAATATATTTTATTTGCCGCAGTAAACCACTGGGAAACTTGACAAGGTTTTGGAAAAACTGTCTTATAATATAGGCAATATAGAACACAGGCAACAGGAAACACAGGAGTGCAGCACAAAGAGAAGGGAAACCAAGGGGTAAGCTCTCATGTAGTTCTTTGATTTATTTAGTTCCTCGATATTTTTTCATTGGAGTTTTATAGGTTTCTTTATATAAATTCGGTACATATTTTGTTAAATTTATATACATTTACTTTTGGGAAACACTAATGTAAATAGTATTTGGTTTTAAATTTCAAATTATACTTGTTCATTGCTGATATACAGGACAAAAATCGACTTGCATATTAACTTTGCATCCTGCATCCTTGCTATAATTTCCTTATCAGTTCCAGGAGTCTATAGATTCTTTTGATTTCTTTACATAGATAATCATGTTATCTGCAAACATAGAAAGTTCTACTTCTTCCTTCACAATCTGTAAACCTTTTATCCTTTTCCTGTCTTATTACATTACTTAAGGCATTCAGTATAATGTTGAAACAGAGTGCTGAGAGGGAACACCCTAGGCTTGTTCCTGATCGTAGGGGAAAATTTTCTAGTTTTCACCATTAAGTTAAGTGATAAGTGTAGGATTTCTCTGTAGATGTTCTTTATCATGCTTAGGAAGAGCCTCTCTGTTCTTAGTTGCTGTGATTTTTTTCCCCATGGGTATTGGATTTTGTCAAATGTCTTTTCTGCCTCTATTGATATGATCATGTGACTTTCTTCTTTAGTCTGTTGATATATTAATTGATTTTCAAATGTTGACCAGCCCTGCATACCTGCAATGAATCTCACTTGGCCATGGTGTTTAATTCTTTTTGTACATCATTGAGTTCAATTTGCTAATTTTTTATTGAAGATTTTTGTATTGGTATTCATGAGGGATACTACTCTTTAGTTTTCTTTTCTTTGTCTAATTTTGGCATCAGGGTAATATTGGCCTCACTGAATGAATTAGGAAGTCATCCCTCTGCTTCTATTTTTTCAATGAGACTGTAGAGGATTAGTATAATTTCTTCCTCACATGTTTGGTAGAATCACTGTTGAATCCATGTCACTCTAGTACTTTCTGGTTTGGAAGGGGAAGGTCATTAATTATTTAGAGTTAATTTCTTTATAGATGCAGGCCTATTTTAATTGTTTCTTCCTGTATGAATTTTGACATATGGATGTTTTTCAAGGAATTGGTCCATTTCAAATCTTTGGGCATACAATCACTTTACGGTTTCTTTATTATGCCTTCAATGTTCCTGGTATTCATAGTGATGTCCTATCTTTCATTACTAATACTAGTAATTTGTGTACTCTTTTTCTTAACATGGTGAAAGCTTATCAAATTTATTCATCTTTTCAAAGAACCAGCTTTTGATTTCATTCATTTCTTCTAATAATTTCCTGTTATCCATTTCACTGATATCTGTTCTGACTTTTATTATTTCTTCTCTTGTGCTCTTCTTTTTCTAATTTGATAAAGTGAAAACTTCTTGATTTCAGATCTTCCTTTTTTTCTAATGTGCATTCAATGGTATAAATTTTTCTCAAATTGCTGCTTTCTGTGTATCCCACACATTTTGATAAGCTGTGCTTTAATTTAGTTCACAATATTTTAAAACTCATCTTGAGATTTCTTCTTTGACCCATGTATTAATAGTGTGTTGTTTAATCCTCATATATTTTGGGATTTTCCAGCTATCTTTGTTATAGATTGGATTCTAGTTTAATTCCATTGTGATCTGAGAGCAGACACTGTATGCTTCATATTTTTAAAAATTTTAGATGTGTTTTATGGCTCAAATTGTGATACATCTTGGTGAATGATCCATGTGAGCTTACAGAGAATGTGATGCTGCTGCCGTTGGATAAGTAGTCTACAGATATCCATTATCTCCAGTTGACTGCGGGTAGTATTGAATTCAACTATTGTCTTTAATGATTTTTCTGCCTCTGGATCTGTTCATTTCAGACAGAGGGTGTTCAATTCTCAAAGTATAACAGCAGCTTCTCTATTTCTCTTCAAAGTTCCATCAGTGTTTCCCTCACAGAATTCGATGCTCTATTTTTAGGGACACACGTATTAAGGATTGGTTTGTGTTCTTGGAGAACTGACCCTTTTATCTTTATAGTATGCTCTTTGTTATCCTTGGTAACTATTCTTGCTCTGAAGTCTGCTCTAAGATTAATGTAACTACTGTTGCTTTCTTATCAGGATTAGCATGGTATATCTTTCTCCATTCATTGACTTTTTCTCTATATGTTAATTATATTCAAAGATTTTATGTAGACAACATATTGCTTTTTGATCTACTTTGAAAATTTCTATCTTTAAATTGGTATATTTAGACCACCAACATTCTAAGTGATGGGCTGGGGCTGTAGCTCAGTGGCAGAGCGCTTGCCTCGCATGCGTGAAGCACTGGGTTCGATCCTCAGCACCACATAAAAATAAATCAATAAAGATATTGTGTCCACCTACAACTAAAAAATATTAAAAAAAACATTCTAAGTGATAACTGATACAGTTGGATCAATATTTAGCATAATTGTTACTATTGTCTAATCATTGCTTTTGTTCATTCCCATTTTTGTCTTCCATTCTTTTTCTGTACTTTGTGGTTTTAATTGGGCATTTATAATTCTATTTTCATTCCTTTCTTAGCATATCAGTTATGCTTCTTTAGATTTTTTTAAATGGTTGCCCTAGAGTTTGCTGTATATTCCACCTTCAAATAACACTTCACAGGTAGTATGAACATCTTATAATAAACAAAACAATCCTAATTTCCTTCCTCCTTTATCATTGCTGTTATTCATTTCATACACATATAAACATGTATATATATATATGACTGAATCTATTGTAGCTATTATTTTCAACAAGGTTCTATCTGTTGAGAATAATAAAAGTTTTTATTTTACCTTCATTTATTTTTTTCTTTAATGCCCTTCCTTTCTTAATATAAATCAAAGTTTCTGACTTATGTAATTTTTCTTCTTTCTAAAGATCTTTTTTAAACTTTCCTTCAAGGACAGGATCTATTGGCAACAAACTTCAGCTTTTGTCTGGGAAAGACAAAATCTCTCCTTCACTATTGAAGGCTAATTTTCCAGGTTACAGAATTCTAGACTGGTGAGGATTTTTCCCTCTCGACACTTTAAACATTTTACTCCACTTTCTTCGAAGGGGGATGTAATTTTTATCTTTGTTCTTTTATAAGTAAGGTTCCTCCCCTGCCTGCTTACATCCTTCAAAACACTATTTATCTTTAATCTTCTGCATCTTGAAAATAATATGCCTAGGTATGGTTTGTTCATTGGCTTTATCCCAATTAGTGTTCTCTGAGGTTTTGAGGCTTGTGGTTTGGTATCTGACATTAATTTAGAGAAGTTCTCAGTCATTATTTCCTCAGTTATTTCATTTGTTACTTTCTCTCCTCCTCCTTTTCATATTCCTGTCATGCATATTTTATACCTTGTGCAGTTGTCCCAAAGTTATTGGATATTCTATCCTGGTTTGTTTTTCAGTCTTTTTGATCTTAGCTTTACAATTTTAGAAGTTTCTATTGAGATATTCTCAAGCTCAGCAATTCTTTTCTCAGCTATGTAGAATCTACTAATGAACACATCCAAGGCATTCATTTGTTAGTATTTTTGATTGCTAGCATTTCTTTTTGATTCTTTCATAGAATTTCCAGCTCTGCTTATATTGCCCATCTGTTCTTGTATGTGGTATCTATTAGTGTTCTTAGCATCAATCATAGTTGTTGCAAATTTCTGGTCTGGTAATTATAACATTCTTGCCATTCTGAGTCTGGTGGTTGTGCTGCTTGCTCTGTCTCTTCAAATGATGCTTTTTTTTTTTTTTTCCTTTTAGTATGTGTTCAAATTTCTTCTTTTTTGGGAGGTGATGGTGCTGGGGATTGAACTCAGGGGGACTGGAGCACTGAGCCACATCCCCAGCCCTATTTTGTATTTTACTTAGAGACAGGGTCTCACTGATATACTTAGAACTTCACTTTTGCTGAGGCTGGCTTTGAACTTGCAATCTTCCTGCCTCAGCCTCCTGAGGTGCTGGGATTATAGGCATATGCCACCGTGCCCACTCAAATATCTTCTTGATAACAAGAAAATATATACTGGGTATAAGGAATTGCAGTAAAGAGCCCTTTGTAATATAGTGGTAAGATGAGGGCAGGAGAGCAAGTGTTCTATAGTCCACAATTAGATTAATCTTAAAATTAGTGAGTCTGTACCTTGGACCTTGACGTTCGCCAGTGCATCTCAGCTTTCCCCTCTCTTAGGTTATAAAGAAAGGCTGGAGGGAGCTGCATTTGTTATTTCTCCTCCCCTGAATGGAAGTCTAGAGTGGGCTGGTATTGGTTATTTACCTTCCTAAGAGTTTAGCCTCTGATAAAATAGTTTCTGTTGAGTTTCCTTTTGAAGGGTAACAGAACACTGGTATATTTCAGAATGGTCACTTTCCCCCTCTCTCCTGCCATGGGCATGGCTGGATCTTTCTTCAGTATTCATTCTGAGCATCTGGGTCAAACTCCTGAAGGTAAAACTCACTCAAGTTTTATCTCCCAGATTTGCCCACACTAAACCTCCACCAATTCATGGATTCTAGTTCTGCTTTTTCTATCCTGCATTCATTCCTGCAGAGGTTTCTGCTCAGTTAAGTTTGGGTTCTCTGAGTCTGTCTCTAAATTTTAAGGCAGCAGTTTGTCTTAGGAGCCCACTTTTCTGACACATTTTTTAAAAAGCTGTTAATTTTCAGTTTATTAAGTTTTTAACTTATTTTTGGAGGAATGGCAACTTCCAACCACCTTATATGCCTGACCAGAAATCAGAAATATCCAAGTAATTTCCAGAGAGATAAAAAGGTAAATGTAATGAAGAGTCTTAGTAATCTCTGAGACAATATCACATTCTCTAACATACATGTAATTATATCCCAGAAGAAGAAAGAAAGTTCAAAAAATATTCAAAGATATTATGGCTGAAAATTTTCCAAATGGAAAAAAACCTCTAAAACCACAAGGCAAAGATCAGTGAACAAAATACAAGATAAACAGAAAACCACATCAAGACACATTATAATAAAACTGTAAAGAACAGAAATAAAGATAATATCTTAAAAGCAGCCAGAAAAAACAGATACACTAAAAAGACAAGAATAACTAAAGATTTCTCATTTAAACTATGTAAGTCAGAAAACAACAAAATTAATACTTAAGGTGTTAAAAAACTGTTAATCTAAAATTGCATACCCAGTGAAAATATTCTTCCAAACTGAAGGGAAGAAACAGAAAAATCAAAGAAAAATATGAGAGAATATGTCATCAGTAGAATATCAGTAGAATATAAAAAACACTGAAAGAAATTGTTCTGGCAGAGGGACAGATAACAAATGGAAACCTGGACGGGCCCAAAGAAATATGTAACACTGAACATAGAAAATGTGTGTGTAAATATAACATAATTTTATTCTCATTTTAACAGTTCTTTAAAAGACAAGTTAAGTGTTAAAAGAAACAATAAAAGTATATTGTGGGGCTTAAAATATTTGTAGAATGGAGAAATGGAAGTATGCAGTTATTTTTTTAAAATATTTTTTTAGTTGTTGATGGATCTTCATTTTATTCATTTATTATTTATATGTGGTATGAGGATTGAACCCAGTGCCTCACACATGCTAGGCAAGTGCTCTACCACTGAGCTACAGCCCAGCCCGGAAGTATTCAGTTATTAAGGAACTTATATTTTACATAATCTGGTCTAATAGGTGAAGTCAGGCTGTAATTGAGATGCATATTGTAAAACCTACATCAAGACCTAAAAAAATCCCAACAACAATAAAGAGGTATATGAATTAAACAATAAATTTTAGTTCATAAAAATGGTAGAACAATCCTAAATAGGTATGTGCCTAATTTCAAAGACTTCAAAATTAATCAGCTTTTGGTTTCATTGATATTTTTGGTTTCATTGAAGCAAAACCTGACAGAATTGAAGGAAAAAATAGGCAAGTTCATAAATTGTAACTGAAGAGAATTCAATACTCCTTTTTTGGAATTGACAGAACAAGTAGATCAAACATTAGCAAGAATATAGGTGATTTACAAAAGTGGGATGGCATCAACCTAAAAAGCTTCACAGCAAAGGAAACAATCAAGAACATGAAGAGAGCCTACAGAACAAGAGAAAATCTTTGCCACTCGCACCTCAGATAAAGCATTAACTTCTAGGATACATAAAGAACTCAAGAAATCTAACACCAACCAACAAACAACCGAATCAATAAATGGGCAAAGAACTGAAAAGGCACTTCCCAGAAGAAGAAATATGAATGGCCAACAAATATATGAAAAAATGTCCAACATCACTAGCAATTAGAGAAATGTAAGTTAAAACTATACTACAATTCCATCTCACTCCAGTCAGAATGGCAATGATCAAGAATATAAGTAACAATAATGTTGGCGAGGATGTGGGGAAAAAGGTAGACTCATACATTGCTGGTAGGACTGCACATTGGTGCAATCACTCTGGAAAGCAGTATGGAAATTCTGAGGAAAACTTGGAATGAAACCATCTTTTGACCCAGTTATCCCAGTCCTTGGCATATACCCAGAGGACTTAAAACCAGCATACCACAGGGCCATGGCCACATCAATGTTTATAGCAGCTCAATTCACAATAGCTAAGCTATGGAACCAACCTAGGTGCCCTTCAGCAGATAAATGGATAAAGAAAATGTGATACATATACACAATAGAATATTACTCAGCCATAAAGAAGAATGAAATTATGGCATCTGCTGGTAAATGGATGGAACTGGAGACTATCATGCTAAGTGAAATAAGGCAATCCCCCAAGCCCAAAGGCTGAATGTTCTCTCTGGTATGTGGATGCTGACACACAATGAAGCAGGGAAGGGATGGAAGAATAGAAATTCATCAGATTAGACACAGGGGAATAAAGGGAAGGGATTGGGGATAGGAATAGGAAATACAATAGAATGGACATAACTTTGCTATGTTCATATATGAATACATGACTAGTGTAACTCCACATTATGTACAACGTCAAGAATAGGAAGTTATACTTCATGCATATATGTCAAAATATACTCTGTCATGTGTATCTAAAAAGAACAGATAAAAAAATTTTTAGAAAATAATTAGATGTTTTAAAAAATATCAACCAGCCTGACCATTAATGAAATAGACCATAGTTTGAGCCATTAAATGAATTTTAATTAGTATAAAAGAGATCATTTTATAGAGTACATTCTCTGACTATAGTGAATTAAATATGAAATCATAACAGAAATATACCTGATATTTCCCAAATATTTGAAAAGTGAAAAATGTATGAATAAATAATTTATAAGTTAAAGAAAAATTCAGGGGGCTGGGATTGTGGCTCAGCGGTAGAGCGCTTGCCTCGCATACATGAGGCCCTGGGTTCGATCCTCAGCACCACGTACAAAGCAATAAAATAAAGACATTGTGTCCATCCACAACTAAAAAATATAAAAAAAAAAAAAAAAAAAAGAAAAATTCAGAAAGGAAGTTAGAAAATATTTTTAAATAAATGAAAATGGGAGCATATATTTGTGGAATGCAGCTAGATTAGTACTTAGAGGAAATTTTTAACTTTGAATTCATTTTTTAGCAAAGGAAGAAGTTCTAAAATAGTGGTACAAACCTCCACGTGAAGAAGGTTGAAAAAATAGCAAGTTAAATATGGAGTAAGGAAGGAGAAAGAAAATAATAAATATAAAGGCAGAAATGAATGAAAGAGAAAATAGAAAAAAAAAAGGGAAAAAAATCAGTGCGGGGCTGGAGATATAGCTAAGTTGGTAGAGTGCTTGTCTCACATGCACAAGGCCCTGGGTTCAATCCTCAGTACCCCCGCGCCCCCCAAAAAAATCAATGAAACCAAAGGCTGATTCTTTAGTAAAGACAATGAAGTAGACAATTTCTAGATACATTGATCAGAAAAGGAAGGCAAAAATATCAATATCAGAAATGAGAGGGGACACCACTATCACATTCTACAGATATTAATAGGGTAATAAAATATTATGAACATTATATTTATGAATTTTCAATAATTTAGATGAAATCTCTTAAATGATACAAACTACTGTACACACACACACACACACACACATCCCGTACGTATGACCCTTTCTGAAATCCTGACATATACTCGTGAACTGTGAGAGTTTCACAAACATTTAATTCAATTTTTCCTCTGTAATTGGCACTGTATGTTTACAGAGTAAAAAAGATTGAATGCATTTGGAGAGGAGACAGATTAAGTATATAAATAAAATGCTGCATAATAAGTGTCATGAAAGAGATATGCACAGGGTGTTATTAGGGAAGAAATAGGAGATACCTCTCATCAGAGGCGGCTTCTGTAAGGAGGTGAATATTAAAGGATAATGATGATGACGCTAATGACCATGAGAGCAACAACAACAACTGATTTATTTCCCTCTTACGTTAATGGACATAGTTTAAATACTTTATACATATTTGCAGATCTATCTAACTCACTCAAAAACTCTGAGTTAAGCACTATTACCCTGAAACTGAGAAACAGGGAAGTTACAGCATGGAAAAAACTTTCAACTGATAGAAAAAAAAAAAAAGGCAGATGGAAGAAGTGAGAAAGGGACAGGTCCCCAAGCTCGTGCACGCATGGTGTTCTGAGGCACCATGCTTTTTCTTCTTTTCACAGGCACACTGCTTGCAAAGGTCATCTCTGCCCTCTGCCTCCACTTTCATTTACTTATTAGTTCAAGAAATAATTACTGAGCTCCTTGGTGACCACTGTTCTTTACTTAATGGCCTGAAATTTGATTCTGTCCCCTCTATTCAACTTGCCAAAGACCCTTTCAGTGTATTTTTTTTCTGATTATAGAAGTAAATACAGATTGTGGTGATGGTTGTAAAAGTTGCTTAAGTTTATTAAAGATCACTGACCTATACATTTAAAACAAGTTTTTAGTATGTAAAGTAAAACTCAATAAAGCTGTTTTTAAATGTAAAAAAATTGATTATTGTAGAAAACCAAGAAATAGCCTCCTATAATCCTTCACCCAATGTAACAAGTTTAACATTTTAGCGATCTTTATGCAGTATCTTTTGCATGCTCCTGGATATTTCTGAAGTCTTCAATCTGGCAATCTCCTCTACTCAGGCTCCTCATTCTACCTTTATACCTTTTTTTTTTTTTTTTTTTTTTTTTGGTACTGAGGATTGAATGCAGGGGCACTTGACCACTGAGCCACATCCCCAGCCCTATTTTGTGTTTCATGTAGAGACAGGGTCTCACTGAGTTGCTTAGCACCTCACCGTTGCTGAGGCTGGCTTTGAACTTGTGATTCTCCTGTCTCAGCCTCCCTAAGTGCTGGGATGACAGGCATGTGCCACCGTGCCCAGCTATTTTATAACAGTAGAACTATAGAGAAAACAGAGTAGTCAATTTGGGATTCTTAATTACAACCTAGGTCAACTGGATTCATGGCCCAAAAAGTCTTCCAGAGTTAGTTTTCACCTAGGGAAGAACTTTCTTGGCTTCCCCCATTTCTTCTCTATCCTCAGTCTAGAAAAGAGTTCCCAGACTGGGAAAATAGGGCAGAGTCTGAGGTAAAAGAGAAATTTTTATTTGTGGGTCTTTTCTTGAGAGAAGGCTCTACTTCCCTCCCTTCCTCCCTCCCTCTAGGATACAGGGAAAGACTGGAAACGCCATGTAGGCAGGGCTACTGAGAGCTAATCAGCCATGTGCTCGTGCCAGGAGAAGATGGGAGCCACAGTGGTGTGTGTTCAAGCCAGAAACGGGCTTTGTGGTCTGTCTCAGCAGCCTGGCAGCATTGCTGTGTCCAGTTCCCCAAGGGCAGCAAGGATGTGCCAAAGAGAAGGACTCTGAAAAAGGAAGAAGGATGACAGAGGTGAGACTTGTGTAACTTTGGCAGTCAAAGATCAGCAGGGGACATCAGGCTTTCCTGGGGATGCCTGGGTGAGTAGACGGCACCTGCGATCAGAGGCCCCACCTCACCCCCCACCCGTGGCATGACGGAGGAGCCAGTGCTTACCTGATGCTGTGGGGAGTGACCTACATCCCAAGTGACTCAAAACGGAAGCTGAGATTACAATAAGATTTTTACATCTGAGTGGGTGGCCTGGGATTTGTAATAGGTATGTCACTATAAAGAGTGCCAGTGCGATTCTAAGGCATTCCTCAGGTCCCCGCTTGCCATCATGCTCCTTCTGCAGGAGAGAGCCACGAGTGGAAGCAGGAGAGACAACCCCACCACCACCACAGGCTGCTTCAGAGCCCAAGACCTGTGATGTGGTGAGTGGGTGGCAACAGAAGGCTGTCGCTGAGCCCCATGAGATACAGACCCCTTCTTCCCAAGTCTGAACTAACAGGTGACCATCCTCTGGCCAATCACAGGGACTAGGAACCCGAAGCAACTGCAAGCTCCCTTGGGCCCAGGGAGAGAGGGGACGTGACTGGGCCTATCTTGCGCATGCTCTGGTCTCATGCCCAGCAAACAAGGACACAGAGGAAGGAAGAGCCACGCGGGAGTGATACACGAGAGGCTGCTCAGTAGCAAGGGCAGCCAGCTGGCGTGCTCCCTCAGACCAGTGCTGCCTGTGCACGCAGACAAAAGGGGAACGAACTACTAAAGCACTGCCCGTCTTCCCCACTTTATGTAATGTCAAATGGTTTTCCACGCAATTAAAATTATCCAACACCTAAATTTCAAAAGTAGTATTTCATCATATGGATTAAGAATAAAAAAAAATGTTCCCACAAATTTAGGAAAAGACCATACTGCAGCCACAGTTGCAGGAGTCATCAGAACTGGGAAACCTGATCAATTAATCAATGGGAACTCACTTTGGTGAACACACTTTTGCAACCGACTAAGAGCTGTCAGCCCTTTATTTCTGAAAGTCAGCCAATCAGAGGCAAATTCACGCCAGCAGACACCTCTGAGGGCCAGTCCATCCGCCTCCATCTCACACACTCCTATGGCACCAAGCTACAGCTTCCAAAATCCCCTCCTCCTAATTCCCATTTCACCCTCAAACCTACACTGCTCAGAGAGGCTGTGTCTGACCAGCACAGCTGCTTTTATTATGTGAGCAAAGAATTCAGTTTTCTCTTTTCATTTGATATACTGACAAGGTGTATCACGGCCTACCGAATCATTCCTCTATCGCCGCATACTTATGAGTACTTTACCATTATTAGTAACGCTGTGGCATCTACCTGCATATATATGCTTCATTGCAGTACTGATTATATTTTTAAGACAAATTCCAAAAAGTGGAATTAAACCAACGTATAGAAACATTGTTAGGGCTGGGGATATAGCTTACCTGCCCCCATGAGCAAGGTCCCAGGTTCAATACCCAGTATTTCAAGACAATAGAAACATTTTTAAAGCTCTTTATAAATACCGTCAAAGTGCTTTCCAGAAATTTACAGCCACATATCAGTGTCTGAGGTACCCATTGCACTATATACTCTTAAGGATTAAATATTCTCATTTTAATACAATCTTTACCAATGTAATAATAGTTTCTTACTCTAATTTGTATTTCTTCTGACTTGACTCCCTGCCTCCATATTTAGCCAATTTCCAATCTCCCCTGTATCACCGTGACAGCTCTTCTGCTGAGGATTCTTGCTAATCAAGACCAAACTCCTTGGCCCTTGATGTTATGAGCTTATATCTCATTTCTGCTTCAACACCATCAAACACTACTTTTATCCTGCTGAGATTTTAGCTCCTCAAAAACAGAAATGTATTCTGTTCAATGGTTTGTTCCAAGGCCAACACAGAACAGAACCAGGAATAGCTGATGAATAAACATTTTTAAATGGGTTTTCCTGACCATTTTTTGCTTTTCAGTGTCTTTCTGCCATATCTTTCTCTAACCCTACCAATCAATGTACCAAGACCAGTTCAAATGTGTTATTTTCTTTGCTCATACCATTTGAAGTGATTTGTACTTTTGCCCTTTGGTATTTAGAGTGGTAACATGTGAGGTCATTCTACAGTCTTTTGAAAATGTGTCCTATCTTTCCTGATAGGTTTTGATCAGAGTGGGTGGCTTTGGCATCGCTGCTCGGCCCTTTGTGGTTGCTTAGCAAATACTGCTTAATGAAATTAATGAATTAATGGAGAAAAAACAAACAAGTATAAATGAGCTACATTGTTAAAAGTTTTAAAATAGTTTTTGGAGAAAAAGATTGTTATTTCTTCATCTTCACTTGGCATATTCAAGGTCAGGCAGGGGAGGCAGGTACAAGTGGAAAGGTTTATGAGTATTTACAAAAGTGATTTTCCAGGCTACCTATTCTAACAGGAGAGGAAAGATAACTAGGAGTAAAATGGAAATTGGGCAAATAATTGTTTATGAGAGAAGGCATCCTATTTTTCATCTTGGTAAATGTAGTTTGTTTTACATGTCAAATATTTTAAGACATTTTAAGATAACTGAAATATTTAAAGAAAGCTGATTTTAAAAAGCAGCTTTCAGAAAAGTCTTCATATTAATTCAGAGAAAAGGTAACTTTTCGTACATTGTGGTTATAATGATAACTTTCCCCAAACACTGAAGTAAATCATAAAATTTTACTTAGTTAAAAACATGAAAGCTAAGTTAAAGATTATGTAAGTGCATGTGTACAACCATACCTATATGATACATAATAAATAAAATTATGCCTTGTAGATTACTATGCTTTCTCAAACAGAATAGTTTAAAAGAACTATCTTTACTTTTACTTCCACTTCTCTTAATGTTCAGAATGAATTAAAAGTGGAATAAAGTTTGTATTTGTTGTTTAAAGAAATAGTCAGTGTTTTACATTCATTGGCATTAAGTGTTTATTGAAGCAAACATTGAAAAAAGGTATCATCTGGGCTGGGATTGTGGCTCAGTGGTAGAGCGCTTGCCTCGCAGGTGGAAGGCACTGGGTTCGATCCTCAGCACTACATATAAAAAAATGAATAAATAAAGGTCAATCAACAACTAAAAAAAAAATTAAAAAAAAGAAAAAAGGCATCATCCTTCCTCAATGTGATCATACTAATTTGCTTATGAATTCTCTGAAATAAACTAATTGAGGATTAAGCAGGCAGACTACCACTTAAGACTTCTGATTATCACATTTCTAATTTCAAAGCCTCTTCTGGAGAAAAGTAATCAAGACAGAACAGTGGTGGGAAGTTGATGAGCATTTGTTGGGTATCTACCATGTGTCAGGTGAGGATACAGATGTGAGTAAGAGAAAGTTGCTGATGATAAATCCCAAGACTTTCAAGTCTTCTTTTGAGTCAAGGGTAAGCTCTCAGCTTGACACAATCATTACAAGAAAGGGTATTTTAATTAGAAAATTCTTTTACTTTTCTATCTTTACATATAAATCCCAACTTGAGGAAATGGCAAACTACTCTAAGTGGCAAATCAGCTGCGAATGTCAGTGTTCCATCTTCAATGACTCCTCATTTTAATTCATCTCTAGCAAATTGATAGAATCATCTTAGATAGTTGTTTGCCCAGAATCAGAAGCTAGAAATCAGGAACCTCAGGTGCTTTGGTCTTTGTCTCCACCTATTCATTTTGTAAGAATCCCATAGAAAAGCCACCCCTTTATAAAGGAGAAACTAGACAGTTGTTCAAAAGGATTATGGTATCATTATCAATATAATTATTAATAAATCCATTGGAAGAAATGCCCATACATTCCTGAATTTGGTCTTATTCCTTTCTTTTTTCTTTTGTAGTGCTAGAGACTGAACCTAGAACCTCATGCATGCGCAGCAGGTACGCTTTTCTGAATATACCAATCAGGATTGGATATGTTCTATCCACCCAGTAACACCCAGTCCACAGTATTTAGTCAATACTGTGGACTAAAATAATGTATATTTAATGTCAGATAATCTAAAGAATAATGTGGGATAGGTGATTGTCTTCCTTTACTGTAATCCAGAGGAACTAATTTTCTCACCATTGCAACATATAGTTACATGGCTAACACCCATAAATGATCACATAAGGGTTACATGCATTTCCCCACCCCACTTGCTGAATAAGAAAGCAAACTGTGAAACAAGCTTATGGAAATAGTTAAAGAATTAAGATCTAATCATATTTCAAAGCTCAGCCTCAGAGAAGCTCTCTGAAGCAAAGGCCACAGAAACTGAAACACATTTATTACTTGGGCAGAAATACAAACTTTAAGAGTAAGGGGAGGGGAGAGAAACTTTAGTTTGCTCTAGGGAAGAAGCAGCTATTCTCTGATGTGCAAAAAAGAATTTATCATCAAAGACCAAATGTAAATGGGGCCAATTAATTTTAAAAATCTCTACCTTCTGTAATATTTTTATAAGTCTTTGTTACACTTTACACCAAAATCTAATGTTGAATGATATGACAGATGTCAAAGGAAAACGATTACTATATTTAACAAATTTTAACATGCATACTACATACTTCAGATACATGTAATATAATTTACATATGGGTGGCACCTTCTGTGGTATAGTAATTTTAGGAAGAAGATTTTCTTCAAATTTGACTTCAAAATAAAAAAACAGTGACATTGTTCAATGATCAAATGATATTAATTGAATTATTAATCAGGTAATAACATTTTCAAGTAAGCTTTGAATATAGGAGTTAGATGTTCTAATTTGGCATGTTTATAAATTCCATTAATACTGTACTTGTTCTGAAAAACTTCTTTTTAAAAAATGTTTATGTATTTTTAGTTGTAGATGGACACAATATTTGTATTTATTTATCTTTATGTGGTGCTGAGGATTGAATCCAGGGCCTCAAATGTACTAGGCAAACGCTCTACCACTGAGTTACAATTGCAGCCCTGAAAAACTTCTTTTCGGCTGATATGTATAACAATCTAAAAATTCAATGATTGTAAATTAAAAAATTTATGAAATAATATATTTACAAGAAGTTGCTATGTTAAATTTATAGGCAGTTCAGTTTAATACATGACAATGATCTAATACTTAACAAATGCTCTATACCACATGTTGGATTATTTGAAGTTGGGTGCTGAGAGGACATTCTTGATATTTAGTCATTAGCTGTTCCTAATTTAAAAGAACCTAGAACTGATTCTGGTTTTCTAGGATCCTCTACACTGAGAGAATACTATACCAATTAGTCTAAAAAAATATTTGAAATGTTTGACAGCAATGAGCCCATAAAAATATGCCTTATAATCCAGTCCTTCATTTTAACAGCTGAATTTCTCATCACCCAGATGCTCAAAGGCACTTTGACCAACTTTTTCATCAATCTGAGTTGCTTTGATTGACTATGCCAACAACTGTTGCCAGGTGGTAAAGCGGCAGGGCATGGTGGTTAGGCACAGGGCTTTGAAGTCCAACCAACCTGGGTAGTGTGATCATGAACAAATTATTTAACTTTCCTGGGCATTATTTTTTAATGTGCAGATAAAGTGGACAATAGCGATTAAACATGGCTGTGGTTCAGCAATGTAAGAATGGTGGAAGTTCAACATGGCACGGGATCAGAGAGTGGTGAATCAGCACTGGAATGAGGACAAAGACCAGGTCCTTTATGTGTAAGGAAATGGGAAAAATAAAAGGCAAGGCAAGAGTGATCAAAAGGAGAATTTGATGGACACATCTTGGAGGTGAACTAGCTGAGTAATACTAGGTCTAAGGCAAGGCTGCATTTTTTTCATGGATAAAGAAGAAACAAGATAGATGCTACTAAAGTTATTTTACCCAAGCTTACAAAACTGTAGGTTCAGGCTGTTAGAAAAGTCAGTTACCAAAATCAGTCTTACAGTCAATCCTAGTTACTCTTTCTTGTTCATTCTTCCACTTTGAGCCCAGGGGAAAAAAAACTGTTTGCCTCAGACTGTACTGGGGAAGCAATTTTCTTCCTGACAGGTTCCCAAGACGGGGATGCTCTGCTGCTTCTAACATCAACCATTTATACTTATGTTTGAAGTATACAATAATTAACACAAAGGAGCAGAACATTATGGAAATTTATGAAATATGATAAAGAACTCTCCCAAAATAATAAAAAATCTCAATACCTGGCATTAAAGAGCATTTATATATGCTTCCTCCCCACCCCAACTCCAACCTCAGACCTTTCCTAAGAATTTATCTCTATCTGAATTTTATGTATTGCCTTGCTTAAAAACTTATCAGACATATGTATTTCTAACACATTATTATGTTTTACTATTTTTAGCTTTATTCAAATATAGTCATGCTCTATAGAGTTTTCTGCAACTTGTTATATTTCATACAACATTGTTTTTAAGATCTATTCATGATTTCTCATTTGAAGCTATATTTCCTTCATTTTAACTGCTTTAGAACATTCAATTGTGGACAGATCAAAATAATTCATGGGCATTTGGAGTCTTTGAATTTTTTCCTCTATACTGCTACAAGTATTCCTGTACATGTCTTCTGGTGCCTATTTATGCATTTCTAGGGCAAGTACTAAGGAGATGAATGGATGGTTCATAAATCAAATGTTCAACTTTACAGGACGATGCCTAATTATTTTCCAAAGCAGCACTTTATATTCTCACTATAGTGTACGAATTCTTCTTGTTCCACACTTTCAACTATATTCAGCGTTGTCAGATCTTCTATTTTTAATAGCAACTTTAATAAGATACAATCACATATCATAAAGTTTATACTTTTAAACTATAAAAATTCAGTGGTTTTTTAGTATAGTCATAGAGCTATACACCTATCACTACTATCAAATTCTAGAAAATTTTCATCAACTCAGAAAGAAATCTGACTACTAACAAGTAGTCATTTCCCGACCTCCTGCCCCAGCCCCGCCCTCAAGCCACTCACAGCAACTAATCCACTTTCTATCTCAATGGGTTTTCCTGCTCTGGACATTTCATATGTATCACACAATGTTGTGTTCTTCCTTCCTTCCTCTCTTCCTCCTTCACTCCCTGCTTGTATTCCTTTTTCCTTCCTAGACAATCTCATTGAGTTGCCTAGGCTGGACTAAAATTTGCAATACTCTCACACAGCTGGCATTTCAGGCATGTGCCACCAGGCCTGTCTCCCAACAGGAGGACTTCTGTGACTGGATTCTTGCATTTAGCATGTTTCCAGGTTCACCTACGGTACAGCATGTTATCAGCACTCCATTTCTCTTCATTGCCAACTCCACTGCATGGATATATGACATTATGCTTATCCATTCATCAATGATCAACTTTTGTATTGTTTCCATTTTTTGACTATTATGAATAGTGCTGCCATAAATATTCTTGTGTAAGTTTCTTTAGAAAATATTTTTCCAATTCTCATGGAAACAAGAACTCACATATAGGTTGAGTTCTCCTAATGCAAAAATCCAAAATTTCAAATACACCAAAACTGAAACTTTCTAAGCTCTGACAGGACACCATAAATGGAAAATTCCACACCTCACTTCATCTACAGGTCACAGTCAAAACACAGGCACACAACATACAACTGTATAAAGTTACCTTCAGGCTGTGTATATGAAGCAAATATAAACCATAAATGAAGTTCATGTTTAGACTTGGGTCCCATCACCAAGATCTCTCATTATATACATGTAAATATTCCAAAATCCAAAAAGTTCTGAAATATGGGACACTTCTGGGCCCAAGCATTTCAAGTAAGGAATTTTCAATTTGTACCTAACAGTGGAATTGCTGGGTCATATGATAACTGGGTTTCATTTTTTGATTAATTGTCAGACTATTTTCCAAAGTGACTGTACCATTTTATAGTCCCACCTGCAAAGTATAAAGGTTCTGATTTCTTCATATCCTTGTTAAAACTTGCTATTGCCTGCCCTGTTAATCATATCCATTCTAGTGGTTTGCTTCTAAGTCTTTGATTGATATTCTTTCTCAGGTTAAGGACATTGCCTCCTATTCCTTGCTCAGCAAATCTGTGCATCACAGACAGGGTTTACATTTTGCCAAATGCTTTTTTTTTCACCTGAGATGGTCATATAGCTTTTTTCCTTTCATCCGGCAATGTGATGGCCTCTATTAATAGGTTTCTAACATTAAATCAGCCTTTCAATCCTGTACTGGAACCAGATTGGTCACAACAGATAGCTATTCTTACATACTGCTAATTTTTTTTTTGTTAGGAATTTTACAATTAGAATTAAGTGGGAGATTGGTATGTCATTTACCATATATGGTCCCTGGCTGATCTCCATATCCAGATTATACTGGCCTTAAAATGGACAAGGGGAATAGTTCCCCCTTTTCTTTCCTTTAGAATATTTTGTGTATTATTAGAAGTTAACTGTTCCTTGAAAATTTGGTAAGAACTTGACTATAAAATTATTTGGGCCTGATAGGTTCTTTTAACAAAATAGTTAAAACTAAATGCTCTGTGTATTATCTGCAGAACTATTCAGGCTTTCTTTTTTCTTGCTCATTCAATAACACTTTGTAGAAATTTGTCCATTTTATCCAGATTTTCAATTTTACTGTCATAAAGTTACTCATTATATTAACTTCATTTTATTATCCTTTCTATCTTTTTTGGATCACGAGTTATTTTTCCAATTTCCTCTCTTGTCTATTTGTCTTCTCCTTATTGTTCTGAGCAGTCTTCTAGAAAGTTTATATCTTACCAGTCTTTTCAAAGAATCAAACTTTGCTTTTGCTGAACTACTCACCATTTATTTAAACTTCCAACTCCCTTGGCATGTATGACAGTATTCCCTCCTGGTTCTCCAGGCACCCCTCTGACAAATGCTTATTCCTCTCTGGCCAAGGTTGAATAAGAATTCCTTTATGCCAACAGGTCTTTCCTTTTAGCCACCCTCCCTTTTCAAAATCCATTCTTATAATTTCAAGTCACCTTTCTGCTGATGATTTCCAAGAAGCTCTTGCTGCTTCTCCATCCCTAGTACTGGATCCACATTCCTGTCCAACTGCAGGTTGGACAGGTTCTCTCTGTGTTGTCCCATGGACACTCAGTTAATCTCCCAAACTGTACTCTATCATGTCCTCAGGAGTCTCTTCCTCCTCCACATTGTAGTCACTGACACTTTCATTTAGACATTAGATCCAGAAACCTAGAAGAATTTCTGACAATCCTTTTCCCTCACCCTGGACAGTCTTGTCAGTTTCTACTTCCAGGCTCTCAGCTTTTCTCTCCTGAATTTCTACAACAGCCTTCTAACTAGTTGTTCTGTTTGCTCCATATACTATTCTTACTGTTTGGTATAGATCCACTCACCACCTTTTACCTGGAGTTCTATCTGAAGTGTAAAACAAACACACTGTTCTAATTTAAAACCTTCATTGTTTCTTAGCAAATACCAAATGAAGTTCAAGTTCCTTAGTTGACCATATAATGTCATTTCAGGCCCAGGCCTTTATTTCTTCAGCGTCATATTTCTCTTCCTCCCACTCTACCCTTTATGCTTCTGCTAATATCAGACCATAGTTCCCTGAATATGCTGTTTCACACTCTGCATTTTAACCTAATCTTTTAAGAAAATGATTATCCTTCCTTTCCCTGGAGGAATTTTAATCATCTCTCAAGAATCTTTAAACATCATCTCCTCCAGAAAGTCTTCCACAAACCCTCAGGAAATCTCTGTTTGGGTCAAATCATACTTCTCTAATAGTCTGTATACATAACCATTTTATTGTTCTTATGTTATACTGAAACTGTCTGAAACTTGACTGACAAATTCCCTAAGGGCAGGGGCAATTGCTTACACATCTAAAGTCCCACCACTTAGTTCACAGTAGGATGCATTTTGTTTTATTGAAAGAAGTGGATTATAGTCCACTTCTAACCTTACATTATGACTGTTGCACAGGTGGCTCAGCGTGCCTCCCTGGAACACAGTAGCATGCCTCCTGGAACCTGACCAAGGGGATTGAAAAGAATAAAAGGAGTAGCCTTCCCTCTTCCCTACTACAGAACGAGCTGACAACTTGAGTCCCAGGAAAGACAGTACAATCTGTTACCTATCGAGCCTAATTTGAGAATGCAGTATTGAATGTGGGCTGCAGGGCTTCACGTATGCCTTAAGCTGAGAGAGCCATTTTCAGCTTTGGAAGAAGAATCAGAAGCAGGGACGATGAGGTATCAGTCTGTATCAGGAAGATGCAGACTATGACTATAAGGGCTCTGCAGGTGCTAGTTCAGCCCAGTCGGTGCTGCACAGGCAAGCCACATTTCCACACTCCTGGCAGCTCTCAAAGTTACCAGCCTGGGCCAACCTAGCTTCAGTGACTGGGCCCATTCTGGGCAGTCCCTGGGTGCCCTAAATCATTCTTTCTCCAGTCTTAACCTCCCCAGTCCTCAGCTCCTCTGACTTCTTACAAAGAAGTAACCTGAATTAAAACCTACATTATCTAACTATATGGGCTCAGGTCACTCTCTCAAAGTTCTACTTGCTTTTCGTTTTTCACAGAGATGCTCAAACATAGTGACTCGGACCTGGGAGCCTGGGACTTGGAAGGCATCACATCACTAACAGACATGAGAAAAGCCTGTCAGAGAGCTCAGGGCTTACAAACACGACTCCAGGCTCTTTTGCTGAGTTCTCCAAACTGCTGCAATTCTTCCACTAGGCCTTGGCAGTGGAGTGGTAAGCCTTCCATCTTAGCCTAACACCTTCCCCTGAGGATATACCTGATAACACAGTGATTAACTGAACTTTTCTTTCCTTTCAGATTCAAATCAGCATTGTAGGCGTTCATAACTAAATCTCAATTCCATTTTATTCTGATCCTACTTGGAAAAGGGGAATATCCTTAATTTTTATATGATTTGGGAGGGAGACTTAAGTCTAATGTCATACTGATTTATTATTGCATTAGTGTAAATAAATTTCACAAGAGGAAAAAATAAAAAAAGAGAGAATGAAAGAAGTAAAACAAGGAACTATAATCTTTTTTTTTAAATTTTTTTTTTTAGTTGTAGATGGACACAATGTCTTTATTTATTTTTTTATGTGGTGCTGAGGATTGAACCCAGTGACTCACGTATGCGAGGCAAGTGCTCTACCACTGAGCTACAATCCCAGCCCCAAGGAACTACAATCTTGAGAAATAGTTTTGTGAAGCTTGCATGTTTGTTCTCAGAATTTAAAAATATTCCTTCAAACAGGATTAGAATGAAAAAAGAAAGCAGAAGAGATGACACCAAAATGAAAGGAGAAAAAAGTACTGAAGGAGAATCAACACATTCTTGTGGCCCAGGAAACTATATTAGAGACACCTTCCTTTCTCCTGATAATCAGCCAAGCTGGGGAACCACTGTTCTACTAACTGAGGATACAACTGAGGGCACTTTTGGAAACAAAAGTAAAAGAATAATTATATATCTATATTATACAATATATAATTTATATATAGTATATAATTTCTGCTAACTACTTCTGCTATATGACTCTTCTCTAAAAAGAGGCCAGCTAGCTGAGATGGGTTGTTCTAAATAAGTGAATATCATCAACTTTGATAAGCTCCAAAAGCTTCTATGGCAACACAGGACAAAGATGATAACCATCAAGATCTAAATAATCAAGGCTACTTGGTATGTGTATGCTAGTTTGCTTTGAATGATATTAAATGCAGTAAAAAGCAGACAGTTCAGCTCCAAGGAGTCAAATAGCATTGCCGCAGGGGTATTTAACTGATTATGTAGTCCCCAAAACTCAAATAAAAGTAGAATGGCACTTACTGTTTAATCATGAAAGCAATTAAAATACATAAGTAAATTTCACTGAGTCCACTACTCTCGACATGTAATTATTTATCTAATTCAAGTCAAGCAGTTAGGTGTTAGAATTAACTTCTCTGAACTAAATACAAAATTGGAAAGTCATTCTGGGATTTGATCCGCATTTATTTTCAACCAAACATCCAAATTCATTTCCAATTCATACAAGAACTGCAACAGCTTCACCTAAATCAGTTTTCTACAAGTTTAACATCCCTCCTACACTCAGATGTGATTGTGGAACTACTTTGATCTTTATTCCCAAATTTATTGCTCCATGTAATCCATGACAAAATATAATGTGATTTACTATATCTCTATATGACAGCCCAGCAGCTGACAGAACTTAATAATTTAGCATAAGAAAAAAACCTTCTGGCACCAAAATATACAGATCATAATGGGGACTCTTTAGTATCAGTTTACAATGAAGCCTATACAGGCCGATCATAAGAACTTCAAAAAAATTCTTTTTTTTTTCTTCTTATGCATTTAATGAAGATTTTTATTTCTTAAACATGCTTTGTAGCTGCAAGCAAATAATCTGGGAACATTTTGCTTTTGTTTTCCTTAAAACAATATGGGACTAGTCACATACTGATGTCCCTATCTCAAAGAAAAGCACTGATTTTCCCCATTAAATTTCAAATAAGTAAGGTAACAAAACACGTGCAGATTATGGAAATTCTTTAAAAAGTGTATATACACTATGTTCTGACATAAAAAATAGATTAGGTGATTAGGTACTGTATATATAATTGTCATAATTAAGTGGTATTGAGACCTATCTTTTGAGTTGTTAGCTAAAGTTTCTCTGAAATTCCCTCTCCCTGAATACCCATGTCCATGGCAGGAAATGTCAGACCAGATGTCTCTTAGATCTCTTCCAGCTCAAAACGTCTAAGATTCTTGAGACTGCTTTAGGAATTTTAGCAATTTTCTTCTTAACAAAAAAGAGCATCTTAATGTCTATAGTTGACATGAAATGTACAAAAATTAATAGAAGAAAGTTCCAAATTCAATCTAATTCTAGGAAACACAAGAATAAAAATAATCAAACTGCTTTTATATAAGAGCAAGAGTGAAAACTGGATGGGTTAACTATAGAGATAGCCATCCAACCCCACACCAGACCAATCTGTCCAGTTGGTTTGGTTGTTAGACACTTAAACAATATCCATTTTCATTCTGTGGAAAGTTTATTTCTAAACTTTAGATAGGAGATCTTATTGCAAATTAATAAATATGCATTTATTGGGCCCCTCCTCCATATTTCAGATCAGTAGCAGCCAAATCTATCTTTGTGATTAGAATGGCCCATCCCCAGAATCCTCCTGCAAGGCCTTAGGGCGAACCACATAGTTCTCTCTTTATCCATCTCTCTTCAGGTGCTTCTGATGCTCAGAGTTGGGAAACTGCATTCTAAAATATCCCTCAATTTCTTCTGCATTTTATACTGTACTTTTGAATCCTTTAGAATTACTTGATGTTGATGACAACAATTAATTTTGATGACTTATCTACATTTTGTGTTTTGTAACCCAATAAGGAGAAAAATATAATTTTTACATTTATCATATGAATTTTCCACTCCAGGGGATTTTTAAAATTTGTTCTTTCAATTTTTCTAAGAACTTGCACCTAATCTCACAGTCTGTCTCCCTCTCTCCTTTGAGGCGGTAAGCTCAACTGAATCTGAGTTGCAAATACTTTGAAACAAAGACATACTTCCCTCTCTTCCTCATCCTATTTAGTCCAGCATTTGTGGAAACTGAATCTAAAGTTAGTCTCAGTCTCTACCCTCTAGGTTTGTTAATACATCCTTAGTTCTAACAATTGTTCTGTAGAAAAATAGAATTTGCTTATTCCTGGAAAAGTTCTGACAGGAAATATAATCATTGTTGGATAATAATCCTTCTAACTTCACTGCCTTTCTTTTATTCAGTCTATATACTCTGTACCTTGGTTCTCTATGAGTGCCCCCCATATCCACCAAAGTGACTAAGGAGTGATTATGCAAAAGAACTATCCTAGATGAAACAGAAAGAATGACAGGTTTCTTGAATAATTTAGATACACGTTTTCTGCTGAAACTTTTCAGCCATCTATTCAACATTTATGGAATGCCCACTATCTACTAGGCATCCTCCAGGCACTAGGGATAAAACAGTGAACAATGTGGGCAAAAGCCCTCTGCCATGGAAGCCGTGCTCCAGAGCAGAGCAGCAGCAAGTTCTGTTGGCACATGATTCTCTATTGAAGAATAAACTCCCTTCAGGCCACACTCCATCTCTTTTTCACCCTTGTACATGTCCCCATAACAGAGAAAATATTTTGAAACAGTAGGAAAAGGATAAATATTCATTAAAAGAACCAATAAATCAGTCTCTTTTATGACTTCAATATTTCTCTTTGCACTAGTTCCTTTCCTTCCCCATACACACATATCCTCAGGCAACATTGTTTCAAGCTACTTTCCTTGGTCTGTCTTTTCCTTCACTATATAATGCTTTTATAGAATGGGTACTCTCTAACTTCTCTGTACCCCACCACTGTATGGAAATTGGTTTACTAGGGCTGTTGATCACCAGTTATCAACAGGAAACTCTCAAGTGTTCTTTTGTACCCTCTACGCCACTAATTTCAGAAAGATATTCCTCACTGCCTGCTAGAAGGCTCCAAGTGAATATTCTGATATTAAACATCTTAGACTAAAGTTCATCCACCTCCACCTGTGAGTATGCTTTTCCTCTGTGCTCAGTCTCCTGGCTGATGTCATGACAACTTTGGATATCTTCTTTAAGTCTCTCCTTTCCCCTCTACAAATACCTAGAAAGGATCGATACCTGTGCGCCTGTTTCTCCCTTCTACCACCTCTGCCCGGTTCCCAAGCCTCTGTATCAATTCCCTAGACAATCCCAATTGTCCTTCAATCAGTGTTCATTTTCAACAATAACAATGGTCATGTAGATTGTGAGATTCACAAAGGCAGGGACTCCCATGTGTTTTACTTGTGACACCAAGGGCATACCAGTGTCTGGCACCAGGCAGGTGTTCAGCAAACATCTGCTGAAAGAAGGAATGAATTCACTCTATAGTTCCTCAGTGCCAGGCATAGAAAGCCCTTTTATATGTACTCCCTCATTTGATCAACACAAAGCCTGTGAGGAAGGAATTGCCATCCTTATGTTGCAGACAAGGACAATGTCATTTGTTAAGTTGTCCTAGTCACAGAGCTAATAAGCACAGGAGCTGGGATTTGAGCTGTATTAGTCTCACTCTGAAATGCTAGCTCATGATCACACTCCCCATTGTCTCTGAACTACTAAGATCCTAAAGGATTGGTTGCTTTGACTATAAGGAGAGGCTACTAGTTAATGAATGATTACTATGTTGCAAATGTTTTTCATAATTACCTTAATCACAATTCTGAGACATTATCCCCATTTTACAAATGGGTAATCTGAGGCTCAGAGAATTTAAGCAACTTCAAACCCCACAAGCCTGGGTTATCACTGGTTGCCAACAAGTACTACGTCAGAATTATCTAAGACCTGTCATTTTTTTCCTACTCAAAAACCTTAATGGCTCCTAATGAATAAAGAATAAGGATCCTAACTCCCAAGCCAGGCATTCCACGCCCTTCATGCTTTTGGAATTAGCTCTTATGTACCTACGTCACATAGAGTTTGCCCTGGTCACACTGTGTCCACCTTCTCAATGTGTCCTGGGCTGCTAACATCCTTGCTCAAGTCGCTACGAGTTAGAAAGCCTTTGCCACTTGTGCACATCCATCCTAGAAGAGTCAAGCACAGTCATCACTGCCAAGAAGCTTTCCTTGGTCCTGTCAGTGAGAATCATTAATCTGCCCTTAGCCTTCTATGTCCCTTGGATCTTCAGGAATTAGCCAGCTTATGACCCTTGTCAATGGAGAGTCATTAGACAAATACTACATCTCTAACTTTGATTTACAAGTCTGAAACCTGTTCTTTTCTTGCAGATATTTGAGTGAAAGATTCTTATTTAGGTTAAGAAAAGGCTGGCCACCCAGCTGGCTTCCAAGAGTACTCCCACTCCTCTTCTGATGCTATCCATCAAGTAGCATCTGACTTGTTGAATTCACCAGGATGACAATTTAGTCCCTTGCCAAGTAGGTCTAGAAATTCAACACTAGGGTTATTTTAAAAGACTGACTCAAGACTAAATCTATAGTAGGCCTAGGTTCTGAAGGACACTGTTACCCTGTGTTCTATGCATTATTAAGTTACATTTAGATCTGCACATAACCTGGCTTGCATTCTAAACCAGCCTCTTGACATGCTAATACCTATCACTCAGAAGAGAACATAAAAGAATTCCAGGAATGTTCACTCTCTTATTTGGAAAGGTTAGGGTTCACTCTATTAGAATCTAAAGCTACTAAAATCCTCAAAGTCCTTTTCTCATGAACTACATGACTGTGGCTTTCAATTCACCAAAAAATTAAGACCAAATAAAATTCTAACTGCAAATGAATTATAAACTAGAATTTGTTCTACAGGGTTTTAGTGAACTCTAATCTTTATTTATGGCCACAAGCCTTTAGAATATTTAAACGTTAAAAAAAAAAAAAACAAAATAAGACAAAAGATGTAAACAGAATAATTTAGTTCCTGAAGAGGTAGTTTAAGTTTTCTTGACTGGTCAAAAGCACAATATGAATGTTTACCCTAAAACAGACTCAAAAGCTGTTCCTTCCACTTGGTTTTAAAATTTTAAGCATATGCAAATGCAGAAGCTAATTCTCCAGTGTTACTTTCCTTTTAATTTGAGGTGAAATTAACAGAAAATGTTTTCTCTGCACAATTGCCTGTGTAAGGCTCATTGTCTCCTTCTCCATCCCCACTTTAAAATTTTTTATTTGTTCTTTTTAGTTATACATGACATTAGGATGTATTTTGACATCTCATACATACATGGAGTATAACTTCCCATTTTTGCCCACCCCTACTTTTGAAACAAAATTTGTGGCTGAAAATCCTCATGAATACCATTAAAAACCATTTTCTTCTTGACAGCTTAGCAACAAGCTTCTAATGCCAGGGTTGGGAGCTTGGAATGTAAGCTGGCATCAATCCCTTGACTGTACCCAGGTATGCCTCATTAATAGTTATGTCTACTGTCTTATCTGTCTCCTTCTCAAATTTGGCTTTAGAGCCAACAATTCAGGGTTTAGACCAACTCAAGGAGTACCAGGCCAAGGAATTTAGATTTTATTCTGGATGCAAGCAGTGGGCTATGTTAGAGGTCTGTGAGCAAGGAGGAAACTGGACAGAAGCACAGTTGGGAAGATAGCTCCCTGGGACTGTGGAGAATGAACCAGAAGAGAAAAGCAGATAACTGTGGCAATATTCAAAGAGAACTACTGCCAGTGGGTAGGCCTTTTGTTTAAAGACCTAATGTAATTACAATCCTGAGGAGACAAAGGTCGTGAAATGAGGCTCTCCCAGGCTTGTTCCTCTTTCTGGAAGAGAAAGCCAGGACAAATCTAAACTCAAGCTAAAGAAATCATTGTGTTCAAACACTCTACACATCATCTACCTTTCTATTCTCTCCCACAAATACACTGGCACCCAAACAGACACAATCACAGAATTTTCCTATAGTAATTCTTATTTAAAGATCTTTAGTCTGGAGCCGGGCACAGTGGTGCAAGCCTGTAATCCCAGCACTTAGGGAGGCTGAGACAGGAGGATCGCAAGTTCAAAGCCAGCCTCAGCAATGGCAAGGCGCTAAGCAACTCAGTGAGACCCTGTCTCTACATAAAACACAAAATATGGCTGGGGATGTGGCTCAGGGGTCGAGTGCCCCTGAATTCAATCTCCAGTAACAACAACAACAAAAAAAGATCTTTAGTTTGGGTATGTTTTTCAGAGTACAACAGGAACAAATGAAAGGAGAGGTACTGAGAGATCTGGATAACTACGAGTAAGTCGTCTACATTCCCTTGGAACTGAGAAGAAAGCTGCCTTCATCTAGATGTGAAATTATCTCTCAAAAGTTCTCCTGCCTTTTCTTCCATAGCCCACCTTTTCTTTTTAATTGAGATACAATTCAATGACCATAAATTCTCACCCTTAAGAGCATAAAATTCAGAGGTTTTCAGGCTGTTCACAAAGTTGTGCAACCATAACATTAAGTGGTTCAAAACTTTTTCATTACCCCCAAAGGAAAGAAGCCATGTGCCATTAGCCATCATTCCCCATTTCTCCCTACCCCCAGAAACTTCTAACTACCACCTCCTCACTGAAATTTCTAACTCCTACTCTACTTTCTGACTCCACAGATCTGTCTAGTCAGAATATATCATATAAAGGGATCATACAATATGTGACTTTTTGTGTCTAGTTTATTTCATTTCTTTAATATCTTCAAGATCTATCCATGTTGTAGCACATACCAGTTAATTGACTCCTTTTTACAGCTAAATAATACTTCATGGTCTCTATATATTACATTTTCTTTATCTATTCATCAGAACATGGGCATTTGATTATTTTCACATTTGACTATTATGAGTACTGTCACTAGACATACATAGACATACAAGGTTTTGGGTAGATATATATTTTCAGTTCTCTTAGGAAATACCCATGAGTAAAACTGCTGGGTCCTTTGGTAACTCTATATTTAACTTTCTGATGAACTACCAAACTTTTCCAAAGTGGCTGTACCATTTGACCTTCCCACTATCAAAGTATGAGGGTTCTAATTTTTCTACATCTTTTCCAATACTTTTTATTTGTCTTTTTTATTATAGTCATTCCTGTGTGTGTGTGAATTAGTATCTCATTGTGATTTTGATTTGTATTTTCCATAAAAACTAATGATGTTGAGTCTATTTTAATATGCTTATTGACCATTGGTTTATCTTCTTCAGAGAAATGTTTAGTCATATGCTTTGCTACTTCTAAAATTTTATTATCTGTCTTTTTATTGTTTGGCTGCCAAAGTCTATCAGACTTTCATGAGACAGACAATTTTCAAAAATGTGTTTTTTCCTATTCTGTGGGTTGTCTTCATTTTCTTGATGGTGCTATGTTCTTTAAAGCACGAAAGTTTTAAATTTTGATGAAGTCCAATTTATTTATTTTTTTTGAACACTTCTGCTATTGTTGTAACATCAAAGAAACCATTGCTTTATCCAAGGTCATGAAGAACTTCTGGTATGTTTTGTTTTGAGACTTTTATGGTTTTAATTCTTATATTTAAGTATAGCAAGTTGCCAATGACAAATTCTCTCAGGTTTCACATTAAAGAATGATTTTACTGAGCTCGGCATGATGGCACATCCCTGTAATCCCAGCAGTTTGGGAGGCTGAGGTGAGAGGATTGTGAGTTCAAAGCCAGCCTCAGCAACTCAGTGAGGTCCTAAGTAACTCAGTGAGACCCTGTCTCTAAATAAAATACAAAAAAGTACTGGGGATGTGGCTCAGTGGTTAAGCGCCCCTGGATTCTCTTCCTACTACAGGGAAAAAAAAATGATTTTATTGGATGGAGAATTCTTGGCTAGCAGTCCTTTTCTTTAAGGACTTTGAGTATTTCATTCCATTGCTTTCTGACCTTCATGGTTTTTGATGAGAAATCAGCCATTAATCTTTCTCCTATTTCTTTAGAAATAGTTTCTTTTAGTTCTTTGAACATATTTAGAATAGCTTAAAGTTTCTGTTTTGGAAGTCCAATGTCTGTGCTTCCTTGGAGAGTTTCTATTGATTTCATTTTTCTATGCCAAAGGCCATACTTTGTTTCTTCACATGCCTCAGAGTTATTTTGCTGAAAACCGGAGTTTACAAATATTATAATGTGGTAACACTGGAAATGAGACTCTCTCCCTTCCCCAGTGTTGTTTGTCATTGTAGGGGTTTTGTTGTTGTGTAGTTAGTGACTTTCTGAACTAATGCTGTGAAGTCTGTGTTCTTTGTTATATGTAGCCACTGAAGTCTCTGCGTGGCTAATTAATGGTCAGCAAATGTTTGGGTAGTGGTACTATCACAGTACCTGATACTTTATAGTCAGTCAAATATTTCATCTGAGTGGCAGATTGTATTTTCCAGTTATGACCACACCAAAACATATCCCTTTGCACATGCTCTTATCACTACAGGTGTCAAAACTCCTTTACCAACCTGTGGAATCTAGGAGTTATCATCACCTAAGCATGGGTAGAACTCTGTAACTGTTTTAACCAAAAGACTGGCAGGAATAACACTACCTGATTTCTAAGGCTCAGCCAAAAAGGTGATACAAATTCTATCTAACTTTGTGTCCCAGGACAGGAGCCTTGGAAGTACTGAACCAAAATGGGAGATATCCAGCTACCCTGAAAGCTGTCTTGAGGACAAAACACATAAAGACAAGAGGTAACTGGGTCCATCTGTGTATCTTCCCTGTCCAAGAGACAAGAATATGAGTGAAGAAGACTTCAAGAAGACCTCAGCTTCAGCTACTGTCATATGACATACCCCAAAGAAGAATCAATCAGTTCAACAGCTCCCAAATTCAAAACCCAGAATAATTGTTAATAATGAATATTGTTTGAAGTCACATGTATTGTGATGATTTTGTTATGTCATTAGACAAATAAAACAGTAACTGAAGAAGGAAGATTATAGCAGAAATATATCTTGGTATCTGCATAATAACTTCCTTTTTTCCCTTCTATGTATAATTTTTAAACAATCAGAGAAATGAAAAGTTGTGCTCCATCTGTGTACAATGAATCAAAATGCATTCTGCTATCATGTATACCTAAGTAGAATAAATTAAATTATAAAAAAAACTGCAAAAAATAAAGAAAAGGAAAAAAAGTGGTAAATATGTGATTAAAACAAAAGTATCTCATATTTGTGTTAAAAAGTTTCAGAATGTAATCAATGTGGATGTGAAATGAACTTATACCTAACAAGGAAATCTTTCTCCCAGATACTTTGGGGGTTGCATTATTTGCTCAAAATATAACTCACTGAACTATTTAATCAAGCACTATATGGTATCCTAAAAGGTAAAATACTGTCTTGTTCTAAAAGTAAAAGCCCATTATCTCCAAATAGACAATTCATAAATGCAACTTATAGATCATCCATGTTACAAGCTTATAGCACTATAATATCTTAGCATATCATGTTTTATGCATTGAATATTCATAGGTAAATTTTTGCTAAATTATATGTCTTGGTGTGCTTTTTCAGTTTCTTAATGAAAAGAGTATTTTTTTAAAATCAATCATTGGGTACTTCTTTTAATTTGGAATTTTCAGACAGTGAAATTTAATAAACTTAAAATAGTTTATAATTATGGATTATTTAATATATCCTAGATGTAGATAAATCCATGATGACAAAAATAATGATTCTGCTGTTTAATACATGTTTAAGTGCAAGCTCATAGCATTAATATCTTGAGATTACATTTTCTTAGAACAGGTGCTTGCTTAACATAGGAAAAAGAAATTAAACATTAAACCAAATTTCATGCAAAAGAATTTGCCACCTTTCAGGAACTTCTTAGCATGAATTATTAAAAGGGAATTGGGATTAATTACCTACAATTTCTAAAAATGGGTCTGGTCTGGTTGGCCTAGCCAAAAGACATTAGTTTAAGTAAACTCACAAGAGAAGCTATGTATTTTTTTTTTTCTTTTTACAGGAGAGAAAGTTTATTTAGGGCTCATGGTTTCAGACATTTGAATCTATAGACAGCCAACTCCACTGCTCTGTGCCTGAGCTCAGGGAGAACGAACATCATGGCAGAAGGGCATGGCAGAGGAAAGCAGCCCAGGATATAAAATCAGGAAGCAGAGATAAAACTAAGCTCAGCTTACCAAGGACAAAATATAAACTTCAAAGGCATAACCCTAATAACCTACCTCCTCCAACTACAACCTACATGCCTATAGTTATCACTCAGTTAATCCATTCAAATGGATTAATGCATTGACTAGGTTAAGATTCTTATAACTAGTCATTTTACTTCCAAACTTTCTTGCATTGTCTCACACATGAATTTTTGGGAGATACCTCATATCTAAACCATAACGTTCCAACCCTGGCCCCCCAAAACTCATGCTCATCTCACAACACAAAATATATTTAGTCAATTTGCAAAAGTCTCCATAGTCTTAATAGTTTTAGCATTGCCCAAAACTTCAAGTCCAAAGTCTCCTTTGAGACTCAAGGCAAACTCTCAGCTTGAGCGCCTGTAAAAATCAAAAGCAAGTTATATACATCCAATATAACGGCACAGAGCAAACATTTCCATTCCAAAAGGAATATATAAAGACATAGAAAGAATTGGGCCAAGCAAGACCAAACTCCAGCTAGGAAAACAAGTTCTGTAGCTTCACATCCAGCATCTGGAGCAGCTGGCATCAGGATGTTCTCTGCCCCCCATGGCCTTGCTGGGTACAGCCCACATGGCATCACTCTTGGCTTGTCTCTGCTCTATTCCTGCAGCTTTTCCTGGCAGACACCCCAAATTACTGGCATCTCTTAATCTTGAGGGTCTCCATTGCAGCTGCAGCTTCCTTCTCACATCTCCACAAAATATCCTCCCAGGGACTTGAACCCTGCTGTACTTTTCTTGGCCTTCAAGGTCTTCCTTTGAAATCTCAGTAGAAGTCTTCATGATCCCCTAATATCCTGCAGAACCAGCACCAGTGTGGTTGATGTCAAGTTCTGCTGTCATCTAGAGCAAAAGCCAAGCCTCCTGGGACCACCACTGCAGAAGCCTCTGAATGCCTAGGCAGCTGAGCACAGTGAAGTAACTTCCTAGACCCTTCTCTGAAAGCAAGGTGCCTCCATGATCTCTTATCAACAAAATTTGTTATTATTATGCCCTTGAGCCTGAGATGGATGTGGTCTTGCCAATTCCTGAGATGCTATCAAGCCATTTTCCTATTGTTTTTGGGTAAAGCAGCATGTTTAGTAGCTATAATATCTTTAACAACCATACTTTTCTTAGCCCTAGTTTCTCAAATACTTCTGCTTTTCTTTCTGCTCCTGATTATCACAGTAAACTTGGCTAAAAGTTGCCCACAATACCCATGCCACTGCCTGAATGCTGTGTTGCCTTGAAATTTCCTCAACCAGATAAATTAGTTCATTACTTTTACATTCAGCTTCACAGAAAGTCTCAGGATATGGGCAAAACACAGATAACTTCTTAGAACATAACATGAATGGCTTCTAGTCCAGTTTCCAATAGAGTCCTCCTGAAACCTCATGAGCCAAATCTTTACTGTCTATAGTCCTATCAACATTTTGGTCTTCTGAGCTTCCACCAGAATTGCCCATTAAGCTCCATTTACAATATTCTAAAGCTTTTCCAGCTTGCAACTGTACAAAATTCCTCTCATAAATCCCATAAAACTCCAAAGCTTCTAAACCCCATTGTCAGGTTAGTCATAGCAACAACTCCATTTCTCAGAACCAATTTCTGTTTTAGTCAGCTTTTTCATTGCTGCAACCAAAAGTCTTGACAAGAACAATTTTAGAGGAAGGGAAATTTATTTAGGGCTCATGGTTTCTGAACTCTCAGTCCACAGACCTTCAACTCTATTGCTCTGTACCCAAGACAAGGCAGAAGCTCATGGCAGAAGGTGTGGTGGATGAAAGCAGTTCAAGACATGACAATTAGAAAGCAGAGAGAGGAGGAGCTGTTTTTGTTTGTTTGATTTTGTAGAACTTTGGTCAAATCCAGGGTCTTGTATATACCACACATTCACTTTACCACAGAGCTATACCACAGAGCTATACCTAGGTGAATAAATCTAATTATTCACTTAAACATATGCTTATAGTACTATCTCAACTACAAAAATTATCCTAGAAGAGATGTTAGGAAAATTTTCCTTATATTTACATTTTTTTTTACTTAATACATTGAACATAATTTCCTATTAAGTATATTTCTTATGATATTATTTAAAAATTCCCTTATTTGAGTTTTAATTTCTAATTTCAGGCTGTGATATACTGCGCTAAAAGAAAAATTACTAGTATTTTGCAAATTATTTAAATAAATTGTATAGAAAATAAAAATATAATTTACTGTCAAAATTGGAAAACTTTTGAGCATGAATATAATATTAAAAATTACATGATAAACAGGCATTGAAAATGGGACCTATGGTCATTCTAAACATGAATCATATCTCCAAAATTCTATTAGCAGAATAATACTAAATACAATCTTGTAGGTAAGGTCCACAGTATATCTAGCAAAGGGTAAATCTTGTACAAGCAATCTTTATAGTGGCAGGAAGAGGCATAAAAGTCTTCTTTAACATGATCATTTTAATGTGTTTTATGCTATATTGCTATTTTTACTATTACCACAATATCTCACTTTCCCAGAGGTCAGAGTGATTCTGGTGTGTATGATTTAGGAACAGCCCTTAGGCTTTTGTCCATGCTATTGGATGTACAAAATCAGTCAACAAATTGAAAGCAGTTGTCATCAGCACAAAGTAACAACTGAAGAAGAGGAAGGAGATGGAAGGCTATAAAAAAGAACGAGAATGACCAGGGGGTACACATTTATTGCAAAGCCATCTTTTATGTGGTACCCAAACTTTCACAATGATGACTAGGAGTTGATGTTTCTAGTATTTTTTGTTTGAAGGAGTAGGAATAACATGTAAAGCATGTTAGAAAAATATCCTTCAAAATGGTAAGCTTTGGCATATGTACAAGGATTACATTTTGGTTATTTGGAAACTGACATGTGGAACATTTTATTCCTGGAAAATATCTGGTAAATGAGGTATTCTTGTACTTCCTTTTATTTGGCTTGAAATGATCTCTTGCAAATTCTTCTAAACAGTGCTTTGTTGAAAAAGTAATCTGAATTAACCTATCCATTGTGCTAGAGAATCCCATCATAGAAGCTCTAAACTTCTGCGTAAAAGTAAAACTTTTTGTAAGGAAGCAGCTTCACTCCCTGTATTGCTTTGGTTATTCTGTTTCAAATGTTTACCAGTTCTGCATTATTTTCAGAATTTTCAGCTGCATATTTGATACACAAAAATCCAGAAACCAGAAGTATTTATCATTATTACTTTTTTACGAAATCACGGCTCAAAAATTATTCTTTTTTTTGGTACAGGGATTGAACTCAGGGGCACTCGACCACTGAGCCACATCCCCAGCCCTATTTTGTGTTTTATGTAGAGACAGGGTCTCACTGAGTTGCTTAGTGCCTCGTCATTGCTGAGGCTGGCTTTGAACTCGCGATTCTCCTGTCTCAGCCTCCCAAAGTGCTGGGATTGCAGGTGTGTGCCATTGCACCCAGCTCCAAAAACTATTCTTTATAAAATATACTAAGTTTCAATTTAGAGGGCAATAGTTGGGAAAATTCATTAAAGCTCCAGCCATCAATCTATCTATTCAACAAATTTATGCTGCATACTGAATATGTGATAGGAGCTATTCTAAACACAGAGGAAACAACAATAAAAGGAATAACAACAACAATAATAAAGCATAAGAATTAAGAAGTGTGTAAAAAGGTAGGATACAAGAACAGAAAGTGACAGGAGATATTCTAACACTTCAGCAGAGAACCCCGGAGACAGAACATAGAACCCAGGAGACAGGAAATCTGAGGGTGAAAGAGAAAGAGGAATAGTTAAATTTAAAAGCCACATGTAGAAACAAGGTTGGCCTGGTTATAAATGGCAGGAAAGTCATATTCTGGAACTATATAATTGAGGGGGAGAAGAATAGTAAATAAGTTGGAGAGGTGGGCAGGGGCCAGATCACATAGCACCTTGAGGACAAATTTAAGGAGTTTCCATTTTGTTCTAATAGTGATGAGAAGTCACTGGATGGTTTTGAATACATACTCTCATCTATTTCCAGAAAGATCTTGTTGCTGTACAAATAAACTGTTGGAGAGAGAAAGTCTGAAAAAAAAGGTGGGTGCTACTGTAACAGTGAAGAGTTAGACTAGGTTGGTGTATTAGACCAGGGTGGTAATGACAGAAGGGACGAGAGGTGGTCTTATGTGGTATATGGCATTAAGACAGAATCAGCAGGACTTTCTAACAGGAAGAAGGTGGGAGTGAAAGAGAATTGAGTCAAGGATGACCTGTACTATTTACTAATTAAAAAAAAAAAAAAAACAAATGGGGGAGACTCAAGAGTTCTATTTTAGAAACTTTAAGGCCTATTAGAATTTCAGAGAAGATAAAATTAGAATCATTAGAGGTCTATTAGAAGTATGAGGCCTATTAGAATTTTGGGGTAGAAATTCAGGAAGAGGTAGGTTAGTCATATAAGTCTGAGCCCAAGAAAGAAAGTAGGACTCTGGATATAAAATGGAAGTCATCAGCACATAGATGACACTTAAAGTAGTGGGAATGGACGTGATTAGTTAAGTGGGTAAAGAAACCCTAAGGAGGTGTAAAAGTAAGGTGGAGCCAGAAAAGGAGGTGGAGTAGGTGTGTTGGGCCATTAGGAGAGACCCTGGAGAGTGTGATGTCATTCCCAATTGATGATGTGCTTGGAGTCCACCAGAGAGGGGGTGGTCAACAGTGTCCACACTACTGACAGGTCAAAGGGGATGAAGTCTTAAGGCCTAAGCATTGCCTTTAGTTCAGAAAGTTAGCACAGGTACTCACATTAGATAACCTGTTGACTGAACAAATGGTTCATGTACTGAAGTGGTTAAGAGCTTCACTGCTGTGGATGAAAGAGATAAGACAAGACAGTATAGGAAGTAGATAGCCCTTTTGCAAATGCTGGCTATAAAGACAAACAGAAAAATGATACAGTGGTTGAAGCGGGGAGGTGTTACAGCAGAGCACTTACGATAGTTGAATCTCCATTCCCCCATCCTGAATCCATCTCTCCATGCACATGTCCAAGCTCTTTGCAGGCAGGTAGGATTCTGTGTCTAATTCTGGCTAATAGGTTGCCAGTGAAATATGTGTCACTTCTAGGCCAAAACACAAACAACTGGTTATGGGTTCTTCACACCCTGACTTCTCTAGCCATAGATGACTGGTGGTATTCAAGATAATGGAATCTCCCTGCCAACGAACAATGAACTTGGGAAAGTATTACTCACATGAAATTATTAACAACCAGTTTAAACCTACAAAACAGTACTTTCTTATGATTTTCCTTAACAATAAACCTTTGCTGATTTAAACCAATGAAATTTGGAATTGAATTTATTCCCACAATATAATTTAACATAATTGGGCATGGGTGGTCAGAGAATTCTTTCAAACATAATTCACGTTGTTAAGAGTTTAGAAATAATACAGTAGAGAGAAAAGTGCTGACAGGTTAGAGTGGGGAGACTAACCTGAGTTTGAAAGCTGGCAGGTAAGGATGGACAGAGAGAGTGGAATGCCTGAAACCAGGACCTGAAGGTACAGTTGTTGGAACTGCCAAGGCCTTTAGGTTATTCTTAGGAACAGGTGGCTAAGGTGGAAGAACGATGGGAGGCTAGTGAGTCGTAGTGATCTCACTAAGGATCCAACCCCTCAGTGTTATCTTGGCTATGGACAGTTATGATCTGGGGTAGAACATGCGCTGTTCTTTCTGTACAAGATTTATCACGTAGAGTTAGAGCCACAAGGTCAAGCCCTGTGAATGAGATAGTTGGAAACAATATATAAATCTCACAAGAGAAGTGTTATTTAATTAAAGTTTTATTTAATAGAAGTGTCATTTGTTTTTAAAAACTTAGATTCTTAACCTTTGTCATTGTTTTATTTAGAATTGGAAACTAAATGTAGAGTCATACATTTCTGCAATATAATAGGATGTTTCATTTTTGGTCTACAACTCTGAATTGAAGTGGTTCTTTACTGCTAAAATACATGTAAAAACATTTTTAAGTTTCTTTCCATGGTTAATACATACTTTTCTGTCATTGATGTTTTCCAATCATAATTGTATGTACTGAAAGCAATTGCTTTGTTTTTGAAAAATATTTTACTCTCTTATGATTTTCATTGTTTCTGCTTTTCAGGATATTTACATGGGGAAAATATCTTTTTTCCCCCTTATAGATGATTCAGAGTTATGACAGGAATAGAAATCATTTACACGCCATTGCTCTAAAACAGATCCAAAAAGCCCAGGGAAAACTGTTCTACATCTATCAGAAACAGCAGTCTAATGCAGTTGACGAGAATACTTAACACAATCAATCAACAATAGTCAACCCATTTATAACTGAAGACTGTTTATGGAACTATTTTTGCCTCCTGCTATATATTATCTCCACAAAAAGTCAACCAGATTAAAATGAAATATTACAATGGAATAACAAAACTTCACAGTTTTATTAAAATAAAAAGGCAATCTTCCAAACAAGCATCCCTGATCTCTCAAAGACAATGATAAAGCAATCCAGCTGCTTTCAAATGTCAGAGTGACTTTCAAGCATTTAATCTGACAAAACTTTCTACAGATGTCAAAACAAAATGTAAAATGAGAACTTATATTTTTATAAATAAATGTATAAGGCTTTAAAATTTATATAGAACTCATTTTTAACATTTCTAAAATGAAGACAAAAAATAGATCTTGCTTTTGTAAAGCTACCGTTGAGAAAAATAATTACTCCTATAAAAGTAAAAATCTGTAGGGCAAAATCAAAAGTACAAAGCAAGTATAAAGCAAAAATCTAGAACATAACATTATTTCAAATACTAAGACAATGCAGAGGTGGGCATTTCTTCTGAACCCAGGTGACCAACAGCACATTATAGGAGGATTCCTGGTCACTTATACAGATATACCAGGGAAAGGTATGCTGTTTTTTTGGGGACATGGACCAATAATTCTGTTAGAAAAAGCATATTAAGATTAATTCCAAAAGTCAAATGGATCTAAGATCAAGTCCAAAGCGATCAAACAAGAGCTAAGGGAACAGTCAGGTACCAAATACTCAAAGACACTAATCAAGGTAGAAACAAGAAATGGGGAGGAGGACTTATGTACAAAAGCTGTGGGGTACCCACCTGTAATCCTGGTGGCTCGGGAGACTGAGACAGGAGGATTGCCAGTTCAAAGCCAGCTTCAGGAACAGCAAGGTGCTAAGCAACTCACTGAGACCTTGTCTCTAAATAAAGTACCAAATAGGGCTGGGGATGTGGCTCAGTGGTTGAGTGTCCCTGAGTTCAATCCTCAGTACCAAAAAAAAAAAAAAAAGGCCCAATTGTAATGAGAATTTGGAAGTCAAAACAGTTTGGTTAGGAAATGAAGAAGGTGGCAACAGGCATAAATGGGTTCATAAAACCACTTATCTTATGAAGCAGGAGCTGCTTCTACTTCAGCTAGCAGATGGCTGGATGAGCCAGGTACGACATGGGAAGTGAACTGTTCCTGCCATGTTTTTAGAGGAAGATGATGTTGGAATTAAAATCTGGATCCTGTAACTCTAAGCAAGTTGCTGAATTCCATTGAGCCTCAGTATCTCCAACTATTTTAAGGCAATAATAACTTCAAAGGACTCTGAGAATTAAAGTAGATAATGTATGTGAAAAGTGCCTGGCATATGGTAGACACACAATAAGTATCTTCTTCCATTAGGCCAATACATATAAGTCTTTGCTTATTGTTAAGCTTCCTGAGCACAAGGAAGTACAAAACTGAAAATCTGAGTGGTCTGACCTTAACGAATACAAGAGAATATATACAGTTCATTCACTGACTATGTCAACTTTTAACAAGAAAAATGTTATTTAAAAAATCTTGTATTTCTTGATCAAATTGTTGGGAAGAAAGTGAGAAGGGAAGAAAGGGAATGTGCAAACACAGACCTACTAGATAATAAATGCCTTCACTCACGAAGGGACTGCTCTTCTCATAACAGGAGAATAAACACAGAGGAGCAGGGCAGCATTGCATTCAGCAGGTCGTTGGTCGCGGGCTGAGTAGCCAGGGTGGACACTGGCTCTGCTCTGTTGGAACCCACACCTCTCCCTGCACATGCATCTAATATGCATTATTATTCAAGAAGAAGCGTAAGCCTTATTTCTTCAGAAAGCCTTTTGTGATTCCGAGACCAAGCTGTCTGCTCTGGCTGTTCTTGTAGCTTCCTGTTTCCCTTCTCAACAGAGTCACTATACATATTGTTGCCATGTGTGTAACCGTCAAGAGCACAGGTTCCGGTGTCAAACTGAGTTTGAATCTGGTCTTTCCGAATGACTGAACTTATCTAAGCCTCCACAAAAAGAAGAAAAGCACTTACATTGTACAATTGTTGCAAGGAGACGATGAGACAATCCTTTACAATGACGCTTGACACTTGGTGCAATAAATATTGGCTATTTTCATTACTCATCAGTAAGGGCAGCTCAGGAGTGTTTCATACCAGATGGCCACCACAGTGTGGAGCTGCCCCAACCCAACAAAGGACGTGCCCCTTTTCAAGCACTTAGTGGAAGTGTGAACCTATAAAATTAATAAACTTTGAAGTAGTTGTGATGATCTTTCTCAAACAGAGGCAGTCCTTGCTTTGCAGAGTTCCAATTTTCACAAATCTCAGTTTCCACAGTTTAGTTAAATAAACTCAGTGCCTCAACAATATAGTTAAAATTTTAGTTAGCATAGTACATTGTCTATAAAGTTTATTAAGTCATTTTCTGACTTTTAAACATATGCTTTCTTATTGAGTTATGAGAGATCCTTAAATGTACAGGATAAAAGTCCTTCTCAGGTACATATTTTTCAAACGTTTTCTCCTCGCCTGTGATTGAAATGTTTTTTGTCTGTCTGTTTGGCAGCACTACCAGTTGAACCCAGGAACATTCTATCTCTGAGCTGCATCCTCAGCCCTTTTTTTACTTTTTTGTTTTGAGACAGGGCCTCACTAAATCGTTGAGGCTGGTCCCAAACTTGCAATCCTCCTGCCTTAGCTTCCTCAGTAGCTGGGATTACAGGTGTGCCATTGTAGCTAGCTTGTGCTTTCTCTATTTTCTTAAGAGAGTTTTTTGAAGAGCAAAAAACTTAATTTTGATGAAGTTCACTTTATCAACTACTTCACGATTCATGTTTTGCACCCAAAGAAAAGTCTTCTTAAACCAACATCACTAAGATGTTCTCCCATGTTTTCTCCTAGGGTTTTGCACTTTTAGCACTTATGTTTAAGTACACAATTCACTCTAAGTTAACTTTTGTATAAGTATGAGGTCAAAGTAGAGGCTCTTTTCCCCCCTACATGGATACTGTGTTAGTCAGCTTTTTGTGGCTATGACCAAAATACCTGAAAGAACAACTCAGAGGAGGAAATATTTATTTTAGGCTCACGGTTTCAGAAGTTCAGTTCATGGCTTGTCAATTGCACTGCCGTGGGCCTAGGGTGAGACAGAACATCATGATGGAAGGGCATGGCAGAGGGAAACTGTTTAGCTCATAATTGATGGGAAAGGAAGGGAGGGAAGGAGGGAGGTAGAGAGGTAGAGAGGTAGAGGTAGAGAGAGAGAGAGAGAGAGAGAGAGAGAGAGAGAGAGAGAGAAATGTGTGTGTGTGGGGGGAGACTTGGGGGGAGCAAGTACAAAAGATCTAATCCCCAAAGGCATACCCCTAGAGATTTACTTCCTCCAGCCACACCTTATCTGCCTACAGTTACCACCTGGTATTCCATTCAAACTATTAATCCATCAAATGGATTAATCCACTGATTAGGTTAAAGCTCTCATAATCTACTCATTTCACCTCACAACATTCCTGCATTATCTATTACATGAGCTTATTGGGGGACACCTTGCAGACATAAGAGATACCTAATATAACAGATACCTAATCTATTTGGTTTTATTCCATTGACTGATATGTTTATTTTACATAAATGCCAAATTCCTTTATTATCACAGCTTTATAATTAGCTATTAAATCAGGAAGTATTCCCTTTCCTACTTTGTTCTTTTTCAAAAGTGATTTGGCAATGTTCATATGAAATTTAGAGTCATCTTTGACATTTCAACAATAACAGCTTAAGTTTTGACTAACCTGTGCTGAGTCTAAAGACCAATTTGGAAGAATGACATTCTAACCAGGTTGTCTTCCCACACATAAACTTGGTATTTCTCTGCATTCATTTAGGTCTTTTTTAATATATCTTATGAAAATTCTGTATTCATTGGTCCACAGACCTTGCATATATTTTGTTGTGCCAGTGTTTCATATTTGTGATGCCATTCCAAATGGTAATGACATTTTAAAATTCAGTTCCAATCATTAATTGCTAGTGCATAGAAATTTAATTGATTTTTAAATTGATTTGATACCTGTGAGCTTGCTAAATTTGCTTATTTATTCTTGTAGTTTTTTGTAAGTTCCTTTTGGTTATTTCATATAAATGTCAAATTGTCTACAAATAAAGGAAGTTCTACTTGTTCTTGTCTGACTTATATTTCTTTTTCTTTCCTTGTTGCACTGGCTAGAACCTCCAGGATAAAGCAGAATAGAAGGGGAGAGAATGAATATCCTGCCTCATTACTGATTTGGGAAGAAATAATATATAATTATACTTAATGTTACCATTATGTATAACTTTACTAGATTTTTCTTTTTCTGTTATCTGTTCTTCATGTGTTCTTTGGATGAGCATTAAACTTTGTGAAAAGCTTTTTCTGCATTTATTGAGATAATATAAACTTTTCTTTTTTTTAATGTGGTGAATTACAGTGAGTGCTGAACCATCTCTGCATTCCTGGGATAATCTCCACTTGAACATGATATGCTATCCTTTTCACATACTGCTGAATTTGACTGGCTAATATTTTGTTAAGGGTATGTGTGTATTTGTAATTTGTAATTTTCTTTTTCTTACAATATTATTGTCCAGTTTTGTTATCAGGGTAATACAAAGCTCATAAGGTAAGTTGGAAAATGTTTCTTTCTATTTTTCTGAAAAAGTATGTTTTGAACTAATATTAGCTCTTCCTTAAATGAATGACAGAATCTACCAGTGTAGCTGTCCTGTTTAAAATATACTTGTTTGCGCTGGGGTTCTGGCTCAGTGGTAGAGCATTTGCCTAGCATGTGTGAGGCACTGGGTTCGATGCTCAGCACCACACATAAATAAATGAATAAAATAAAGGTTCATTAACATCTAAAAATATTATTAAAAATAAATAAAATGAACTTGTTTATCTATTCACTTATTTTTCCTAAGCTAATTCCATAGAGAGATTGTGAAAGTAGTTGTGTAGTTGTTCACAACTCTTTCTTCTATTGAATGCTAGCAGTTACTTGCATACAGAGATTGCAAATGTGAAAGCAAAAGACAAAATGTTACTAGCTATTGTTTTTTCTTAACTTGCTTAAAAATATTTTTAAATATTTTTGAAGAGATGTGATGATTTATATATGCATATAAAGTGTACAATTCATTTTGTATATAGTATAAAATAAAAGCCTCTTAAAAACATACAGGGGATTATCACATATTAGTTAATAAATAAATATATTTCACATATTGACTAATGTTCTCCATTTAATTTAGTGGTCGAATTAAACCAAAAGTTATGAAAAGAAAACCAAAAACTATCTAATTAAAAATATTACAAAGCAGTGGCTGAAATTTTATTTCAGTAGTGAATGAATAGTCACTTTACTGAAAAAAATCGTTTTAAGTGGTTTCTTAAATAACTTTTTTCATTCCTTCTTGAAAAATGTGATCAAAGCCAAAACCAGATTTCTTTTATGCTCATGTAAATTTCTTTTCATGTGATTTTTAAAAACCTAAGATTTTTCCAGCAATTATCTATCAAAAACTGTGCCATTTCTAGCTTCTGAACAGCAAAGATTAAATTTCTAACACTGGACAATTTTGACTTGCTTCTATTCCTAAGGTCTCACGGGGTATTTAAAAAATAAACATCAATCTCAACATCTGGATTTTTGACTACAGCACTGTCCAATTCTTTGGCCATATAAGGCACATTTAAAAAGATGGCAGAGAGCAGTTAAAAATCATGTCAAAACATCACTCTGGCAATTTTTGTACTATTTTATTTTCAACTTATAACCTAATAAATGCAGACAACATGGAAATTCTACAGATACTGCCAAATGTAGTCCAGTTATCCTGGTTGAACTCTGTATCCAATTTGAGGCTATTTTATTCTCAGTTATATTTTATGGAAACTAAGCTGATTTATAATTTTTTAAAAATCTATTAAAATATATTTTGATAGTGTAGGTCCTCATTAATGTTGATGACTTTTCCTCTTTATATCTTCAATTCTTAATACATCACATAGTTCATCACCTAGCTCATCCTGTCCATATAAAATAAAGGCATAACTTAAATATGAAGTTTAACTGAATTAAACTGAATGTGGCAATTTACTAAAGTAATCTGGAGTCAGACATAAATGTGATATATAATGAGTAATTACACATTTCCTTTCTTTCACTAGAGGTGGTTGTAAATGTACAAATACTATGACAAGTTTTTTAAAAAATCTTTTTGTTAAAAATAGCAAAGTAGCTGGGTGTGGTGGCACATGCCTAATCTCAGCTGCTCGGAAGACTGAGGCAGGAGGATTGCAAGTTGAAGGCTAGCCTTAGCAATTCAGGGAGACCCTATCTCTAAAAAAAAAAGGGCTGGGCATGTGGCTCAGTGGTTAAGAGTCCCTGGATTCAATATCTGGTATGAAAAAATATATATATAGGGGCTGGGGTTGTAGCTCAGTGGTAGAGCGTTTGCCTTGCATGTGTGAGGTTCTGGGTTCAGTCCTCAGCACCACATAAAAATAAATAAAGATATTGTGTACATCTACAACTAAAAAATATTTAAAATATATATATATGTAATTAACAACAGATAACCTAAGCAGCATATGAACATCTCTTTTTCTTCTTTTCCATGCCTCTACTAAACATTCTCAGCTCCAGTAAATTAATTATCAGAAGCATAAAATCTCTCAAGAATTCTAGCAAGGTCAATTCTTGGTCAATCTCAATCTTGCTATAACTTTCTCCTTAAGAAGATGATTATAGTCCTATCTTGGAACAAAATTATTTGGGGACATCCCTATTTAATCCCCTTTAGGTGATCTGAGGTGAAATAAAGGAAAATACTCTTAATAACAAGGTTTTGGCTATTTAGCCAGCAGCCTTCAAATAGCAATAATTCCATTCTTACTACCTGCTCATTAATTTGTTTAGTCCCAAAATAATTTCACAAATCTTATAATGGCTCAGGAGTTCTTAATGGACTTCTGGAACTCAAAGGCTAACTTCTAAGATACCATGTCTCACTCTAGTAGTCATTCTATTTTCAGAAAAGTTTAAGTCAAAATTATATTTATTTTACCTTCATCCTAAGAAAAACAATTGCTGTTTTTGTAAGAGATGTTGTGGAGGATGCTAATTAACCATATTACACTCATCCTCTGTGAGAATCCTTATGAATTTTTCTCCAAAGTTTTCAATGCCCAAAATTTGAACTAATGGTTTCTAAAAGTTTATTGCACAGAATCTTGTCCTAACTGTGAGGCTCTCTTTACATTTGCTACTGGAAACTGCAAAGTCAGGTTGAGGTCCCTCAGCATAAGAACTGAATCCCCAGCATGCAGTGATGGTGGTAGTGATAGTTTCACAGACCCTATTTTAGTTTCACCTTATGTTTTAAAAATTTTCTCTTAGATCAGATTCCATACTTTATAAACATCATGTATTTAAAGTCATATTTAACTTCTGATATTTTCTTCCCTAACAATATGAAACAACAAAAATGAAACAAACTCTTCCCCTATCCTCCCCACAAAAGAAATACCCTCAGCATAACTTAAAGCCAGAAAATACCCAAACTTCACAGTAACTGAAGGAAAAAAAAGGGGGGGGGGAGATAATAGTTGTTTCAGGCAAGATTCCCCAAAGGATGGTAAGGAGAAAGTCTAAGGATATTTGTGAATTCTTCAAGTATCTCTCCCAAGATATTTTATATCTTACAAACAGAAAATGAATAACTTTACAGTACAATTACCAATTTCCTGGTTTTGGTAATTAAGATGTTAATATTAGGGAGAGCTGGGTGAAGAATGCATGGGAATTCTCTGTACTTATTTGTAAAACTTTTCAGTAAGTCTAAGTAAAAAGGTTAAAAATAAAACGTTAGAAAGGTCACCTTCAATCTTTTTTAGAATAAGTGGGGTTTTCATAAACAATTACTGTCTGATGCTCTCCGAATTTATCCTAAGCTTCTTATGGCTTTCTACATTCTTCCCTTTGACTGCTTCGGCAAACTCCTCATATCTAGTGCCAATTCAAATACTGTACTTCAAGATCCACCTCTTGCTTAAAACATCCTCTGATTACTACAGACTTTCTCAGATTTCCCAGCATTGTACTCTAATGTACAATTTTATTAGGCATAATTATATAGTTTTCTAGTTCTTTTAAAATTGCAATTTCTGATTATCATTACAATAAGAAAAATTCCCGGAAAGCAGTGACAAAGTTCCACATCTTTTTGTGATCTTCCCCAGCAATGAGCTAAGTGTACAGTAAACGCTTGTTAAGTATATGCTGACTCATTCACTCATAAATTGTTCAGGAAAATAGAGATTTGGAAGTTCACATCATCTATTTACAGCCTTCTCTTTGCTATTAGACATCGAACACAGGATCGAGCCATTAGATATCATCTAAGTATGGAAATTCAGATCATTTCTTATTCTCAGGAAGTTTCTAAAAATGTGTATTTCCTTCAATTTAATAAAGTAGTTGGGATTGAATAAACGCCATACTCCATATTAGAATTATGATAACTTATAGTATAGATCTAAATTATAAATCTTTAAAGACTCATTTAAAAATCTGTTAAAATTCCTTGTTCAATAATAACATGAAACATATAATAACATTAGCAACTGCCACAAGTAAGACTCAAAGATACCGATATTTTATGAGATATTTTCCATGACCCAGGGTTGCTTCCTTGGAGTATTTGTAGGATGTCCACTGATCTGTTAAAGTCATGCAGTGGGAACAAATGTCTATTTTCTTTGCCAAGAAAATACCATAGATGAATATTAAAAACAGTTATGTTAGCCAAAATTCACATCTGCACACACTTAAAAATGTAGCTCTTCCTTTCTTCAATAATAATTTGTAATGCATTCTGAAAAATACAAAAAAAGTTGTACAATACCCTACACCTGGCTGATTACCAGTGTTATAGCTGTAAGTACAGTGACACAGGCTCTGCCACCACTGAGAGTCCCAGTGTGCTCTAAACAGTGGAGTAGGAAGGAGCAGAAGTAACTCTGTGGGCATCTGTTACATTATATCTTTAATACATAGAAAGAGAAAGTTCAAAACATACTCTAGTGATATACCCAATCAAAAAACTATTTTTAAAGTGAATACAATTTTAAACATGGAAGTTAAAGGGGTTTTCTATACAACTTGGGAATTCTAATACTTTAAAAAATTTTCAATTATTACATGCATATTGTTTTTTTAACTTTTAAAAGGCAATTCATTCATGAAAATACCAAATATCACTCACAATGCTTTAATTTCGTTTTTACCAATTTTTAAATAAAGTGTGGAGAAGAAACATATTTGGTCTGATGCTGGAGAATGAAATATTTTGGGTCTGATTTCAAAACTATGATTTGCAGAAATTTTGAAATATTTAAATAGTCAAGGCTTTCAATCCAAAGGAATATTACAATATTTTAAAGGTATTTTTCTGTTATTTTTATTTTTAAAAAGATTGATTACTCTGGACAGTGAAGTCTAAGAATGAGCTATATCTAAAATACAGGTATTTAGAAATATCCATCACTTTTTATATCCTATGTCTGTTTACACTGTAATAATTTTAAAAAGTCATATGTATGTCATAAAACACAACAAAGTAAACTGAGCAGTTACATATCATATATGCATTTTCTTGGATACACAGGATTCTTCAAATGTTAGGTTTGTTCTGAGAGGTTATTTTCCAAAATTCACAAGAAAAGTAATAACATATATTACTGTGAGAAAAAATACATTGATATATGTGGTACTATTAAAATATAATTAAACTTTCACAGGGAAAACTGCTAAATAATTGGTATTTATCTGATTATCTGTATAGAAAAAGAATTTACCAAAAAAAGGACTAGAAGTAACGTGAGTTTCGAAGGTTATATTGTACAAGGTCAGGATTCAAAAGTCTATTGTATTTCTAAACATTAACAATTAACAATTAGGAATTGAAATTAAAAATATAAAACTACATAGAATCTAACAAAACAGATAAAACATCTATATGCTGGAAAGTATAAATACAGATGAAAGAAATTAAAGAAAATCTAAATAAATGGCAAGACTTTCCATGTTCATGGATTAGAAGAATTAATTTAAGATTTCAATTCTCTCCACACTGAGACAGACATTCAATACAAATTAAAAAAAAATTCTATCAGGACTCTACGTAGCTTTCATCACGCCACTTCTAAGAAAAGCCCTGAACTATCATAGCTCAAACAATTTTGAAACACACACACACACAGTGTTGGACAACTCATAGTCTTTCTCTAAAATTGCCTACAAGCACTATAGTAATCAAGACAGTATGGTACTAGAAAAGGACAGGAGGTGCGGGTGAAGGGGACAACACAGTAGTGGAGTACAATAATATGGTCAGCTGATTTTTAATAAAGCTGCAAAGGTGATTCAATGGGGAAAGGACAGTCTTTTCAACAAATGGTGCTGAAACAATGGAATCTTAATTTATACCTTGTATAAGTTACAAAAGTTAACTCAAAATGACCACAGACCTAACTACAAAGCCTAAAATGATGAAATTTGTAGAAGAAAACTGGAGAAAATCTTTGTGATCTCAGGTTAAGCATGATCTATACATGAAAAAACAAACTAATAAACTGGACTCACCTAAAATAATGAAAAACCAAGCCATTCATGGGGAGAAAGTATTTGTAACTCACATATCTTATAAAGAACTTGTATCCAGAATATATAAAGAACTCTCAAAATTCCATAACAGAAAATAAAAAATTAAATTTAAAGATCTGAAAAAAATTAAATAGGTTTTCACTAAAAAAGACAGTCCAATGACAAATAACAGATGAACATTATTAATAGTAATAATGCTGGACATTACTGGTCATTAGGGAAATACACACATGATGAGAAATACCTATAAGAATGTCTAAAAAGAACATTACAAACTCAATACCAAGTACTGGTGAGGATATGACATAGTGGAGTCATATCCACTATGAACTGAAATAGTTCAGCAGTTTCTAATAAAGTTAAAAATTATACTTAACTTACAATCCAGTAATCCTATACTTTCCTGTTTATTTAATTAAAATTTATGTCCACACAAAATCTTTATGTGAATGTTTAACAAACCAAATATTCCTCAAATGGAAAACAGATAAACAAACTTCGATATGTTGGTACAATAGAATATTACCAACAATAAAAAGGAAGGAACTACAGCTACACACAAGTGAATCTCAAATGCATTACGCTAAGGGAAAGAAGCCAGACTCAAAAGGCTACATACTGAATAATTCACTTATATGACGTTCCAGAAAAGGCAATATGACAGTCACAGAAAATAAATGACTGGTTACCAGGAGCTGGACTAAAGGAAGAAAGTGGGCTGATGACCAAGGATCTGGAGGAATATTTAAGGTGATGGATTGGAACTGTTCTATCTCTTGACAGTGGTGATGGTTTGTCAAAACTCACAGAACTATACATAAACTCCATGTGAATTATGTATGTTTTTTAAAAAAAGAGGAATAAATGGAGAGTTGGAAGAACATAGAAAAAAGCTAGTAGAGCCAGTGTTATGGGGAGAAGGAAGGCAGGGACAGGTACCATCTTGGAGGGTGGGTGGTGAGTTACAGGTCTTCTAGGCAGAGGGGACTATACATGTGAGGCTGTGGAGGAAGGTTGTTACAGCCTATTTGTGGAAAGGAAGTTGTCTGGAGTGAGCACAGCACAGATTGTGGAGAGGCAGTTGAGAAAAATAGAAGATACACTCCACGCCTGTTGGGATGGCTATTTTAAAACAGACAACTATAGTATTGGCAATGAAGAGACTGGAAGCCTTGTGCACACGCTGCTAGTGGGAATTAAAATGGAGCAACCACTATGAAAAATATATGGTAGTTCTTCAAAAAAATAAAAAATAGAAAGATCATATCCACCAATTTTATTTCTAGGCATACATCCCAATGAACTCAAAGCCAGAGCAAGAATAAGTAAGTCCATGTGAATAATGATGCTCTGAACATGGACTCACATGCTAACCTCCGGCGATGCTCTGAACATGGACTCACATGGTTTTGCTATTCACAACAGCAAAAAGGCAGAAGCAACCTAAGTGTCCCTCAACAGATGCATTGATAAACAAAATGTGGTAAATATATACAACGAAATCTTATTCAGTCTAATAAAAGGAAATTGACACATGCTATAGGATAGATGAACCTCAAAGTCATTATGCTAAGTGAAATAAGCCAGCCAAAAGGGCAGCTACTATATGATGCCGTATCAGGGACTCTAGAATAGTCAGATACACAGAGACCAAATGTAGAATGGAAACCACCGGCCAGAGGGAGGAGCAATGAGGAGTTACTGTTTAAAGGGGATAGCGTCAGTTTTGCAACATGAAAAAAGCCCTGCAGATGGATGATGGTGATGGTTGTACAACAATTTAAATGTACTTAATGATACTGAACTGTGTAGTGAAAAAAGGTTAAAATGGTGAATTTCATGGTACACATATTTCATCATGATTTAAAATTAATTAATTACATTAAATAAGGGAAAATAAGGAAAGATTAGAGAGGAGAAATAGGATTATGCAAGTTTTTGCCCAGACAGCCTAGAAGCTGTGACATTGTTTTGGGCAATGGTACTTCGTAAGTTTTTAAGCAGGGGTAGGGTGGGGTGGGTGGAGAGTGTTATTAGCTCACAACCTACATCTTCCAGAAAGTTCTGCCCAGTTCCATCTATTTCTCCCAGACTTCTAGACACCTTCCTGCTGTTTCCCAGGGCAGGTAGTCCAACAGAGTCAGACAATGACCTTGATTTCAGTTCACTATCTCATAGTTCTGCCTCTTCTATTACTCCTGTCTCTGTTCAACTTAATCTCCTGAAGGGGAGGGGCTGGTTTTACATCACCACTTGGCAATAACATTTCATTCTTAGCAAGCAAGATCCCTCTACCAGGGACACAGTAGGTATCTTAGTCTTACCTTCTTCTCCTTATGGCCAGGCGGTCCTGAATCCCTCAGGGGCCTCAATCTTAGAGCCTGCTCTACTGTGGGAATATTATCATTCTCTTCTTCCATCCCTATCTGTCCCAGGGCTTGACTTTCCTCTGGAGATGGGAAATCTAAAGTCCGAGAGGTCCACATTGCCTGTGGCCCCCATTAAGATCCCAGAAGCAATGATGAGAGAGAGCCCCATGCGCAGGCTACAGGATGGGCAGAGCTGCTGCCATCTGCCTTCAATGCCTCCTTGCCCTGACAGAAGGGTGACATGGGCCCATGGGGTTAGTGTTTGAGAAATCTTCAGTCTCTCAGGAAGGGGTGAGGCAGGGTCAGTGACATCATAATCACACTGCTTGGTTCCTGATGTCACAATGGTGACAATACCAACAATGGTGTACAATGCCAACACACCCTTTCCTTTGTGACTCTGGTCTCCTAGAAGCAGAAGCAGGAGAAGCAGACTGAAGTTTCTCTAGGGCTTAGGGACAGGGCAACAAAATGACCAGATGGTAATTTCTGAACATCACTGTTCATCTTACAAAGTGTTATAATATAAAACATTTTGGAAATACAGAAAAATACAATGCAAAAATCACGTATGATTTCATCCCGCAAAGAAATGAACTGCCATATTTACTTCCATTTTTCCCATAAGTGTGAATTCCTCCATGGCTTACTTTCTCAGTCTCACATCCTCCATCAAAGCCACTGGAAGGCTCTGTTAACTCCAGCACATAACCTAGAACCTGACCACTTCCCCTGCTACCACTGTGGGCTAAGTCATCATTATGCTCTTGCACCTGGACGGATCTCATGTAGTTTAGAGGACTCCTCTGCGGTGCAATACTCCCATGTTGTCCCATTACTCAGAGTCAAGGCCCAAGTCCTTGGAATGACCTTGAAGCCATAATCAGAGCTTCGGAATCCCTCTCACATCACATTCTGCTCTCTCCCCATTGTCCACTTCACTGTCCATAATGGTGTCCCTGCTGTTCCTTAGCCATGCCAACCACTCTCTTGCCTTAAAGCCACTGAAGTGGCTATTTCTTCATCAGCAATTTCTTCCTCCAAAAGTTGTCATGGCTCACTCAACTCCTTCATGTTGCTCAAATGTTATCTTCTTGATGAAGTCAACTCTGATCACACTATTTAAACAGAACCAACCCCAGTATTCCAGAATAGGCCTTATTCTTCCCTATCATTTCAATAGCAGAGAGACTTTTCAAAATTCTATGTTATGTGTACATCTGTGTGTACATTTGTATGATTTTATATATAAAAATCCATGCATACAGTCTGTCTTGCTGTAATGAGCTCAGAGGAAATAGTGGTATCTGCCTGCTTTGTTCACTGCTATGTGCCAACCACTCAGGACCTCTTCACACAAAACAGGTGCCAAATGTGGAAAGCGTTGAGAGTGTGCCATGGCCTATTGACTATCCCCAGCATCTCTTCTTCTCTTACAAAAATAATAACCTTCCCCCTTTTATCACTGTGCATGCTACAAGGTCCCTGCTTCCCCAGGTGTGGCATGGGACAAAATTATCTTCAGTGGAATATGAGAATGATGTGTGCAACTTCCATAGCACTTCCTTAAAAGGAAGTGAATAGTTTTCCTCATCCCCCTATTCTGCCCCCCAACACCCCTTGCCACTGACTGAGAAATGGTTTCAAATGGAATATCAGCCTTTAATACATATTTGAACCCACCATATTGAGGATGAAAGACATCTCACCAGCCAGCTTGGATTCCTAAGTGACCTTGTGGAACAAAATCATTTGCTCTCCCCACTGGGTTACCCTAATGCCTCTGGACTACTCTGTGAGAGAGAAATAAACTTCTCTAGCCTTCCAATATCCTTTTCATAAAAGCTTAGGCTCACCCTAAAGACTATATACAATTTTTCTCTTTTGATTTATTGATACAATGAATCATACTTAAAGTATTCCTAATATCAAACCATCTTTGCATTCCTGAAATAAACACTATGCAATCATGGCATATAACATTTTAACTGTGCTACCTGATTCTTTTGCCTGATAATTTTTTTTACAATATCATAAGAGAGACCAATCATTTTTAGATGGATAACTTTTTTAGGTTTTGATATTTATGTTATGCTAACCAAGGAATAGATTACCAGGTCATAGAGATGGATATTTTTAAGGTCCACAAGAGATTACCAAAAGCTTTAATTCCTATTATCAGCACTTTAGAGTTTTTATTCACTCGTTTGTGGTATGTTATTATTAACTAAAAATGATACTTGGTATGATTTAAAATAATTTACTTTTTCAATATGTCAAAAATATTATCTAGTCCTAATTAGCATTTCCTTAGTTACTTGTGAGAATAAGTACTGTACTTTTTAAGTTAGCTGTACTTTTTTTCTGAGCATGTTTTTCTATTGTGCTTATAAGATATTTAATTTAAATTACTTGATCACTTTCAATTATTAACTTATTTAATCTTTACAACATTGGATCAGGAAATAAATGCTACTACAAAAAATTGTTAGAGCCAGAGTTGACTCTAAGCTCTGAACTCTTCCACTATGCCACACACACAGCACTGTGCAACTTTAGACTCAACCTCACACCTAGTACTCACAGAACATCTGAACTAGGCATCAGGAGTGTGGAATGGGGAGGCTCTGATCCTTCACCCCAGTTTCCCTGAATCTCCTAATAAATGGGAAATACTTTAGGTTCTATGTACATAAAATGGTACTGAACTGCTGATATGTGGAAAAACATCAGTTAGACTGTCTGGAATATTAAAATAATTATAACCTAGTTATCTATAACCTAAGGTCAGTTTTACTGTTAGAAAGGCATTCATTTAAAATAATATTTTGACAACTGTAATGTTCAATAATTAAGTTACAGGAATCATAAGAAGAAAAGAAGCATCTATTACCTAGAAAGTACCCTGGTAGTTAAAGTGGCATATAACAACATGGAGGCTGGGACATGTTTAAGAGTGAAAATGGCTGGGGAAATGCTAAGTCATATAAGGCACTAAGACCACAGGTATAAAATGGGACTTTTCTGGACAAATCAGGATGCACAAGTGGTGAGCTATCAAAGCAGTGCCATAAATTATGATTTAGTTCTTATTTGTAGTAATTCATTATGATAAAATATTAATGAAGCATATATAATTTCATTTTATTTTCTTCAATGATAGGGAAACAGATACAATGTCCAATAAGACTTACACAGGTTTAGCCATGAGGATGAGAGGACCAAAAGGCATATATACAGTTATTAACAGTAATCTTAAATACATGCACACACCAAAAGACAAACAAACAAAAAAACCCACCCAAACGGACAGGGTGCACTTGCTCACATGTACACACATGCAGCACAAACACCAGCTTCTTTTACTTGCTCCCAGCTCTCTGGGTTTAGATATCAACCTCTGAAGATAGCAAATAAACTATTCTATTTTCAATAACTTCTAAAGTCAAATCAAGATCTTTTGCTGCACTGACCTAAGAGATTCTCAGTTTTTCTAGGTAGAATTTTTTTCACATAATTCAAAAAGAGAAAAACAACAACTTCCAGTCAATGGCAGAACTCCCATTTTTAATGGCTCTACTGGAACACTGGAGAGTTAGTAACAGAATAATAAGGACTACTCTTATAAATTTAAATGTTCACTTTAAAAATAAGCAATGATTCATTTATAATTTTAGATTCTGTTTTCACATAATATTAACATAAAATACACTACCTTTTAATTTTCTCCAAGTAAAACATTTTTTCCAGCCTTGGAAAACTTTGAAGTTAAGCTATTGATTGGATCTCCCATACTGCTAGAAAACAGAAGTACTCTTTGACATGCAGTAATGAGGCAGGGAGAGGGAGAAGAGAAGACTCTAGGAAACCCAAAGCCCTTTAGCAGGGAGCAGATCATTTTCATGTGTCACAGCTGTGACTACACAGTACACCTTGCTTTGCAACTCCACTCAAGTATGGATAGACCTTTGACAATGAAAATACTTAAGCATAAGTGATGATAGATACAAGCTTTTCTAAAAAAAATAAACAGCCCAGATGTGATTCCAGTGTTGATTTAGTTGATGCCTTGTGAAACAGGTGCCTCACACATCAGAACTCAGACAAATTAGGGAGAAGCTGGAGTCGAAGTATAGTCAAAGAAAAATACACTACCTCTTATTAAACAGGAGATATATAAACTGATTTAACTAAAATACCTGAGTTGGTTTGATTTGGCATTTTGTCAAAATGGCAACAAAAGTTTTTGCTTTTCTATAAAGCAAGATATAACCCCTTCCACCATTCAAAGAAGGTAATTCATCAAAAGACACATTCAAATTCTCAACTTTATATGAACACCAATTCAGTGCACCTAAAATATGTAGACATCTCAAGTTTTCCAAGTTGGCATTTTGTAATTTAATATAAATTAATATGTTATTATGTTTAGAGGTGTCACTGCAGTCCATTATATCAGGCAGAAGCTATACATTCTCAGGGAAATATCAACTTCAAATTCATCATTCATGGGATACAATAAAAATTACACTGGATGTCACTTGTCAATTAATTTTTATAAATCTTAATATTTAATTTTAAAATCTAAGGATATAAAACTTCACTTTTTTAGCAAAGAAAAAAGTCAAGGAAAAGATCAAAGTTGGAAGGACAGAATTGAGATTAGAAATCCTTTTTAAGCCAAAATGACAATGTCTCTATAAGTTAATATTAATCCTTTAATTACAAATTTCAAAGGTTTAAGTAGCTTCTATGACCTTAGCTTTTTTGAATAATCATGCCATATGGAGCCTTTCTTAAATTTAAAAAAGATGCTGAACTGTTGCTCAGTCTTTTAATGACTTCAGGCTGGCGGAATTCCAGCATAATCCTTCAGCTACCACTTAAAATTACAGACCAGGAATCCAAGCTGGTGAATGCTATGTCAAATTCATAAGCGCTTTTTACTTAGCAGAGTACACTGAAAAAAAATGTGTGATGTGTTATTATATATTAAAATATCAAAATGTTAAGCTTAAAGTAACTATAGTGGAGAATTTACAACAGAAAAGATGAACAGATAAGACTCAATAAAAACACATTTTTGTGTCTCACAAAATTAAAAGGCAACTACCAAAAATATGTGTCATAATGATAATAAGAGTTTTATCATTCTAAATTTAAAAGGAGTTCATGTAAGTTTATGAAAAAACATTTGGACAGAGAAACTGGCAAAAAATATGAATAGGTAATACACAGGTAACGAAAAGCAAATAAGAAATCTATTATAAATGTTCAATTTCTTGCTCTTAAAATGCAAATTAAAATAAACAACTTCATAAAAACAGCAAAAGTTAAGGAAAAATACTAATAATACTAAGGATGGGTTAGGTTAAACAGACACTCTATCAGCATAAATATAAATTAGTACAAATTTTCTGAAATGCAATTTGACCTAGTAATTGTACAGGGATTTTTACCTAAGGAGGAAAAAATTGGAAACATTGACAAAAATTTTTGTATAAAGATAATAATATCCACATAAAATAATTTTTTAAAAATCTGAATGTCTTCCTCCAAAAAATACAATAAATTATGCTATACCCATAAAATAGACTACTGTAAACCAAGGATCACTATATTCTTAATGAATTTCAAAAGAAATTTGAATATTCTTAGTGTAAGTTTTTAAAAAGCAAGAGAAAGAATTGTTTACTTAGCATGGTTTCAGCCACCTAAGTGGGTACAGCTATTGTACATACATGTTAAATTATTACTATTAATTATATCTGGGCCTTGTTAAGTAACAAGGAGTTTAAGACATGTCTCTACTTTCCCTCTATTCAAGGAAAGGTTATTTTAAAAATAGCTGAAAAGTTTTCTGAAATAATGATAAAATTTAAATGCCAAGGTTTTAATCAATCTGAAAATTACTATCATCATTTAGTTATGTTCTTTAATTTTTCAAAGGTTCATATATTATAGACTTTATTTCAATTCTGTTTGAGAAGATTTTAAAAGGGAAGAAAAGAAGCATTCCCTTTGCAAATGCCAATCATTTACTCTCTTGGATCCTCTACTTCAAGCATTTTGACCTTGTGGAGCTATCACAAGTTTCTTTTAACTCCAGGCCACTGAAGATCTCATCTAGGTCTAAATCGCTGCTGACAGATACCCAGGTAGGAGCTGGACTTAGGAATTCTTTTATAACCTTAACATTGTAAGTGCTACTGAAATAAACCAGGACCACAGGGACTGTTACATTTAGATTATTTATTATTCTGGTGTTATTGCCCTCTTCTCTTTCAACCCTCAATTTTATACTCAATGACAGAAAATTAATTTCTAAAACCTTTAATTCTGACTGAATTTTGAACTGCCAGCAAATATTTTGACCCAGATTTATTTAAACATGACAAAACATTAAACTTTTTATAAGATTCTGTGGAAAGAATCAAGTAGTTTACAGAATGACACAACAGATTAGAAACTAAATTACCAGAGTATTAGTATAAATTCAAACTTTCATAGCAGAAACTCAAATGTTTATTGATTTATGCAGAAAAATTAAAGCTGTATCTAAAAAGTATGCTTTCTGTTTAATTTATTACTATGGAAGAAATTACAACACTAAAATAACAAAAATTAATATTTGATCTTCCCACCTCAGCCTCCTAGTAGCTGGAACTACAGGTGTGCACTACTACACCAAGCTTACAAATATTTGAACATAAACGTGCATCTTGCACTACCCATAGTATCTATGTGTTGAAATTGAATCTGGATAAGTTAATAACAATCCCCAATTATCCACATTCCTATTCACAGGGGCTATGCTGAATTTCTCAGTTGATTACCCTTTTATTCATTTATCTAACAGTTTAATGAATGACGATTTTGTGCAAAGTACCACGATTGTGAAGCCTTAGAAATCAATATTTCATAAGGCATGTTTTTGACTCAGTCCACTTTGCATTTGGAAATGCTAAACTCCTTTACTTAAGTAAAAACATCTATCAACTGGAAATACAAATAAGAGCTCAGTGCTTGGATTTTTTTCTTTTGTTTTTTTTCAGCTATCTATCTGTCTATCTATCTTTAGTCAGTACTTGGATTTTATAATATGGCGTTGGCGGTTGGCAAATTCCAACCACTCAACTAAAATCAAACTCTTCACAATAAACTCCAGCCTACTTGCTGTTCTATGCCCTTTCCCCAGACTGTCCCCTGACCAACAAGTCCCTGCATTCTGGCTAACCTTCCCAGTTCTGTCTCCATGTCAACTAAAATTACTAAGCTCACTCTGTCTCTTGCTTTACTCATATTCTCAGTTCAGTTCAGGAACATTCTATTCTTCCAGACTCACAGTGCCCCTGGTCCCTCCTCTATCTGCAGGATGGACTCTGATTCCATCTCAGCAGATTCCTTCCAGAACTTCCTCTTTCTTTCAGTGACATCCTCCCCACTTGGTTGGCTTGACTGCTTCATTTTCTTGAAACTCCACACCTAAGCAGACTACTGTCATTTTTACTAAGAATTTTAGGTCTTGGGGCTGTGGTTGTGGCTCAGTGATAGAGTACTTGCCTAGCATGTGTGAGGCACTCAGTTCGATCCTCAGCACCACATAAAAAAATAAAATTAAAAAAAAAAGAATTTTAGAATACAAGCAACAATAAGTGTTGGCAAGGATATGAGGGAATAGGCACACTCTGGTGAGATTGCAAATTGGTGCAACCAATCTGGAAAGCAGTATGGAGATTCCTTAGAGAACCTGGAAAGGAACCACCATTTGACCCAGCTATCCCACTCCTTGGTCTATACCCAAAGGACTTAAAAACAGCACACTACAGTGACACAGCCACATCAATGTTTATTGCAGCACAATTCACAATAGCCAAACTATGGAACCAACCCAAATGTCCTTCAATAGATGATTGAATAAAGAAATTGTGGTATATATATACAATGGAATATTACTCAGCAATAAAAGAGAATAAAATTATGGCATTTGCAGGTAAATGAAAGGAGTTACAGAATATAATGCTAAGCAAAGTAAAACTAATCCCCCAGATACCAAAGGCCGAATGTTTTCTCTGATGAGTGGATGCTAATCCATAAAGGGGGAGGGTATGAGATGAGTAGAGGAACTTTGGATTATCCAAAGGTGGAGAGAGGAGGGAAGAGGGCATGGGGAGAGGAAAGATGGTGGAATGAGATGGGCATCATTACCCTAGGTACATGTATGATTGCACGAAGATGTGAACCTGCTTTGCGTACAACCAGAGATGTGAAAAATTGTGCTCCATTTGTGTACAATGAATCAAAGAGCATTCTGCTGTCATGTATAACTAATTAGAACAAATAAATAAAAAAAATTCAGCTCTAAGGTTTTCTCAAGTTTTGCCACTGAACTTCTTCATATTGTTACCCATCCTCTTCCTCCCTCTCTCTAGGCTAAAGAACGGCCTCCTGTCACTCATTCATTTAACATACACCAGTGATAAACACATACCACACGCCAGGTTTTCTAAGCAATAACAATACAGGAAGGAATAAGATGGACATGCTCGTGGAGTGATGCTCTAGTGGGTGGGAGGGAATAGAGAATAAAAACGGCAACACAAAAAGATGATTTAAGGAAGTGAGAAGAGAGATGAAGACCACAGAACAGTGGGATAAAGTGTGGTATAAGAAGCCAGACTTTAAGCTGGGTGCAATGGCACATGTCCCAGCGGCTCAGGAGGAGACAGGAAAATCATGAGTTAAAGCCAGCCTCAGCAACGGCGAGGCGCTAAGCAACTCAGTGAGACCCTGTCTCTACATAAAACACAAAATAGGGCTGGGGATGTGGCTCAGTGGTCGAGTGCCCCTGAGTTCAATCCCCAGTACCTCTCCTATTCCAGAAGTAGCAGCAGCAGCAGACTTTAGACAGAGAGGTCAGACAAAGATACTGAGAAGTACAGCACCATGAGAAAGAGGCCAGCTGTAAGAAAATCATAGAAGGCTGTAGGTAGAAGATGCAGGTGTTAGGACTGGAGGCAGGGGACAGCGGGGCAGTTCCACACATGAACCTAGTAATGCACACCACTGACTATTTTTCACACCAAAAAGCTCCTCCTTTTCTTTAGTCCCTTCTCCTGTATGTTAAAATGCTTGAGAAATAACCAGACTAAAAGTACATTTTCTTTAATTCCTGATCTTTGGAACTATAACTTTCTATTTTTGCGGTTAGTGTTGTTTGTGGTGCTGGGGATCAAACCCAGGGCCTCATGTATGCTAGGCAAGTGCTCCATCTCTGAGCTACGTCCCGTCCCAGCCAAGTTTCCTAATTTTAAAATCAAATTTTCACAAACAAAAGAGCGTTTGCTCATCCGCACTTCCTCACTCATCTTTCGTAACCATGTTCTGCCTACGCTATCATTTTCAGTGCCCTGTCCAAGATCATCAATGACTTCTCAGTTTCAAGTCCAGTGACCTTTTCTCAACCCTCATCCTTCCTGATTTTCTGTCACATTCTTGACAATCCCCCTTTTCAAATATTCCTTTCCTCTATTTCCATGAAAATACGTATTTCTCATATTTCTTTCACCTTGATTACCCTTCTTGACTGTTTCTTCAGTAAGTTCTCAAATGCAGTTGTTCCTTTAAATTTTTCCTTCACAAATGTTTTCATTTTCTTCTTCCTTCCCACCCTCCTTCCTTTCTTCTATTTTCTTCTACCCCTTTCTCTTTACTCCCAAGGCCTCAGCTCACACCATCTCTGAGTGAATCCTGTGGCTGCTTCTTTCCAGCCCTGCCTTTCGTAGGATATACAGAAATGTTTTCTCAACAGCAAGTGAACATCGCAGCTCGGTGGAAGGTGGTACTTGAAACTCAACCTGTTCCTAAGCAAATTCATCTTTTCTACCCAAACCAGAAACTTCTGTTTCCAACTAATTAAGAGTTGAAGTTATACTTGAGTCTAACCAATGCCATCTCCCTCGGGATGATTCTCCATTCCATTGTCAGAGACTACCCCAAATCTCACATACCCCTAGCTGGCCCCAGGGCCTTTCATCTGGATAGTTCAGTCCTAGTCAATCCTTCTACTTCCGTGATATTTGGCTAACATGGACAGAATAATTTCCTAATCATCACCTGAATCTTGACTCTTTATGTCAGACAACCTTCAGTGACTTCTCACTGTGAATCCTAGGCAGTTAAAGCACTTATGACCAGCTGGGCACAGTGGTGCATGTCTGTAATCTCAGTGGCTCAGGAGGCTGAGGCAGGAGGATTGCAAGTTCAAAGCCAGCCTCAGCAACTTAGTGAGGCCCTAAGCAACTCAGCAAGACCTTGTCTCTAAATAAAATATAAAAAGGGATGGGATGTAGTGCAGTGGTTAATCACCCCTGGGTTCAATCCCAGTACCAAAAAACAAAACAAAACAAAACAAAACCCCCCAAAAACCAAAACCAACTTATCACCACTTTGGAAACTTCCCGTGATCTTTAAACTATCATTTAGCCTGACCACCCTACTCAGCTTCGTTAGCCTGTATGCCACATAACTGGTTTTCTTTGCTCTTGCTTTTTGTATTTCCTTTGACTTGGGATGCCTTCCTTTATGTCTATTTGTCAAAATCCTACATATCACTTAATGTCTAGTTCAAATGACATCTATTCCAATTAATTTCCCCAGCAGAAAATAATTCCTCCCAGTTTCACATTTTACTTGTACTGTAGTTATCTGCATGTGTGTGTGGCCACTACCATTTTATAATGCAGTCAGTGAACCCCCTTTCAAGTGTGAGTTGGATCACATCAATTGAAAACCTGCCAAGCTTCATCCACTTGCAGTCAATCAAAGCCTTTCCTGAGGCCCATGCACACCTATCTGACATGGGCCTAGGTCCTGAGGTCTTCCCTGGCCTCACCTACCTTCTCTGAGATCCTCTAAGTCATACCAGTACCCCTGCTGTTCCTCCAAGAAGCCAAGCTCACTGTTGCCTCCTTAGCGCCCCTTTCCTATTTATTTCTGGGTTCCAATCTGGGCTGCCAAACGGCAGATTGCTGAAATCTGACTTTCAGATGAATTAAGACACTCTAAAGCAAATACCTTACGATTGCAGTCTGGAAGCTTAGAATGGAGAAGTGTACTCTCTGAGGGCTCTGACATCTTTTGAAGACAAAGAAGAGGTAGAGACACTGAATAGAATTAGCTGATTCTTAAATTACCTTTTTCAAGTTTCTCATTCCTCAGATACAGATATGGATTGCCCAAGAGGCAATTTATAGCTGTATGGTTAAATAGCAATTCACACTGAGTACCTGGTTAAAATATTTATATGTTTTCAGAACATCAAAAGAAAGGACATTTGAGATTACAGCTTGAATATGAGTCAATCCAAAATATGTAAACACTATATAGACAGTATTTCACTAACATATAATTCTAAAGAAACTTTTTAGCTGGGCGCTGTGGCGCATGCTTGGAATCCCAGCACTTTGGGAGGCTGAGACAGGAGAATTGCCAGTTTAAAGCCAGCCTCAGCAATGGTGAGGTACTAAGCAACTCAGTGAGACTCTGTCTCTACATAAAACACAAAATAGGGCTGGGGATGTGGCTCAGTGGTCAAGTACCCCTGAGTTCAATCCCCGGTAACAAAAAAAGAAAAAAGAAATTTTCTTATTTTTGCTAAAATATCAACCTGGAAAATATATGTTATCATTTATGTCATAGTGTTATAAAACCTATAAAGTCTAGAAATGATTATCAGACATCTGGGAAAATGTGAAACTTAGTCTACACTAGGAAAATTCAGTGTTACAGCCCAAGAATCCCTAATCAGCATAATACTTGACAACATAATATTGCTATATTGCAACACATATTTACTTATTATAGAATTTACTTACTATTCTGTATAATCCCTTCCACGAAATTCATGAATAAAGTTAAGAAATTACCTGGATTATTTTAACAGTGTTTAGACAAGATACTGAAACTTCTCCTTAAAGCGCTTATAAATTTGAAGAGTAAGTCCATGTCTATTACTTTTTAGAGATTAAATACGAGACTGATACGAGTGGATTTAAAGATGGGCTTCACCTGTCTATTAAAAATTCCAGTGGGGTATCTCACCTTTTCCAGCGTCATCTCTGTCTCAGCAGCGTGCGTCTTCTTCAGCTCTATCTTCATCTTTTCTGATTCAGCCCTCAGCTTACTAACAACAGTCTCATGGTCCCTGGCAGCCCTTTGCTTTTCCTCCTCACGGAGAAGACCAAGTTCCACCAGCTGCTGTTTGCGCTGGGAGTTCACAGTGATCAGCTCTTCTCTCAGCTTGTGAACTTGGGCCTCCATGTCCGAAATAATCTTGATTTTAAAAACAGAAAAGAGGAAAGGGGATATGAATAGGAAAGTCACAACAGGTCAATTACAAAATATGAAAATATAAAACACAAAGCACTAAAAAGTTCACCTTTTCTTTTCTCTCTTCCTGCCTACTTCCCTTCCCTTCCTTCATTGTCTTACTCTCTCATCCCATGCCATTCAACTCCAGCTCCGAGGTAAATACCTCCTGGAACATTTGAACATAGATTTGTATCCTGAAACAGCAGTTTTATTTCCAATATGTATGAAAATGAATGTTACCTGTATTTTTCTGATTTGCTTTTTCAAATATTCAGTATCATGTTCCTGAAATTTATCCAACATTGTCTATTGCATTTTTGTTTTTTATTTCATTATCTGCCTTTGTTTTTACATCCTTCCTCCTATTTTGCTCAGGTTTATTTTGTATTCCTTCTTTTAAATTCTTATTAGGATATTTATTTAGGTACTGCAGATTGAACCCAAGTGCACTTCAGCGAGCGACATCCCCAATCCTTTTTATTTTTTGAGACAGGGTGTCCTAAGTTGACTAGGCTGGTCTGGAATTTGTGATCCTCTTACTTCAGCCTCCTGAATCATTGGGATTATAAGCACACGACACTGCCTGGCATAATCATTTATTTTTATCCTTTCTTTTAAGACTCTAAATGTCTCTCTATATATTGCTTTAGGACCATCTCTTAGGTTTAGATATGTGGCATTTTCATTATCATTTAGTTCAAAACATTTTTTAATTCCCTTTTTATCCTTTGACTGATGAGTCATTTGGTAACATCTTTCTTAACACCCAAACATATGGAATATATTCATCTCATAGGGCTGCCATAACAAAGAACCACAAACTGGGTGCCTTGAAAGAGGAGAAACTTACAGTTCTGCAGGTGGAAATCTAAACACTGAGGTGTTGGCAGAGTTACTCCTGGGGATGCTCTGAAAGAGAACCTGCTCCAGTCTTTTCTCCCAGCTTCTGGTGTTTGTTGGCAGTCTTGGGGTTCTTTGGTTTGTAGACACATCATTCCAGTTTCTGCCTCTACCTTCCCATGATCTGTTCTCTCTGGAGATTCATTTCTCTCTTTTTATACAGACACTGGTCACACTTGGCTAGGGTCAAGGAATGTAGTATATCTTCCATTAATTTTTTGAAAACTGTTGAGATTATTTGATGGCAAGCCACATAGTGAATTTTTAAAAAGCTTCATGTGTGATTGCTGGGAAATGTGTATTCTACGTTTTCTGCAGTTGTTGAGTACTATATTCCATACATATCCATTGCCTCAAACTTCTGTAACTACTGATTTTATTCCACATGAGCTATTACTTTAAAATGTGCATTAAAATCTCCCACTATGCTGGCAGATTTTTCTATTTCTCTTTATATCTGCTGAGCTTTCTTTTATATTATTTTGAGGTCATAAAGTCCACAGAAACTACACAGTGATTGGATTTTTGCTATCAAATGACTCTCAATTTCTTTTTCTCCAATATTGATAGTACCTTAAAGTCACTTTTGTCTGTGATAAACAGATTTGAATACTAGCTTTTTTGGCGGCGGCGGGGGGGGGGGAGTATTTGCTTAGTATATTTTTTATCCAGTCTTTTCTTCTAAATCTTTCTGCATCCTTAATTTTTAGAGAGAGAGATATAACAGCATGCAGATCTTGAATTTTCTTTTAAAAATCAAGTCAATATTTGTCATGTAAATGGGCATTTAGTCCAATTAGCTTGTGTAACACTTGCACACTTCCCTTTCTTTTTTTGTGCCATTTGCTCTTTTGTGTTTCTTCTTCCTTCCTATTTAGTCTGGCTTTATTCTAAATGATTTTTTTCTTCCATCACTTTCCTTCTTTGTGTTTGGAAGTCATATTTCAGCCTCCATTCCTATGCTTCACTTATCACATTTTATAGCTATTTTTCTATCTTCTGGACAATAAAATAAACTTAAGAAATCCTAAGCTGTATTGTCCACTTCCAGATTCACCTTCAAAAGTTATTTTTGTTTTTCTCATTCAATATTGCTAATGTCATCTACTTAAATAGATCATTTCTTTACCAATGTCTTACTTCATCACTTTGCCTTGAATTCTGACTTCCCAACAAATTCCACTTTCTTTTAGCCCCAACTGCAACCTTCAAGTTCTTTCAAAGAGATTCAGTGGCTAGCACATTTAGTTTTCACATCTTAATGGGTGCTGTTGAAAAGCCAGCTGCCATTCCTTTGAAGGTCTATCAATCTGGCTGTGTTTAAGACCTTCTTCTTGTCTTTAGTGTTCATCAGTTTCTTTATGATTTTTCTAAGGATAGGCTTGTTACTCGTTTTGATCAGGACGTGTGAGTCTGCTAAATCTTTGATGAGTCTTTGATACATACTGTAAAATTCTCTGCTGTGACCTGCCTCTCTTGCTTCTTTTCTCCACTCCTTGTGGAACTCAATGTCTCTTCCTTCTCACTATACTGCTTATGGAACTCACTGAGATGAACGTGGATTTTTTTTCCCAATTTCATTTCCCTTAGTCTCATTTTCACATTTTTCATCTATTTTAGCCTTTCCTATATTCTGTATGTTTTCTTCTATGTCTAATCTGCTGTCAGATCCATCCAAGTTCTTAATTTCAACTGTTTTGTTTTTATTTTTACTGGTTTTATTCTTTTGCAATTGTTTTGTAATTTGAACACTGTTGTTTTTACTATTTAAAATTCATTTAAACATTATATATATATATCATATGAAATATGACTAATTTCTATTTTATGGTTGATATTCCAGTATCTCAAGTGTTTGCAGGGATCACTCGGCTACTCATAATTTCTGAAGGCTCTGGTTTACAGCACTTTGTTTTCTCATGTTGTTTTGTGTTCTTTTTTAAATGTGAGCTCCTATTTATTAGACCTTTATCTAGTGGAATTGAAAGTGGGTTCTTTGTCAATCATGCCCTTCTGACAGACACCTAGAGATACCAGCATTTCTGGATATATATTTTTTTTTCTAAATTTTAAAATTTTATTATTTATTTATTTTTTAGAGGATAACATTTCATTTCTCTGGTTGTAAGTGATATAGAATCACAACATACATGCAGTCATACATAAAGTTAGGGCTATGATGACCATCATATTCCACCACCTTTACTGTCCCCCATGCCACCTTCCCCCTTAAACCCCTGTGAACAGAGTTCCTCCATTGTTCCTATGTCCTTCTCCACATTATGGATCAGCATCCACTTATCAGGCATTTGGTTTTCTGAGATTGGCTTACTTCACTTAGCAGGATATTCTCCAACTCCATCCATTCACCTGCAAATGCCATAATTTTATTCTTTTATTGCTGAATAAGATTCCATTGTATATAAATACCACAGTTTCTTTATCCATTCATCTATGGAAGGGCATCTAGGTTGGTTCCACAGTTTAGCTATTGTGAATTGAGCTGCTATAAACATTGAAGTGGCTGCAGCACTGTAGTATGCTGTTTTTAAGTCTTCTGGGTATAGACCAAGGAGTGGGATAGCAGGCTCAAATGGTGGTTCCATTCCAAGTTTTCTAAGGAATCTGAATATATTTAAGTTCACAGCCTCAAACGTTTTGGAATACTCTGATATTGTGAATTCAGGCAGCACATGATAGAAAATAAAACATTCAAAACAAAACTTAAGTTCATGTTCACCCGGTTTAGAAAAGGTCCTTAAGATGAGAGCTTCTTTCAGTGCTCTGCTTCTGTTTACATTCAGTGTTTTGCCTCTGAGGATCCTAACTAATATAACAGCTCATGAATATATTACCAAAAACAATTGTGTTTAGCATCTTCAGCTATTTTCCAAGGAAAAGCTGATCAGAGAATCTAGTCTGCCATGCTACCAGATGAACAGTTAGTTTAGTCTTAAGGGAACCTTTTATCACCACCAACACATTAACTACAAATGCAACATTTTCTGAAACACAAGGATAACTGTTTCATGTACGATGTACTTTCAACCAGCACTGTATAAATCAATATTTCTCTGACTAGAAATAAGAAAATCCAAGCCAGGTACGGTGGCTCAAGCCTGTAATCTCAGCACTTAGGGAGGCTGAGACAGGAGAATTGTGAGTTCAAAGTCAGCCTCAGCAATGGCAAGGTGCTAAGCAATTCAGTGAGACCCTGTCACTACATAAAACACAAAATAGGGCTGGGGATGTGGCTCGGTGGTCGAGTACCCCAGTTCAATCCACAGTATCAAAAAAAAAAAAAAAAGAAAGAAAGAAAATTCAAATATGCAAGCAATACAAAAGTAACCTTAGGATGTTGAGAATAGGAGCATGATGCAAAATGGTAAGAAATTGCTTTAGTAATCAAAATACCTATAATAATTATCTTCATTAAAATATGTTCATCTGGTTGTTCATGCTAACAACCTTACCATTTCTACATGATACATATTAACTGCTAGAATTTTGAGTACTTATACTGCACAAGGCATTTTATGTAGATTATTTTATTTAATCTTTGCAACAATCCAGTATGATAGACATTATTAATATACAAAGGTTTCCTTTATTTTGGATTGTGATTATTAGCTCCACTATTGACCCTCCTTCTCTGCTAGATTGGAAGAGTCATATTATAGATGGCTGGACAAACACACTTATGTTGCAGGAGGAAAAAGTGCTTGATAGTAACAAATTGGAACTCCAGAGTGTGGTGTTGATAGGGTATCTCATTTTTTTGGCCTCTTTAAAAATGCTGACTTAAAATATTCTCAGAGAAATCCGTAGGAGGACTTTGCCGATTCTCATAACTGTGTAATAGAAAAGATGAGTCTTTTCTAAAACAGGAAATGTTTGAAATGTTTTAAAGCTTGTTTCTCTATTTCATAGATGTATTGGTCTCTGTATATTGATACACAGCTATAGACCAATTGACCTTGAAAACAGAGTCTCTTGCTTTTTGTTTCTTGTTTCATAATGATCCCCTCAAACTCAGTAACTGGGGATAATAAGAGAGAAGAGACAGTCAATTTAATTAAATTCTGAACAGACAAGAAATCTTCTGAGTGGCAGTGACAGAAGTCAAGTTTTATGGGGCAAAACACTCTTCAAAAAAAGCTCAGTAGTATCAGATGACAAACTAGGATGGGCTGCTGACTGCCTTCCTCAAAAGCAACCTTGGGGAAATGGCAGGAAGTATGGGTCTAGATGCTAATGGTGATAACAACAAGAGTAATAAAAATAACAGAACAAACTCTGAGAAGCTCCTGGACAGAAAGAAGGCGGTTCTGAACTGGAGAACATGTGCATGTGGAAGGGAAGAGGCTATAGATGAGAAGAAAACCACAGGAAACTGCTGAAAGAAGGTGGGTGGAAGAAAGCTTCATTTTCTGCTCTTGCCTCTCACTTTTGTAGCCACGGGGCAATCTAACCTTGGACATTTATCTTATTTGAAGATTACTCATAATTATATATCAGATATTTGTGAGCCAATTATAATGATATTTTGCTTTTATAGTATGTTATCAAAATAATTTGGCCTAAAAATAAGAATTACATTTAGCCTTTTCCCAAATTGCTCTACAGACACACCGAATCCATTCAGTGTGAACAACAGTGTGGTGGACCTGTTTCTCTACACCTTGCCATTGCTGCTGCACTTTATTATTGTGTCTATTGTTATTAGGTGATCAGGTATGTGACAGCAACTTGGAGGAAGGCATTTTTAATTGGTAGAAATACTAATATTCATTAACTTTACTCCATTGGTGATTTTCAAATAGAAAAATAAAAACCCTGAGCCAGGCACGTTGGCTCAAGCCTGTAATCCCAGCACTTAGGGAGGCTGAGACAGGCGAATTGAGAGTTCAAAGCCAGCCTCAGCAACGGTGAGGCACTAAGCAACTCAGTGAGACCCTGTCTTTACATAAAACACAAAATAGGGCTGGGGGTGTGGCTCAGTGGTCAAGTACCCCGAGTTCAATCCCCAGTACCCAAATAAAAAATATAAAAAAAATAAAAACCCTGAAAAAATGTATTAACTGATTATGGAAGAAATAAAATATTAAATGAAAGAATTTAAGGCTGAATGTTTCCCTTATTTCAATCACCAGCATGTGCTGATAGAGCGATAAGAGTGCCAATATCTATATGGAATACATGTGTTCATTTTTCCTTTATCATAAGTCAATAAAGGTTGGGTCTTTAAGAGACACACTACAAATACAACTTTTGTCAAGCTAACTTTCAATTACTAGTTAAAACACAGAGGTAAATTTTCTAAGAAAGCTAATGACTCTCAAAACCACTCTGAATCTGACCAGAAGTATAAGGTTCAAACTTCCTACATAAGATTATAGATTGCCAGGATTACCATCAAACTAACTCCAAGGAAAATTTTAAAATACATAACATGAAAGAAAAATATGTCTAAGTTGAGGATATGTTCATAATTAAGAAACATCATTTGGGTTATTTTTAAAGTTGAAAAACTATTCTATAGGCATTCTTATAATAAAGAGATATTAATATCCTCCTGACATATGAAGTTAACTTTGTACATTCATAAAAAGTTTATGATCAATTATAAGAAGCTGAAATATTTTCCTTGGGTCATTCTTTAATTTAAAATTATGTATAATTTACTTCTTTTGACACATATTTATTAGTCCTTATGATGTGAAAGCTATCACGGTAGATGACTTCAAGAAAAAAAATTTTCCCTCAAGAATTTCGACTATGATACACAAGCTACACACACATTTGCTTCAAGAGAAGTCAAAGTACCGTAAGTGTTTGAATGTAGGAACGGTTACTTTCAGTTAGGAAGAATTCTGCAACATTGAATAAAACTGAAACCATCTGAGATGGACCTTAATAGATAAATTGTACCATCTAGGAACAAGTATAGATGTAGGACATTTCAGGCTGAAGAAATGAGCAGCAAGACAGAAGCCAGAGAACAAGGAAAAACAGAAAACAAAAAGATCTGGTGTAGACACTGAAGGATCTTGAATGTTTGAAACAGATCAGATACACTCTAAAGAGAACAAGACCAACATGTAAGGAAAGAGTAGAATGGTTAGAAATACATTTTAGAAGGAGAGTGGTAAGGACTTGAAAACTAAATGCAGGTGGAAGGCAAGAGAGAAGAGGAACACTTGTGATTTAGGACACTTTGGTTAGTTTTGTAGATTAGATGTTTTTGAGAGGTCCTCATGATATCAAACCACTAGATCTTGCATGAGATACAATTTTGCTGTTTTTTTCTGTTCACAGTAAGATAAATATGCAAAGGGGGGAAACACATAAGTAAAATTATATGTCCTAAAAGCAGAATAATGAACAATAAGTGCACCCAAAAGGCAAGGCATCTTGGAAGAAAATGTCTGAATCAACACTGAAGCTTCATGAGGAAGGAATGTGAGAGCTAAACCTGACACTCCTGAATTGAACCAGAGCTGCAATAGGGTCCTAAAGCAGTTCCTAATCAGGCATTACCTATTTTCAACTGAAGCAAACACAATTTCCTCTGAAGAAAAGTTCTTCAGTTTAATGTCTCCAAGTTTCTCATAAAGTAAGATAAACCAAAAATAAGCACATAATAAAAAATTACAAAGTACAGATAAAAACCACCATGAATGAGTCAGCAAATAGATTCTCTCTGTCAAGCACTTCAGACACAGGAATTATCAGAACAGCATAAAACAAACATCTGTAAAATAGTAAAGGAAACAAACAATAAAATCACAAAATGAGTAATCCAGAAGAGATGAAGCAAAAATTACCATATTTGAGAAAGAACCCAATATAATTCCCCAACATGAAATTTTTTATATAAAAGAGAGGATGAATGAGTTAAGACAGTTCAACCCCATTAGTGGGTATTGAAACAGAAGAGACAATAATTACCCAGAATGAAAAACAATAACATAAGATGATAAAAGCTAATAAAATGTTTAAAGCTATGGAAGATAAAATAAATGATCTAATGTATGTCTAATTGGAGTTTCTGAAGGGGAGGAAAAAGAGTGAAGACAGGGACAATTTGAAAGATGATGGTTTAGAATCTTCCAGAAATGAAGACAAGCAAGAATCCAGAGAAATAAGGAGGATAATATACACCAAGCAGGCTAGGAAGGAAGGGAGGGAGGGAGAAAGGGAGAAAAGAAGGAAAAAAGATACTATTCTATAAAACAGTAGTACACAAAAGACAGGTCATTGGATAATTTTCTTTCTGTGTCTGGATTATTCACTTAGCATAACGTCCTCCAGTCTCATCCATTTTGTAGCAAATGGTAAAATCTCAATTCTTTTTTAGGGCTGAATAAGATTCTGCTTCATAAGTGCACCAAAGTTTATTTATTTATTCATCTATTGAAGAACACAGGTCATTTCTATCTCTTGGCTATTGTGAACAAGGCTGTGATAAACAGGGGAGTACAGATCTCTTTACGAGGTAATGATTTCATTTTCTTGGAGTATATCCCTAGAAGAGGCATTATCCAAGGTCCCACAAGCCAGACACAGAAACATATTGCATTGTCTCACTTATACGTGGGATCTAAAAAAGTAAATAAATAAAATATACAGAAATAGAGCAGAAAATAGTGGTTACCAAGATCACTAGTAGTTGGAGGTAGGGGAGAGGAAATCGGGAGATACAAGTCAGAGAACAAATCGGCAGACATGTAAGATGAATAGGCCTAGAGATCTAATGCACAATACGAGGTAATGAAATTGTATTTTATATGGGATTCATGCTAAATTCAAGCTGCTCTGCCACAAGATTAAAGAAGGGCAACTCTATGAGATGATGGGTATGTTAATCTGTTTCAGTATAGTGACCGTTTTACCATCTATATCCTATAACATCATTTGTTATGCCTTATAATCAGACACAATAAAATTTATTTTAAAAAAGAATACAAGGAAGGAGCATGGATCAGCTCTCCCAAATGTCACTAACCACCACCTCTTCTCTAAACTTTGAATACATTAATACATTTTTATTGCAAAATATTTCATAAAATTACAGATAGTTGAAAATCCCTTCTGATCGCTCATCTTAGATATTTTATGGTGCCTCTTTTTTATTGTTAAATTTCAATATAGATCTTAAGCAATCTGAAGGAAAATAAACCATTATCAACCTCATACTAAAGCTCACATGAAAAGGCATAAGAACCTGGAATTACCAATATGATATGAAAGGAAGAAGAGAAACTAGTGGGTTCAAACTACCTGATTTTAAGACTTACTATAAAGCTACATAATCAAGACAGGGCACCATGGTATTGGCAAAAGAACAGAATCAAAGACTGATGAAGCCGAAGAGAGACCAAAAATAGACCCACATCCATACAGTCAACAGATCTCTGACCAGGAAACCAAGGCAATTCAATGGAAAAGACAGTTTTTCAACAAATGGTGCAAGAACAATTAAACATCCATATGCGAAGCAAACAAATGAACAAACCCAGACACAACCCTGCATCTCTCACAGAGTTAGTTATCCAAAAGTGGATCAAAACCCTAAATGTAGGGGCTGGGACTGTGGCTCAGCGGTAGAGCGCTTGCCTTGCATGCGTGAGGCCCTGGGTTCGATCTTCAGCACCACATACAAAGCAATAAAATAAAGACATTGTGTCCATCTACAGCTAAAAAAAAAATTTAAAAAAAAAAACCCTAAATGTAAAACATAAAACTAACTTACAGAAGAAGGGCTGAGGGTGGAGCTCAGTGGTAGAGCACTCGTGAAGGATGCACAGAGTTCTGGGTTCCATCCCCCATACCACAAAAAATAAATAACTTAAAAAATAAAACTTGGAGAAAAACACAGGTGGCAATGTAGGGAATCTTTGAATACACCATCACATAATTTATGAAATAAAACATTGATAAATTGGACAATATTAAAATTTTAAAAACTTCTCCATGAAAGACATGTTCAGAGAATGAAAAGATAACCCACAGATTGGGAGAAAATATCTGCAAAACACATAAGTGGCAAGGGAATTATACCCATAATATACAACAAATTTAATGACAAAGAGGACAAATTCACAATATAGTAGGAAATTCCATCATGCATATATCTAGATATGTATAAAATGCAAGAATCAACACATTGCAGGAAATTCATGGTACCACAGAGGTATTTTATGACAACACTGTGATTAAAGTTAGGAACCAATGATTAAATAGCAATGAAAGCAAAAATAATTTCCCATATAATATGCAATTAAAAATACACAAGTAACTCATGGTTCAAGAAAAACCTGAGATGAATTTAAAGTAGTTACAAATGATCTCCAGAAGGAGACATAGACACTTTTTACATTGTACCATTTTAATTGGGAGTTAGAGGGGTATGTGGTGGTAAGTCAGGAGTTAGTGGAAGACATTTTACTGTATATATTTTTGATCAATGTCAACACATTTCCTAATCAAAAATAAATCCATAACATTTAAATATCTGTAAGTGACTCATAGTAAAAATACTACTTCTCAAATCTTGAAGGATGAACCTAAAACCAGAGAAATGTATAGCCTTAACATTTTATTTTTAAAATACAAATTATTAATGATATACATAACCACTTAAAGAAATTAGTAAGACAGAACAATTTCTGGTAAGACTAGTGGAGGAAACAAAAAAGATGGTACAAATAATATTGGTGATGAAAATAAAGGTATGGTAATATAATCTATAAAACAGTATTAATAACTAATATTAAAATTTAAAAAGACATACTACAGATTCATCAGAGATTAAAAACCAAGATAATACCATAAAATATTATGTCAATAATTGGAGGAGCTAGGTGAAATACACAAATTTCTAGGAATACATATAATACAAAAAGAATACAAAGAAATAAAATAGTTAAAAATCTTCCCACAAAGAAAACACTGAGTTCATATAGTTTTATATGTAATTTCTAAAACAATTTCTCAAGGATAGATCATTCAGATGTTTACAGTTTCAGAAAATAGAGAAAAATGCTCTCAAACTAATTTGCATGCTATTATAACATCAATACTAAAATATGACAGGGACAGGAAAAGAATAAAATTTCCAGACTAACTCACTCATAAATAGAGGCATAAAAATCTTAAATTACTGGCAACCAACTCTATCAATGTACAAATAAAATATGTAATAACCAAGTTGTACAGAATGCAAGGACAGTTTAACACATGATAATTTATAAATACCAATAAACATCCAATTTAGATGAAAAGGAAAAATTCTTGAACTATAATAATTTACCAAACTTACTGAAAAAATTGGAAAATGTGAATCATCCTATAACCATTAGAAAAATTGAAATAGTAGTCAAAAATCTTTCCAGAAATGTAATACCAAGCCCAGATGGTCTACTGGCCAGTTCCACTAAATATTTAAGAAACAAATAATAGAAAAAATTGCATGAGTCAGCAACTAGATTTATGAGGTTAGCACAGCATCAATGAAAAACATGTCAAGGAGTCTCCAAGGAAAAAAGAAAAATCTCAGGTCAAACTCGACAACTATTAACAAACTGATGCCAGTGATGATACATTATAAAAAGAACAGGATGGAACAGATCTACTCCATTAATATATTAGAATAAAAAAGCATTATGATCATTTTGAAACACAGAAACTATTTGATAAAATCCACTGACATTTCCATATGCTTATTATATTTCAATAAAATCATTTTTTAAAAAATAAAAAATTCAATGTCAAATTCTTAGCTAAATAGAATAGAAAGGAACATTCTTACTTAGATCAAAGGTGTTTGCTAAAAACTCAGCAAATTATTTTTATCCTTTACTGTAAAGTTTTAAAACATCCTTTTTAAAACCAGGAAGGAGAAAAGAATGCCCATTACTTATATATTCACAGTATCCAACAAGAATGAGAAGAAAATGATATGGTGGCACAGTGGGAGAGCCCTTGCCTAGCAAGAGTAATGCCCTAGGCTGCATCCACAGCACCACAAAACGAGAAAAAGAATACCATGCTATCTTTTCAACATAGATGTTATGATCCTCTCTACAGAAGATGCAAAATCAATGTAAACAAATTAGCAGAAATAAGTTTAGAAAGACATCTGAATCAAGGATCAATGTTTAAAAAAACAGTTGCAATTTTCATACATCAACAAAAATTATAAAACATGATATATGACTATGGCAACAAATAAAAGATTCTTAGAAATAAGATTATCAAAAGATGTGCAAAATGTTAAGGAAAAAATAGAAGCCCTTTTGAAAGACACTTAAGAAGATCTAAAGAGAGAGATCATAGTGATGGAAAGTCTATTAGTTCTTCCAAATTGAACTACAGCATCAATGGAAATCAGATAAAAATGTAAAGTTTTCAAGAAATTTGACAAGGTAAGTCTAATGTACAGAGATACTACCATACTACCATGACACCCCTAAAAAATAAAAAGCAGTTTAACATTCCTTATCAGACATCTGGACCTAACATAATGTTACTGTGATTAACTCAGTGTGGTATTATCAGGGAGAATTTTTAAAAATTGACAAATGAAATAGAACTAAGAGCCTAGAAACAGGCTCATGTTGGAAATAGCTGGCATTGTATGTTCGGGATGAGACAACTACTCTAGAAATTGCAGTTATTCATATGAGAAAAAAAATAAAATCAGATCTGTACCTTACATACAAGGCAAAAATAAATTCTCTCAATTCCTAGGTCTATTTCTAAGAGAAATAAAACTGGTTACATAAAACTTATATAAAAATGCTCACAGCATTATTCATAACAGACAAAAATGGAAACAACCAAATGTGTATCAACTGATCAATGGACTAATACAGTATATCCATTCAATGGAATATCATGCAGCAACTTAAAAGAAATAGAGAACTAATATATGCTATAATGTGAATGAACCTTGGAAACATACTGAGTGAAAGAAGACAGTCATCACATATCGTATTAGCCCATTTATATCAAACATGAAATATCTGGGACAGTATGGCTATAGAGATAGATTAGGTAGTTGCTTAGGACTGGAGATATCAAGAAATGTGAGGTGACTGTTAATGGGTATGGGTTTTGGGGGGCTGATAAACTGATAAACTGATAAAATTGATTACAGTGATGTTTGCACAACTCTGTGGATACAGTAGTCCCTCCTTATCCAGTTTTGCTTTGCACAGTTCATTACCCATGGTCATCAGCAGTCTGATTATATGAAATAGAAATTTTTGGAAATAAACAATTCCCAAGTTTCAATACCTTTTATTACAGTGTATTATAATTATCCTAGCTGATTATAAGTTATTGTTGTTAATATCTTACTATTAATCTCTAATTTATAAATTAAACTTGATCATAGGCATATATGTGTAGGAAAAACATAGCATATACAGAGTTTGGTATTATCGATGGTTCAGGAATTCATGGATAAGGGTAGACTATTATATACCTAAAACCACTGAACTGTATTCTGTAAATGGGTGAACTGCATGGTATGGTATGGCAATTATATCTAAAACTGCTATTTGTGTGTTTGTTTTGTTTTGTTTTTGCAGTGCTGAGGATTGAACCCAGGACCTCATGAAGAGTAAGCAAGCACCCTACCACTGAGCTACATCCCTAGCCCTCAAACTGACATTTATTTTTAAATATATTTTTAATTGTAGATGGACACACCACTTTTATTTTATTTATTTACTTTTATGTGGTGCTGAGGATCGAACCCAGTGCCTCACCTGTGGTAGGCAAGTGCTCTACCAATGACCTACAACCTCAGCCCTCAAACTGGTATTTTTAAAAATTCAATTATCAGTGACTTAGAGACCAAATGTGAAAGACAAAAATTTTTGAAAACGTGGGTATGACTTTATGACTTCAAGGTAAGAAAGGATTTCTTAAACATAGTTCAAAGGGCACTAACTTGAAAAGATTGATATATTAAATTGCAATACTATTAAGAATATTTATCAAATTACAAAAAAAGATAATGAAAAATAAATAACAAATGGGAAAGGGAGACTTACAATGTTTGTAAAGAACAAAAGAATATTACATAGAATTTCTAAGTACAGCAACAAATAAAAAAATAGCTCAATAGAAAAATGAGTGAAATACATGACCAATCGCTTCATAAAAGATAAAATTTTAATGGCAAACATGCAAAGGTGCCAAATTTTACTAGTCATCAGAAATGCAAATTAAGGCCATTTTGATATCATTTTACAATCACTATATTTGCTAAAATTCAGAAATCTGATAATACCAAATACGGCCAAGGATGTGTATCACTCAATGGATACTCGCAGATACTACAATTTATTGTAAAGCAGCAATTAATTCATTGTGAATTCATTTGGCAGTATCTAGAAAACTTGAACATTTTCATAAGCTGTGTCCCAGGAATTTGTAGATAATCTCTCATACATGTGTACTAGGGACAGGACTGAGAATATACAGAGCAGCACTTAAAAAAAATGACATAACTATGCATGCCCCAAATGTTTATCACAATTGACTTCCAGCAAAATGAATTAACTAGAGCTGCATGCAAGATAACAGATGAATATGAAAGGTAAAATACTGAATTAAAAATGCAAACAAGTTACCTACAATATGTAACAATTTTTATATGGTTTAAAAACTAGCAAAAAAAGTAAGAAAAATATTGTGTTCCTAGAACATACATGTGATGAAGCTACAGTGAAAAAAATGTGTTAGGTAACTATCAACACAGAATAAAGGATAATGAGGGCTGGGTTTGTCTTACATGTGTGAGGCACTGGTTTGATCCTCAGCACCACATTTAAAATAAATAAATAAATAAAATGAAGGTATTGTGTCCATCTACAATTAACAAATATATATATTAAAAAGAAAAGAATAATGGTACCGGGGGTGTGGGGAAGTCAGGTGGTTAATAACAGGAGATGACATGGGACAGCAACATTTCAATAGTACCTTTAATTCTTGTGTGGTCCACTCAGGATGTTCATTTTATTATATGCATTAGAACTTAAATATTAAGCCATGACATACATTTTTGTATGGATCAGACAAAATTTTAAAATAATGACACAGAGGTTTAAAACACAGATGACAAAGAGAATGCTTCTAACAAAAGAATAATGTTTAAAAATTTAATATAATAATTTAATAATAATTAAATAATTAATAAATTATAATCAAAATAATTATTTTTATTTTAGTATAGGGAAGCAGATACCCTAAGATAATTTTTCTTTTTGTTGTGAATACTTGATAGGAAACCCTCAATACCAATTTTGTCTTTGAATATCACACTGCTTCATCATTCTTTACTTTTGGTTAGCATGTAATAAAGTTAATTTAAAATAATATAGTTTCTTTAGAATGACATATTAATAGTTCCAGTATATATTTTAATTATTTATGGTCAATATCATCAAATTTATATATATATATATAAATAGGCCATTATATATATTTTATATATATATAAAAAACCAATCAAAATGAGTACCCTATCTTCATTATGTTGTACATAAATAAATAAATATATTTGAACTTAAGCTTACAAATTCAAAGAAAATTGATCATTTTAATCTGTTGTCTTCTAGTCTTCTGACATTATTGTATAAATATCATAGGTAATACAATGTTCTCTTCTTTGTAAATGACTCCCATAGAAACTTTAGCATAAAAGAATCTAACCTTATAAAACAACATTGCTTTGGTCTCTTAAAGAAAAAAAAAGTACCAGAAATAATAACAGAATGCCAGTCTGTCTCTGCCAAATTAAATAACTGAACACCACTTAGCTCTGCTGGGAAGCAGGACAAAGGGTATGCAGTGCACACTGCAGATGTGAGCTGCTGTAGATGCGGGCAGTGGTGGATGCGGGAAGTTGTAGATGCGGGCAGTTGTAGATGCGGGCAGTGGTAGATGTGGGCAGTGGTAGATGCGGGAAGTTGTAGATGCGGGCAGTGGTAGATGCGGGCAGTTGCAGGGTGAGACCATACGAACAGGCACGATTACAAAGAAACAAAGAAAACAGTAAAAGCCAGGCCCAGAAGGTCTGAATGCAAACAGTCTGATGTTCAGGTCCAGAAGTCCTGCATTGACCACCTTTCCAGACATTTGATCCTCAAGTAGTTCAAAGCCCTCCGGTCAGCTAAGCCAGTCACTGGTTTGTCTGTGTGTCAATCCATCTAAAAACTTTACCTCACTGAATCATACGTTAAGGAGTTGGATTGTCTATATTTAGCTTTGGGGGACTGTCTCTGAAGAGTCCTCTTCCTGTTTATGTATGAGATCTACAAAGGAGACAGAGTTTTTAGAGGAAAATGGGTTTGGACACTGAGAAAAGCAGTCCAAGCTCCTGACTTCTTCCTCACTGGAAGGTTCTTTCCCTAGTGAAAGGGCAAGCACACTACCAACTGGCGCCCTGGTGCTGTTTTCCCGTAGCACCTGGGTGGAGTTAAAAAGTAGCACAGTATGGAAGTCGGCAACACTTGGTCAGGTATCATTATAATGGCTTGATTTGGGCTTCTGAGAGCAAAATGTCACTGAATTCAAACAAACCTGTGCTTCTTATATGAAATACAGAAGGGCTAGAGTGTGCCTGCCAACCTCTGTGGAATATAGGAAAGGGTGGTCAACTACTCTGCCTCGTCACCATTTCAGGGACCTAAAGAAAACCTCACAGATGAGGAAGGATCTGAAGAAGTGACCATCTACCTCCTTGGATGCTTACATCACATGGAAAAGGTCAGAGTTTCAACATACCCACCCCTGTAGTTAGGGGGCCCTTTTAGTTTTTTCTTGTTTTGGTTTTTACCTTTGGTTCACCTAGTTCTTTCATTTTGCCTCATGTGCGGTTGCTCTGCGTGACTTGTATGAATGAGAGAACGAAGGCATGATTGTCAGCATCACCTGGTGAGAAGTGGGCACTGCACTGAGGGCCGCGTAGCCCACACTCATGCCACCTACTCAGAGCTTAAGGTTCTGGACCATAAAATAATTCAAACACTAATTATCACTGTAAAGTAGTGTCTGTAGAAAGGTTAAGGGATTGGGGTTAATATATGGTGACTAGACGGGTATCCTGTATGTAATGTTGAAAAACAAAACAAAAAAACCCTGCTATTTTATGGAGCCTATATATTTAACTTCTCTTTATCTCTTTTTCTTTAGATTCTACATAATAAGCTTTAATAACAATAGCTTTATTACTATTTCCCTTTAAAATGTGTTTTTATGCAAGTTATCCAAAATTTGTCCTTAATTGTAAAAACTGCACTGAAATCTTTGTTAAGGAAAAATGTTGGGAGAAATTTTCAGTGTTGGCAGCTTTCAGCTTATGGAGATAAGAGATGATTTATTTCACAGATTAAATTTGTATCATGTATACAACTGTATACATGACATGTTTATTATTTAAACACTAAAATTCATCTAAACCAAACCAAATGAAGGGCAAATGTCAAAAAATTATTTTCTATTGAAGTAATACTTTTTGCTGACTAAAACTTGTGTCTTTATAGTACTTTTATAGGGCTAACGTTTTTAAGGTGCACTCTCATGTCACATGAAAGACAGGTAGCTGATACTAGCAGAAAACAGAAATACTGAAGAATGCAGGAAGTCAAAGAAAGTCTGGGCAAAAACCCCAGTCTTGAGATTCCCAGGACATCAGTTTTCTATTTTTAACCTGCTACAAACAGAATTTTCTTGACTCATAATACCTGTGGTTCTAACAAATGGAAAATATTTATAAATCCATTAAAAGACTAAGAGATATTAACAAATAGAGCCAGTTAATATACCTTTCAAGTAATCCAAAAACTGCTCTGAGATCCAATATGCATGTTGAGGTATTTAAAATGTGTGTTTTTAGACTCTTGCTTTACTGTTATTTGACTTAATAATTAAAAACAAAATCACTAGCCTACCTTGTGGTTCAGTGAAATATTTATTTCTTTTGCAACTTGTAAAAATGAGAAAGAGGCTTAAAGTCCACCTTACTCAAGGAAAAAAAAGCATATACTTGGAAGAAATGATATGCACAAGATTAAAATGAAGTACTGTTGTTCACTCTACTAAATGCATAATGACTCTACAAAATTGCATAATGACATTCAGGAAAAACTAAACATATAGAAAAAAACCTTTAATTTGGTTAGAAATTTTAGCACCAGTGATACTAAATTTTGGAACACAATACAAAAGACTAAGGTAAAGAAGGGAAAATGCCTCCTGCTTCACTCTTCTTGCTAAGGATTGCTTTGGCTATTCTGGGTCTCCTATTCTTCCAAATGAATTTCATGATTGCTTTTTCTAACTTTATGATGAATGTCATTGGGATTTTAATAGGAATTGCATTAAATCTGTATAGCCCTTTGGCAGTATGGCCATTTTGACAATATTAATTCTGCCTATCGAAGAGCATGGGGAATCTTTCCATTTTCTAAGGTCTTCATTTTCTTTCTTTAGTTTCTGTACTTTTCTTTTTAAAATTTATTTATTCTAATTAGGTATACACGAGAGCAGAATGCATTTTGATTCATTGTACACAAATGAGCACAACTGTCATTTCTCTAGTTGTGCACAGTGTAGAATCACAACATATGTGCAGCCATACATGTACTTAGAGCATTGATGTCCACCTCATTCCACCATCTTCCTGACCCCATGTCTCTTCTCCTGCCCTCCCTCTCCTTGGACTAAAGTTTCTCCATTCTTCCCATGCCCCCCGCCCCCATTTATGATTCAGCATCCACTTATCAGAGAGAACATTTGGCCTTCAGTTTTTTAGGATTGGCTTACTTCACTTAGCATGATATTCTCCAACTCCATCCATTTACCTGCAAATGCCATCATTTTATTCTCCTTTATGCTGAGTAATATTCCATTGTGTATATGTACCACAATTTCTTTATCCCTTCATCTATCGAAGGGCATCTAGGTTGGTTCCACAGTTTAGCTATTGTGAATTGAGCTACTATAAACATTGAAGTGGCTGCAGCACTGTAGTATGCTGTTTTTAAGTCCTTTAGGTATAGACTGAGGAGTGGGGCAGCTGGGTCAAATGGTGGTTCCATTCCAAGTTTTCTAAGGAATCTCCATACTGCTTTCCAGAGTGGTTGCACCAATTTGCAATCTCATCAGCAATGAATGAGTGTGCCTTTTTCCCTACATCCTTGCCAACATTTATTATTCTTTCAATTATTGATAACTGCCATTCTGACTGGTATGAGATGAAATCTTAGAGTAGTTTTGATTTGCATTTCTCTAATTACTAGAGATATTGAATATTTTTTCATATACTGTTAATCCATTGTATTCTTCTGAGAAGATCCTTAGCTCATTTATTAATGGGGTTGTTTGTTTTTCTGGTGTTAAATGTTTTGAGTTCTTTATATATCCTGGAGATTAATGCTCTGTCTGATGTGCATGTGGCAAAAATTTGCTCCAAAAATGTACGCTCTCTGTTCACCTCATTGTTTCTTTTGCTGAGAAGAAGCTTTTTAGTTTGAATCCATCCCATTTATTGATTTTTGCTTTTAATTCTGAGCTTTAGGAGTCTTGTTAAGGAAGTTGGGGCCGAATCTGATGTGTTGAAGATTTGGGTCTACTTTTTCCTCAATTAGGCACAGGGTCTCTGGTCTAATTCCTAGGTCCTTGATCCACTTTGAGTTGAGTTTTGTGCATGGTGAGAGATAGGGTTTTAGTTTCATTTTGTTACATATGGATTTCCAGTTTTAGGAAATCTTTAGTCTATCTTTTCTCCAGTGTATGTTTTTGGCACCTTTGTCTAGTATGAGTTAACTGTATTTAAGTGGGTTTGTCTGTCTTCTATTCTGTACTACTGGTCTACATGTCTACTTTGGTGCCAGTACCATGCCGTTTTTGTTACCGTAGCTTTGTAGTATAGTTTAAGGTCTGGTATTGTGATGCCTCCTGCTTCAATCTTCTTCCTAAGGATTGCTTTGGCTATTCTGGGTCTTGTATTTTTCCAAATGAATTTCATGATTGCTTTTTCTGTTTCTATAAGGAATGATGTTGGAATTTTAATTTGAATCACATTGAATCTGTATAGTGCTCTGGGTAGTATGGCTATTTTGACAATATTGATTCTGCCTATCCAAGAACATGGGAGATCTTTCCATCTTCTAAGGTCTTCTTCAGTTTATTTATGTTCTGTAGTTTTCATTGTAGAGGTCTTTCACTTCTTTTGTTAAATTAATTCCCAATTTTTTTTGAGGCAATTGTTTATGGGGTAGTTTTCCTAATTTCTCTTTCACAGGTTCATCACTGATGTATAGAAATGCATTTGATTTGTGGGTTTTAATTTTATATCCTACTACTTTGCTGAATTCATTTATTAATTCTAGAAGTTTTCTGGTAGAATTTTTTGGATCCTCTAAATATAGTATCGTGTCATTTGCAAATAATGATAGTTTGAGTTCTTCTTTTCTTATTCATGTCCCTTTAATTCCTTTCATCTGTCTACTTGCTCTGGCTAGAGTTTCAAGGACTATGTTGAATAGCAGTGGTGAAAGAGGGCATCCCTGTATTGCTCCTGTTTTTAGAGGAAATGGTTCCAATATTTTTCCTTTTAGGATAATGTTGACCTTTGGTTTATCATAGATAGCTTTTACAATGTTGAAGTATGTTCCTACTATCCCTAGTTTTTCTAGTGTTTTAAACATGAAGAGGTGCTGTATTTTGTCAAACGTCTTCTCAGCATCTATGGAGATAATCACATGATTCTTGTCTTTAAGTCTATTGATGTGATTAACTATGTTTATTGATTTCCATTTGCTGAACTAACCTTGCATACCTGAGATGATCCACTTGATCAAGGTGCACAATCTTTCTAATATGTCTTTGTATACAATTTGCCAGAATTTTATTGAGAATTTTTGCATCTATGTTCATCAGGGATATTGGTCTGAAGTTTTCTTTCTTTGATGTGTCTTGGTCTGGTTTTGGAATCAGGGTGATACTAGTCTCATAGAATGAGTTTTGTAGGGTTTTTTCCTTTTCTATTTCATGAAATAATTTGAGGAGTATTGGTATTAATTCTTCTTTGAAAGTCTTGTAGAACTCAGCTGAGAAGCCATCTGTTCTTGGGCTTTTCTTGGTTGGTAAGCTTTTGATAGTGTCTTCTATTCCTTCCTTGACATTGATCTGTTTGTGTACATCCTCCTGATTCAGTTTGGGCAGATCATGTGCCTTTAGAAATTTGTCAGTGTCTTTGCAATTTTCTTTTTTCCTGGAGTATAAATGTTCAAAATAGTTTCTAATTATCTTCTGTATTTCAATCTTGTCTGTTGTGATATTTCCTTTTTCATCATGAATTTTAGTAATTTGAGTTTTTTCTCTCCTTTTTGTTAGGGGGGCTAAGAGTTTATCAATTCCACTTATTTTTTCAAAGAACCAGCTTTTTTGTTTTTTCAATTTTCTTTTCAATTTCATTGATTTCAGCCCTGATTTTAATTTTTTCATGTCTTCTACTTCTTTTGGTGTTGATTTATTCTTTTTCTTGAGCTTGGAGATGTAACATCAGGTCATTTATTTGTTGACTTATTTTTTAATGAATGAGCTCAATGAACTTTCCTCTTAATACAACCTTCATAGTGTCCCAGAGATTTTGATATGTTGTATCAGAGTTCTCATTTATCTCTAAGAATTTTTTTTAATCTCCTCCCTGATGTCTTCTGTTATCCATGCATCATTCAATAGCATATTATTTAGTCTCCAGGTGTTAGAGTACCTTAATTTTTTAATTTTATCATTGGTTTCTAATTTCATTCCATTATGGTCTGACAATATGCAAGGTAATATCTCTATGTTTTGTATTTGCTAAGACTTGCTTCGTGGCATAACATATGGTCTATTTTAGAGAAGGACTCATGTCCTGCTGAGAAAAAAGTGTATTCACTTATTGATGGATGAAATGTTCTGCAAATGTCTGTTAATTCTAAATTATTGATTGCATTGAATTCTGTGATTCCTTTGCTTAGTTTTTGTTTAGAAGATCTGTCGAGTGGTGAGAGAGGTGTGTTAAAATCACCCAGTATTATTGTGTTGTGGTCTATTTGCTTCTCAAAATTGAGAAGGGTTTGTTTGATATATGTGGATGCTCCATTGTTCAGGGCATAGATATTTATAATTGTTAGGGCTTGTTGATGTATGATTCCCTTAAGCAGTATGAAATGACCTTCTTTATCCCTTCTATCTTTGGTTTGAAGATAGTCAGATAAATAAACTGAAGAAGACCTTTTGGTCTGAAGTCCACTTTTGAGGATGGAAACCCCTGCTGGTTTATGCAGTCCATGTGAGTGGCATATTTTTTCCCATCCTTTTACCTTCAGTCTATGCATGTCTTTTACTATAAGATGAGTCACTTGAAGGCAGATATTGTTATGTCTTTTTTAATCCAATCTGCCAGTCTATGTCTTTTAATTGATAAGTTGAGGTCATTAATATTCAGGATTATTATTAAAATATGGTTTGTATTCCTGGTCATTTTGGTTTACTTTTTTTTTTTTTTTTTTTGGTACCAGGGATTGAACTCAGGGGCACTCAACCTCTGAGCCACATCCCCATCCCTATTTTGTGTTTTTTGTACAGACAGGGTCTCACTGAGTTCTTAGTGTCTCGCCATTGCTGAGGCTGGCTTTGAACTTGTGATTCTCCTGTCTCAGCTTCCCAACATGCTGGGATTGCAGGCGTGTGCCACTGCACTCGGCTTACTTTTGGTTTTTAATTAGACTTGGTTTCTCCTTTGATTGGCTTTCCTTTAGTGTAGTTTCTTCCTTAGCTGATTTTCATTGTTGTTTTTCATTTCCTCCTCATGGAATATTTTGCTGAGAATGTTCTGTACTGCAGGCTTTCTCATTGTAAATTCTTTTAACTTTTGTTTTGTCATCAAATTTGAATCTTAATTCTGCTAGATATGAGATTCTTGGTTGGCATCCATTTTCTTTCAGAGTTTGGTATATGTTGTTCCAGGGACTCCTGCCTTTGAGGGTCTGGGTTGACAAATCTGCTGAGATCCGAATTAGTTTCCCCCTGTCTGTAATCTTAAACTTTTCTCTTACAGCTTTTAAAATTCTATCATTATTATGTATGCTAGGCATTTTCATTATAATGTGCCTTGGTGTGGATCTGTTGTAGTTTTGTACATTTGGTGTCCTGTAAGCTTTTGTATTTGATTTTGCAATTCATTCTTTATGTTTGGGAAATTTTCTGATATTATTTCATTGGAGAGATTGTGCATTTCTTTGCTTTGTATCTGTGTGCCTTCCTCTATCTCGAAAATTCTTAGATTTTTTCATGTTATCTCAATTCTGGGATGTTCTAGTCATGGTTTCTTGCCATCTTCATTGTGTGGTCAACTTTATTTTGAGTATTATACATTCTGTCTTCATTGTCTGAGGTTCTGTCTTCCAAGTGATCTAGTCTGTTGGTAATGCTTTCTATTGACTTTTTTATTTGGTTTATTGTTTCTTTCATTTCAGGGATTTCTGTTTGGTTTTCTTCAGAGTCTCTCTTTCTTGAAGTGATCTTTTACTCCCTGTATTTGTTCTCTTATCTCTTTGTTGAGGTGATCAATTGTTGCCTGTATTTGATCTTTGATCTCTGTTGGAGTGATCAATTGTTGCCTGTATTTGCTCTCTTATATTATTCTGTGCTTCACAGATCATTTTAATTATGTATGTTCTGAACTCCTCTGACATTTCATCTACTGTGCTGTCAATGGACTCTATTATTGTAGCTTCTTGGTTTGTTTGGGGCATTTTCTTCCCTTGTTTTTAATATTGTTCATGTGTCTTCCTCTCTAGCAGTGCCGATCTGAGGTATTAGTTTCTACCCTATAATCTTGTAATGCCCCTGCAGGTTACCAATACCTCACCTCTGGTGTAACCAGGCTGCATGGACCTTGGTGATGGTCTTCTTGGTCCTGGCTGTGGTCTCTAGATGGAAGCAGGCCAAATAGCCATGCATTGGTAGATGGGGGGGCCGCAGCACAGTTTCCTCCTCCATGCGATGGGCCAGGGTTGGTTTGCTCCTCCGTGCAGCGGGCCAGGGTCTGTCTGTTCTGGAGTTTTCATTGTGCAGGTCTTTCATCTCTTTTGTTACATTGATTCCTAAGTATTTTATTTTGTTTGAGGCTATTGTGAATGGGGTAATTTTCCTAATTTCTCTTTCAAAGCATTCATCACTGATAGGAACAGATTTGATTTATGGGTGTTGATTTTATATCCTGTTACTTTGCTAATTTCATTTATGAGTTCTAGAGGCTTCCTGGTGGAATTCTTTTTGATCTTCTAAATATAAAATCATGTCATCGGCAAATAGGGATAGTTTGAGTTCTTCTTTTCCTGTTCATATCTCTTTAATTTCTTCTAATTGCTCGGGCTACAGTTTCAAAGATGATGGTGAATAGAAGTGTTGAAACAGGGCATCCTTGTCTTTTTCCAGTTTTTAGAGGAAATGCTTTCAGTTTTTCTCCATTTAGGATGATGTTGGCCTTGGGTTTTGCATTTATTGCATTTATAGTGTTGAGGTATATTCCTACTATCCCTAGTTTTTCTAGTGAAGGCATCACAACACCAGACCTAAAACTATAGTACAGAACAATAGCAACAAAAATGGCATGATATTGGCACTAGAACAGACACATAGACCAATGGTACAGAATAGAAGATGACACAGACACAGATCCACATAAATATGGTTATCTCATACTAGAGAAAGGTGCCAAAAATACACACTGGAGAAAACACAGCCTCTTCAACTGGGAAAACTGGAAATCCATATGTAGCAAAACAAAACTACAGCCCTCTCACTCACCCTGTACAAAAATCAACTCAAAGCCACTAGAATAGAGGCACTAGGACAGAGACCTTGCATCTAATAGAAGAAAAAGTAGACCCAAATCTTCACCATATTGGCTTAGGAACTGACTTTCTTAACCAGACACCTAAAGTACAAGTCAAATCAAGAATCAATAAATGGCATGGATTCAAACTAAAAATGTTCTTAGCAAAGGAAACAATTGATAACATGAAGAGAGAGCCTACAGAATGGGAGAAAATTCTTAACACACGCACCTCAGATAGAGCACTAATCTCCAGGATATATAAAGAATGCAAAAAACTTAACACGAAAAAAACCCAAATAACTCAATCAATAAATAGGTTATAGGACTGAAAAGACACTTTACAGAAGAAGAAATACAATCCATCAACAAACATATGAAAAAATGTTCAATGTCTCTAGCAATTAGGGAAACGCAAATCAAAACTACTCTACGATTTCATCTCACTCCAGTCAAAATGGCAATTATCAAGAACACAAGCAACAATAAGTGTTGGTGAGGATGTGGGGAAAAAGGTACACTCATACAATGCTGGTGGGACTGCAAAATTGGTGCAACCTCTATGGAAAGTAGGATGGAGATTCCTTAGAAAACTTGGAATGGAACCGCCATTTGACCCGGCTATCCCACTCCTCAATTTGTACCCACAGGACTTAAAATCAGCATACTACAGTGACGCAGCCACATCAACGTGTATAGCAGGTCAACTCACAATAGCTAAACTATGGAACCAACCTGGGTGTCCTTCAACACATGATTGGATAAAGAACATATGGCATACATACACAATAGAATATTACTCAGCCTTAGAGAAGAATGAAATTATGGAATTTGCAGGTAAATGGATGGAGCTAGAGAATATTATGCTAAGCAAAATAACTCAATCCCCCCAAAACCAAAGGTTGAATGTTTTCTTATATATGAATGCTAATTCACAATAAGGGTGGAGGGTGGGGTAGGGTAGAATAGAGGTACTCTGGATTGAACAGAGGGAAGTGAAGGGAGAGGAGGTGGTACCAGGAAGGATAGAAGAATGAAACAGACATTATTACCCTGTTTGCATATATGATTACACAACTGGTGTGATTCTACATCATGTACAATCAGAAGAATGAGAAGTTATACTCTATTTATCTATGATATGTCAAAGTGCATTCTACTGTCATGTATAAGTAATTAGAATGAACAAAAAAATTTAAAAAGGAAGTAAAAGTGTCTTTTTTTATAGCTGCAAAGGAACAAAGTATTCTAGATAGAGATAAAAAAAACCCCAACAACAAACAAGAAATAGCGTGAAAATACAGAAAAGTCCTCATTAATTTACATGCCTATCTGGAGGAAAAAACACTTCAAAAGGAGAACATGTTTTGAGTCACATGAACTGGCAAACAGAACGGCTGCGTCTGTGTTTTGTGAGTAATGATAAGACTGCTAAAAACCCAAAACTGATGTTGAAATTTCTCATTTTATTTTAAAAGAACCACCCAAATCATCTAATCTGATAATAGATCTTAAGGATTATGATATAAAAATACGTAACAATGTGCTTTTCAGTTAAGTTAAAATTAAAAGAAGGTTCGCAACACACTGGTCTATTTTAAGAAATTCACAAATGAAAAGTCTACTACACTGAAAATCACCATGTGGGAGTATTTGTTTTATAAATGAACTATGTAAATAATTGATAGAAGCACAAAATATATACTGTTAAACATTTTCCGGACTCAAATAGAATTATATGAGTGGAAATATTCCACTTGAGAATGATGACACTAACACAAAACTACCTTCCAATAGTACTTTTAGTAATCTTACTTTGAAAGTGCAAAGCACAGGTACTACGAAGCCACCGCAAATGTACTATCCATAACTGACTCGGGTGCAACATCAGGGCTAACAAACAGGAGTACTGTGTATTGGGAAGATGTTATTTGCAGCATCTAAGTACACTTAAAGTTGTATTTTTGACAGAGCCTTCTAGGAGTGACAGGTAACCTATTTGGCCTTCGAAGAAGAATAAAATTCAGGCTGGATTCTTCTTCACTAGAAACCTTCTATGAAGAATGACATTCAAGTAATTGGAAAGTAGATTTTCAACTCTTCACTTATATACTTTCCCATTTCAGGAAAGCAGAGTTGGGACTGAGGTTTTCTGCCAGTTCCGTATTAACTCCCCTATCTAAGCAGTATGTCTACACAAGGTCACAACTGCCTACGGTACACTAACACCATTCAGAAAACACTAATTACCAAGCTAACAATATATGACACTTCTCGGGCAACGTGTGCAGAAGTTTTGAATGCTTAAATCTAACACAATCTAGAACAGTCTTGACACAAATAACTGATTTTTAAAAGTGATCCAGTGAAAGAGAGGAGAGTTTCCCCATCCCCAGGAAGCTAAAGTTGACTCTGTGCTTCCATCACAGTCAATGGCACTTCCCTCCCACCACGTACTTTTTTGGGCATCATGTGCACTTTGTGCAACTAACTCTTTTAAATGATGCTGAAACTGATGCAGATGCTGTTTAAGTCAGGATCACATAGAACTCAGTCACATTTGTAGTTAAATTAAGTGTGCAAGAGAAAATATGTCAATCTCTCTGGAAGGAATAATGTAACAAGTGAATAATTATATCACAGTCTTTTTTTTTTGAGTACCAGATTATATGAGGAGACTTAGTTAATATTCCAGTATTTTCATTAATAGTATAAAATAATGTAATTACTGGTAGACCTATTTCTAGGAAATTTGAAGGAAGCTTAATTTAAGTATCAAAGGAATACTAAGACTGAAAGAAAGCTACTGTAAAGCTATTAAGACATCGGTGGTGAATGTCTCCAATACAGCAGCACAACATCCCCTCCAGGCGATTGACCTCAAAAAACAATTTTCCTCACCAGATATATGGACTCCACCCCCTGCAACTGTCTTATATGTCAGAATTCCTTGCATTATACCTAGGATTTAGCATCAGAGAAATGAGTGGGGTTACCTCACTCAATCCAGCCCACTTGTAAAAAGCATCTTGGATAACTTTCACATTGACACAGCAACCTCCATCAGACTATGCAACAACAACTTGATTTACTAAAATAATCTGTACTTTTACACATGATCTTGTTATTTGCTGCTTTTGTTTCTCTGTTCCTAAAATGAATGCACATAATATAAAAAGAAATGAATTAGGCAAAGCCAATGCAAATAACCAGAATGTATTAAGTAAATTCATGGTAATATTACTTGTTTCTGGTTATAAAAATATATACTTTCAAGTTCTTTAGCTTTTCCACTTTAAAATTACTTTTAAATATATGAACTTTTTTGTTTTTTGCCTTTTTAGCCAAGCTCTTATATGAGTTAACATTATAAGACTATTCTTAAAAATATTGAAGTGTATCTTCAAAAAAGTAGGCATAGCTCAATAATAAAAACTGGCATACAGATATTAGAATCCTGATGTAACATGTGATTAGTATGTACAGACATAAGAACAATATAGTAGAAAAATTAAGGTTTTAAGTTAATTTATAGAAGGATTTCAGCTACCATTTTTGAAGATTAATTTTACGGGATATATTAAAATCTTTCCAATATTGTATTGCATTTGGACAAACTAGACATGTATAAAATTTAAGTAAAGTTGTGCATCTTAGATATTACTAAATATAACAGTATTTAAAATAAACCAGGGAACAAAGGCCACCTATGAAGATGAAAGATATACCAATAGATTTTCAAAATCCATAGAAAAATGCTGTAACTAAATTTAGAGATACACAACAAAAAATTAAGAGTGATTTTAATTAGTATAATACTTTTATTCTGTGAATTCATTTTTTCACTAAATACTAATAAATAGTAAACCTATTTTATGATTGGCATTTGTATCAACAAAAATGTCCTACACAATTCAATGCAGAACTCTTCTAAAAGCCCCTGTCCATGTCACTAGCTGTCACTGTCGTTATTCAGTATTCTGAATTCAAGTTCCCCAGGCCTATTAAGACTATTGGTAGCATACTAGATGCAGGTAGCACTTGTACTTACCCAGGTACAGAGCACAGTAACCTCACTGTATATGAGACACATAATTTATGAGATTACTTTCCATTTGCTTTATCAAATAGAAAACTTCTTTCATCCTTTCCTTCCCATTGAACTTCAAGCACACAGTGCACACACTTTGAACACATCAGGCTGAAATAGATCTTGCCTCCAAAATGGGCTCGTGGCCATGATCTTTGGTCACATGGTCTTGTCAGGCTCATGGGCCTGACTAAAGCCTTTTGTTACCCTCAATCTGACACTTATTTGCTTCATAATCTGGGAGCTAGATTCCTGATCTTGTGTATCTTCCTAAATTAAGGTTACTATGTGCTCCCCAAATCATTTTGGGGGGGGGACTGAATTTTTTACTTTCTCTAATTGCTTCCTTTTTATTTCTTATTTTAAATACCTGGACTTTTGAAGTTCTTTCCCTGACTTCTTGATCTGAATTCATTAACCTAAAACTGACCTAATTGAATTTCTGACCTATCATCTGACTCTGTAATCATTAATGGTCCATATTCACATTTAGCTAGGTTCTAGGCTCCTCCCTCTACCACCCCATAGAAATACTGAGATCACTGGATTTATTTTCAGGCCATTTATTGAGCCATTTATCTCCTTTTATCCCTAAGTAAGTCTAAGTAAGTCCTATAAATGAAAATAACTACCTGCAAAGTGTTGAAATAGAAATGAATGTTGCCATGGATACAGAACTATATTTATGACCTAACCTTTCTTCTAAGCAGTTCCAAAGCCAAGAAGTAGCCAGTAAGGAGGGAGAAACATAACTAAGAATGTAACCAAAAAAATCAGAAAGTACATATTACTTTTATTAGCAAAGAAAAATGTATAAAGGATTTTTTTTTGTTTCTTTGTTCAGTTAGAGATGCCTTGTAGTTGGGTATACACAATATACTAATTTCATATCATAGGAAATTTCCAGTTTCATATGATTATAACTTTATATATATATATGTATATATATGTGTATATATATATATACATATATATATATATAAAATAAAGTAGATGTTGTTAAAGTAGTACAGACAATGCAAATCAGGTCGCTTAAATAATACTCCACATTTCAAATTGACATTTTAAAAAACCAGTGTATGTGAAGTATTTGTGTATGTACATATATGCCCCCAAATTTTACAAGTAGTTGCACAAACTTATTTGAAATCCTTATAGTAAATATGCAAGTTATTATTTTTGTTGAAAGTGATCAAACGAATGCTCAAAAAGCTGGAATTAATGTATGTTTTCATTCATAAATCTGACTTCACTTGGCTGTTCCACTTGACGGGACTATATTTCGGTTAACTGAGTCCTCTTGGTCTAGAGCTCAGAGAAATTTTGCAGTGGTTTAGACACAAGCAACTGGGGCACTTTCTTTGGTTTTGCAATAAAATCTTTAATAACCACAATTCATTTTATTTTATTTTACAAAAAGTTGCTGGCTGCATCTAGAAAACTGGTTCAACAAACATGTCAATACTGGAGAAAACCTAAAGAAATCTAAGACAACTATAGTGGAAAAGCACAAGTTGGATTCTTCTAGATGGAGTTATTTCTTATGTATTGGCAAATTATTCCCTTGAAATAAAGCCAGTTTATTAGTCTGCAATTTTGCTTCTCTCCTCAAATTTTATTGCATTATGAAATTACATTTCAACAGGATATTCAAGATTTATTAAGAAAGTTTTGACTTAATCCATCTTCTATTGATTTCCATTAATATTTCAGTTTTTCATACATTTTATATTTCTTAGGGCATCCTTTTTTTAAAAAGTTTTTTTTTGGTAGTTGTGTATGGACAGAATGCCTTTATTTATTCTTATGTGGTACTGAAGATCGAACCCAGTGCTTCACACATGCTAGACAAGCGCTCTGCCACTGAGCTACAGTCCCAGCCCTCTTAGGGCATTCTTAATCTTTCTTCTTCCTAGACTTTGTATTTTCAACTCACTATTGGTGTAGATGACTATATCATGGGGCCATCTAATGTATTGTCTATATGGTTAAAATCATATCTGTGGACTATACTTTATCTTGGCATCACAAAAAATGAAGGTCAGTATTTATTAAAGCATGTATGACCACCACTGTGGAGCTTAGATGGGGTTTCCTTATGCCACCTTAACTGTTCTTCCCTATAATTACTCCAAATGATACTCATCTTCCAAATTCGAAAATGTATGTTTATTACACCAATGATAAAAATACTTACTGACCATTCTTGTAAGAACATATTAAGTACCTGATTTCAAAACACACTATAGAACCATAATAATAGAAACAGCATGAGATTAGTATAAAAACAGACATGGAAACCACTGGAATAGAACAAAGAACCTAGAAAACAAACTCACACATCTATAGTGAACAGATTCTTGACAACAGTGACAAAAGCATACATTGGAGAAAAGTCACCCTCTTCAAAAAATGATGCTGGGAAAACTGGATATTCACATGTGGAAAACTGAAACTGGATCCCTATCTCTCATCCTGTACAAAAACAAACTCAAGATGGGTCAAGGACCTTAACCTAAGATCTGAAACTTAGAAACGAGTAGAAAAAAACATAACAGAAACATTTCAAGATCCTGGCACAGGCAATAATTTTCTGAACATTACTAGAGTACCTCAGGAAATGAAAGAATCGACAAACAGGATTATAGGAAATTAAAAAGTTTATGCTTGAAAAAGGAAACCATCAACTGAGTGAAGAGAAAAACAACAAAATGAGAGAAAATCTTCCCTCGTCATTCACCAGCCAGATGATTAATATCCAGAATATATAAAGAACACTAATTGAAACTGGTTTAAAAATGGGCAAATGATCTGAACAGACACCTATCAAAAGCAGAAACAGAAATGGCCAATAAACATATGAAAAATATTTTATATCTTTAGCCATAAGGGAAATTTAAATAAAAAATACATTTAGATTACATTTCACCTCAGTCAGAATGGCTATTATAAAAAAATAAGAACAATAACAAATGCTGATAAGGATGTGGGGAAAAAGAAACTAATACACTGTTGGTGGGAATGTAAATTAGTGCAGGAAAAAAGTATGGAAGTTCCTCAATAAAACAAAAATAGGTCTACTTCTGGATAAAAATAGATACATTCCTGGATATATAACCAAAGGAAATAAAATCAACATACAAAAGAGATACCTGCATGTCCATATTTATTGTGGCACTATTCACAATAGCTAAGATATAGAATCAGCCTAGGTGCCCATCAACAGATGAATGGATAAGAAAAATGGTATATATAAATACTTGTGTTTTATTCATCCATAAAGAAAAATGAAATCTTGAAATTTGCAGGAAAATGGATGGAACAGGAGGACATGTGTTAAGCAAAATAAGCCAGACAAAGAAAGAAGAAAGACAGTATTGTATGTTTTCTTTTATATAAACTAAAAACCAAAATAAACAAACAAAAAGAATGTCCTGGAAGTGGAAGAGGGATTATTAGGGAATGGGAAGGGGACCTGGGTGGGACAGGAAGTAAGGAGAGAAGTGAGGGCAAGACAGGGCAGAAAGAAGGGTGGATATGAGCAAGGTACGATATACTTATGCATGGCAATGTCACAGGGAAACCCATTAATTTATACAATTAATATGTGTTCATAAAAAATACAGTAAATGATGATAGCAAAGATGTTTCACAGGATGCAAGACAGCTGAATTCCAAAATATCAGATACAAGTCAAGTGTTTTCTAAGTATCTCCAAATTTTTCTGAAAAAGTTCATTATGAATTAGCCAGTCAGCAATTTGTAAATACATTTATAAATTTAATTCCAAGGACCTCTTTAGAATAGATAAAAATAGAAAAATAAAATTTCAGCCATCACATTGACAAAAGTGTCTTTATGAAATTTTTTTCTCTGAAGTATTTTTTAATTTAAAAATCCTATTAAAATACCAATGACATTCTTCATAGAACTAGAAAAAGCAATCAGGAAATTCATTTGAAAAAATATGAGACTCAGAATAGCCAAAGCCTTAGGAAGAAGAAAGAAGCAGGAGGCATCACAACACCAGACCTTAAACTATACTACAGAGCAATAGTAACAAAAATGGCATGGAATTGGCACCAAAACAGACATGTAGACCAATGGTACAGAATAAAAGACGACACAGAGACAAATCCACATAAATATGGTTATCTCATACTAGACAAAGGTGCCAAAAACATATATTGGAGAAAAGATAGCCTATTCAACAAATGGTGCTGGGAAAACTGGAAATCCATATGTAGCAAAATAAAATTAAACCTCTATCTCTCACCCTGCATAAAATCCACTCAGTGGATCAAAGTCTTAGGCACTAGAACAAAGATCCTGCGCATAATAGAAGAAAAAGTAGGCCCAAATCTCCACCATATTGGCTTAGGAACCAATTTTCTTAACCAGGCTCATAAAGCACAAGAAGCAAAATCAAGAATCAATAAATAGGATGGATTCAAACTAAAAAGCTTCTCAGCAAAGGAAACAATTGATAACATGAAGAGAGAGCCTATAGAATGGGAGAAAATCCTTACCACATGCACCTTAGATAGAGCACTAATCTCCAGGATATATAAAGAACTCAAAAAACTTAACACCAAAAAACCAAATAACTTAATCAATAAATGGGCTGAGGTACTGGACACTTCACAGAAGAAATACAATCAATCAACAAGTATATAAAAAAAATGTTCATCATCTCTGGTGATTAGAGAAATGCAAATCAAAACTACTCTATGATTTCATCCCACTCCAGTCAAAATGGCAATTATCAAGAATACAAGCAACAATAAGTGTTGGCAAGGATGTGGGGAAAAGGTACACTCATACAATGCTGGTGGGACTGTAACTTGGTGCAACCATTATGGAAAGCAGTATGGAGATTCCTCAGAAAACTTGGAATGGAACCACCATTTGACCCAGTTATTCCACTCCTTGGCTTATACTCAAAGGACTTAAAATCAGCATACTACAGTGACACAGCCACTTCAATGTTTCTAGAAGCTCAATTCACAATAGCTAAACTATGGAACCAACCTAGATGTCTTTCAACAGATGAACAGATAAAGAAAACACTGTACATATACACAATGGAATATTACTCAGTCTTAAAGAAGAATGAGATTATGGAATCTGCAGGTAAATGAATGCAGCTGGAGAATATCATGCTAAGCGAAATAAGCCAAACCCAAAAAACCAAAGGCTGAATGTTTTCTCTGACAAGCAGATGCTAATCCATAGTTGGGGGTGGGGAGAATGAAGGAATTTTGGATTGTGCAGAGGGAATTGAGGCAACGGGAGAGGGTGTGGGTATGGGAAAGGCAGTGGAATGAGACGGACAGTATCACCCTGTGAACATGTAGGTAGGATTACACTACTGGAGTGACTGCACCATGTACAGCCAGCGGAATGAGAATCTGCGCTCCATTTGTGTACAATGTGTCAAAATGAATCCTACTGTCATGCATAACTAATTAGAACAAGTTAAAAAATAAAAAAAATACAAAGAATCAAACCAAAAAATGGAAGAGCTCTTAATGAAAACAATACCATGCATGATTTCCCATCTCAAATCCATTCTCCAGAAGTATTCACATTTAACTCTGTCAGTTGTCTGTTTTTAACTTTCCTCATAAGTATCATAGTACCATTACATAGTTCATGAATTGTTCATTTGTTTCCTACTGATTTCCTGCTATGAAAGACAAATATTTAGCTTACTGATACCATATCCTCTCTCTCCTTCACCATCTTCGAAGTACAGCTGCATCACCATTTTTAATTTCTTTATTGGTTACTTTTATAACTTTTAATAAAATAACTAAACTTTTCTTTTCCCAGAAGTTATAAAGACATTACTTAGTTCCTCACTTCACAAGAGTATTTTGGTGTTTCCTAATCTTCACCTCACCTATTCATTCTCATAACCTCTATATCTAGGTTTTTCTTCTGTTATCTGTACTTTTGTTAAGGTTGGTAAAACTTATGTTGTACCTATAACCATGAATATGTTTTATATATAAATTGATTTCAAAAGGTAAAATTCAATACACAGATCTAAATTATTATTCAAAACACAATCATATTATATGATCCCCAAAGCATAGGCAACTAAAGTAAAACTGGACAAGTAGGACTGTATCAAAATGAAAATGGAAAGTTTCCATACAGCAAAAGAAACAATCAGCAGGGTAAAAAGGCTACAGAAGAGGAGAAATATGCCTATAAATGGTTATATCTAAAATACATAAGGAATTTATACAACTCAGAAGCAAAAACACCCAAATAACCTGATCAAATAATAGAAAACGACCTGATAGACATTTCTCAAATGAGGACATAAAAATGGTCAATAGGTCAGTTGATGGAATGCCTGTAATCCCAGTGACACAGGAGGCTGAGGCAGGCTGATTGCAAGTTTGAGGCCAGACTGGGCAATTCAGTGAGACTCTGTCTCAAAACAAAGCAAAACACAGAGCTGGGGATGTAGCTCATGGACGAATGGCTCAGGATTAAATCCCTAGTACCACTGGGGGTGGGGGAGTCAACAGCTCTAGCTATTCAACATCTCAACATCACTAATAACCAGGCAAATGCAAATTACAACCACATTAAGGTATCTAAAAAATAGAGCTATTTCATGATTGAATAGTTTTACTTCTGGATATATATCCAAAGGAAATAACATTGGTATCAGAGATTTCTGCACTCCAACACTTACCTCACCATTATTTACAATAGACAAGACATAGAAACCATCTGATTGTCCATCAGTGGATGAATGGATAGAGAAACTCTCTCACACACGTGTACACATGCACATGACTATAATTTAGCCTTAAAAATTGGAAATCCTCACATTTATGACAACATGGGGGAATGTGGAGAACATTTCAACTGTAGTGAGTAAGACAGACACAGAAACACAGAGTGGTATCATGCCACTTATATGTGAAATCTAAAATAGTCAAACTCACAGAAGCTGAGAATAATCAGGGACGGGGAAAAGGAAAATGGGGAGATGTTGGTCAAAGGCTGCAAAGTTTCAGTTAAAAAAATGGTCAAATTTGGGAGCTCTAACATATACCAATGTTTCTATAATTTATAATTCTCTATTGTATACTTAAAATTAAGCAATTAATCTTACTTAAGATTACAATGTAGATCTTATGTATTCTCACTACAAGAAATGGAGAAAATGGTAACTGTAAGAAGTTGGATGTGCTAATTAGTTTCATTAATTAACAATGTAGTGATTATATAACATCTATATATATCAAAACATCAAATTATACACTGTATACAGTGATTTTTCAATTGCATCTCAATAACGTTAAAAAAGACATAGACCTAATATTAAAAGAAGTCTGCCTGTAACGATCTCTGACCAATTTAGCAAATTGCTAAGAAGTAGCCTTGAGTAAAATAAAACTATAAATGTATGAAACAAACCCAACTACAGAAAAAAGAATGGGAATGGGCATATTTGGGAGATAGTCACCCAATGAGAAGAGCTTTCAGTAACTTTCTGAAGGGCAGAAAGTAGGCAGGTGGGTGTCAGATACGGAGGGATGAGACAGGGTGTGAAAGCTGGCGGTGAGTGGGAGGAGAGCTCTACATACCTTCCATATCTTCCCAATAGGCTCTGGCATCAGGTACTGCAAAGATAGGAAAATCGCCAGAAAGAGGTGAAGAACAGACAAGTCCCCAAGATTTGTGGACAGAGGATGCGGGGCCTGATCTAACCTACAGACTAGGCAGCCCAGGTGAAAACAGAAGGTTTCTCACTAAAACAAAATTCAGTTTACACCCAGGGGAAATCCATGGCCTTCAATGTAGATTCTGCACCCTTAGGAGGTGGGATTTAAAATAAACTATTTACACAAAATGCTCTCTGTTATCCTAACTGTGGTAAAACGAATAATGCCCTCTTCCCAAGGATGTCCACATGTCACAATCCCTCAATCTGTGAATCTGTGACCTTACATGGTAAGAGGAACTTTGCAGATGTGATTAAGTTCAGGATCTTGAGATAGGAGATTTCCTGGATCATGCATGTGGGCCCAATGGCATCACAAGCATCCTCATAAGCAACAGGCAGGAAAGGCAGAGTAAAGGTGGCATGGCAACGGAAGCAGTAAGAGGGCAGGTAGCAGGAGGAGGGCCACAGCAGGAATGCCTGGGGTCTCCACAGCCCAAAAAAGGCAAGGAAACATTCTCCTCTGGAAATCCCAAAGGAACCAGCCCTATCAACACTTTTATTTGAGTTCCATAAGACTAATTTCAGACTTCTTACTTTCAGAACTGTAAAATAACATTTTCTGTTATTTTAAGATACAAATCTTGTGGTATTCAAGAAAATAATATGCTACTGCAAATATGAATCAAAAGCAAAGATTATCAAATATATGAGAAAAGATAACACAACTAAATATGTGAGATCCATATAAAGTCAAACAGAAAAACTAACTCTGAACAAAAAAGATAATTCAGGAATAGAACTTATAAAGCATCCTAATTCATAAATTTGGGAGTAGAAAGTTTTATTACATCTATAAATAAACACAAGATGCTCTGAAAAATGAATGGAAAAAGTACAAAAATATTAATTAGAATTTAAAGTATGATTCTTAAGCATAAAAGGATGGACATATACAAAAGCACTGAGTAAAAACACAAAATGAAAGAAATTGAGGGTGGGGGGAATAGTCAAAGGCTAACTAAGGAGGTTCACATACAATGAACTGGAGCTCTATGAAAGAAATCATCACCACCGCCAAGCTGGATGGAGATATTATCAAAGTAATCCAAAGGAAGTAATCCAAAGGAAGTTTCCAGAGCTGGAAAAGGACCTTGGCCAAGTCACACGAGTGATGAAATTTCAAAAGTGCACATATTTTTGTTAGAGTTATACCTGGGAACCTTGTGTTTTTGTGCTATTTTTAAAAGTTATGTTGTCTGTTTTTTGCTAAAATGTTGACTTTTGTATATTGAATTGACCTTATATACAATAATTCTGCTTAATTCCTAATAGACTTGGGGACAGTCAAACTACTCTTCATATTTTTTAAATTTTTTAGTTGTTGATGGACCTTTATTTACTCACTTATTTATTTATTTTATTTATTTTTTTGTTTGTTTTTTGTTTTATTTAGGCTTACATGTTAACAGTGTAAATTGATTCATCGTACATAGATAGAGGATAACATATCAATTCTCTAGTTGTAAGTTGTATAGAATCACAACATATATGCAGTCATACATAAAGTTAGGGTTATTATGACCATCATATTCCATCACCCTTGCTGTCCCCATGCCCCCTCCCCCCTTACACCCCTGTGAACAGAGATCCACCATTGTTCCCATGTCCTTCCCCACATTATGGATCAGCATCCACTTATCAACGAGTACATTCAGCATTTGGTTTTCTGAGATTGGCTTACTTCACTTAGCATGATATTCTCCAACTCCATCCATTTACCTGCAAATGCCATAA
>CM053402.1:11114486-11164594 GCA_028644305.1 Xerus rutilus
CCTTTTTCCCCACAACCTCGCCAACACTTATTGTTGTTTGTATTCTTGAAAATTGCCATTCTGACTGGCGTATTTACTCACTTATTTATTTGTGGTGCTGAGGATTGAACCCGGTGCCTCACACTTGAGAGGCAAGTGCTCTACCACTGAGCTACAATCCCAGCCTACTATTCATATTATAACAAATAATGATAGTTTCTTCTCTTGCTTTCCAACCCATCTGTATCATTTGTTTCCTTTATTCTCTTTCTGCAGTGATAGGGACTTCTTTAAATTATTAAATAGAAGTCATGATAATGAATATCATCATGATTTTAAAGGTACTACTTCTAAAATCTCATCATAAATAATGATGCTTGCTGTAGGCTGATATTTTTTACCACTATAAGGAAATTACCTTTTATATCAATTATACTAATAACTTTTCAAAATCACAAGTAGGAGTTGAACTATTTTCACTTTTTACTTAACTTTAACTTAAGGTGCAAAGATCTTATACATAGCCCTCTTTTGAACCTTCTCATAAAAATACGCTATCTACAAGTAATCCCTACTTCACATGCATGTTACTATGTTTAGGACCTCTGTTGTTTTAAAAATACAAATGAGACATTATAATCATTTTATATAGATAAATTTTATATAAATTTACCTTTATATTCATTCATTTATTTGCTCACCACACCTTCTTGTATCTCTAATTTTCCTCTGGTGCCATTTCTCTCTTTCTTAAGAATTTTGTAGACATTTCTTATTAAAGGTTAATAAATGGTAACTCCTCTCTTCCTTTTTTAAAAATTCGAAACCAACAAATCTCCTTCTCAACTAGTGTTACAATATGCTTTTCAACATACCAATTGCTGAGAGTTGAGCTAGGTGCAATCCTCAGCACCACATATAAATAAATGAGTAAATAAAACCTAGGTTGGTTTTGCAGAGTTTATTCCTTTCTCATCTGCCTTCCATCATTGCTCAATTATTAGCTGGGTGATTACTTTTCTGACTGCTTTCCAGAAGTTTCCTTTTTTACTATCATGTGTCCTGGTGTAGGTTTATTAATCATTTATCCTATATTAGTATTTGTTGTTCTTCCTGAGTCTGTGTATAATCTTCTGTAAGTTCTCAAAAACTCTTAGACATAAGCACTTCAAATAGTACACTCACCACATTCTCCTTCTGTATTTCTGGAACTCATATTAGGTTGTAGGTTATACCTCAGATATTCCACAGATCCTAGCTTCCATGTTTCCCAACTTCTTAACTTTATGATTTATTCCAGGTAATTATTTTTTTTGTACTAGAGATTGAACCCAGTGGCACTTAAACATTGAGCCACATCCCAGCGCTTTTTAAAATATTCTATTTTAAAAAAAGGGTCTCACTGAGTAGCTTGAGCCCTCACTGAGTTGGTGAAGCTGGCTTTGAACTGGCGATCCCTCCTGTCTCAGCCTCCCAAAGCTCCTGGGATTACAGGCATGCGCCACTGCATGATTCCAGTTAATTTCTTAAATTTCACTTTCTGGTTCACTAAGTCTTTGTCTAATTTGTTGCATCATCTTTCCAATGAGATTATTATTTCAATTATATCCTTCATTTTGAAAAGTTATATTACATTTTTTATATTCTGTTTGAAAACTTTTGATAGTCTCTGGTTGCTTTCCCATTTTTTCTGGTTTATATTTTATTTATTTAAGCATTTCACATATATATTTGAAAATTGTAATACACGAAATCCTCAGAAGTAAAAATCTGTTGGTTGTTTCTGCTGGCTCTCATGCATGCTGGTTGCTTTATAAACTCATATTTCTTTTATCTCAACTTGTAGGATACCTGTGGGCCTTGGTTTGAAAGACTTCCTCCAAAGAGAAATTTCATTTTCTTCTGATAGGGAGCCTGAGAGCAATATCAACCCAGACCATTTTTGCCTCCTTAAAGGGTCCCAGACTTAACATAATAATCTCAGATTCAGTGTTCCTGTTTTAGTTAACTTTTTCATTGTTGTGATCAAAACATGTGACAAGAATAATTAGAAGAGGAAAAGTTTATTTGGCTCACAGTTTTAGAGGCCTCAGTCCATGGATGGCAGACTCCACAGGGCTAAAGGTGAAGCAGAATATCATGGCAGAAGGGCTAGGTAGGGGAATCCACTCACTGGGTACAAAATATAAACTGCAAGGGCACACCCCCAGTGACTCACCTCTTCCAGCCACACCCCACCTGCCTATAGTTACTGCCCAGTTAATCCATACCAGTGAATTAATACACTAATTAGGTTAAGATGCTTATAACCCAACCATTCTACCTTTGAGAATTCTTACATTGTCTTACACGTAAGCTTTTGGGGGATATCTCATATCTAAACCATAACATTCCACCCCTGGCCCCCAAAAGCTCATGCCCACCTAATACATTTATTCCATTTTCAAGGGTCCCCACAGTATTAACAGTTTCATCATTGCCAAAAAGTCCAAGTCCAAAATCTCATCTGAGACTCAAGGCAAACTCATGGAGGTTTATTTTCCACTATAAAAATCAAAAGCAAATTATGTATATCCAATATATAATAGCATAGAGTAAACATTCTCTTTTCTGTGCCCATTCCACAGGGGAAAAACAGGGGCACAGAAAAAAGGGTGTGATGAAAGAAAGACCAAAATCTCTGAGGCAAACAAGTTCTCTAGCTCTACAGCTAGCATCTGGGGCACGTGGCATTGTGAAATTCTCTCCAAGGGTTTATGTATCTCCACCCTTATGGTCTTGCAGGTTGCAGCCCACATGGCCTCTCTCTTGCCTTGTTTCTACTTAATTCCTGCTGCTTTCTTTATTAGACATCACACTTTACTGTCATCTTAAACTTGTTGGTCTCTACTGCAGCTTTGGCTTCCTTATCACTCCGTGCTCACCCTCTCAGGGGCAGCCAACAGGGACTCTGACACTGCTGCACTTTGCCTGGCCTCCAAGGCCTTCCTTTGAAAGGTCAGTGAAAGCCTCCATGATGCCCTAACTCTAGCATTCTGAAATCCTGCAGAACCAGCACCATGTGGCTGATGTCGAGTTCTGCCACCATCTCAAGCAGTAGCCATGCTTCCTGGGACCACTGCTGTAGCAACCTCTAAGTGCCTAGGCAGCTGAGCCTGGTGAAATAACTTCATAGACCCCTCTGTGCAAGCAGGGTGCCACCATGATATCTTATCAAAGGACTTTTTAATCCCCCCACCTCAGCCTGAGATGGCTGTGGTCTTACCAATTCCTGAGATGATCTCAAGCAATCTTTCCTTTTTTTTTTTTTTCCCCTGGGTAAAGTACTTAGCACTTCTTTAGTGGCTATAATCCCTTTAACAAACACATTTTCCTTACTCCCAACTGTACGCACACTCTTCTGGCCAAACTGCAAGTTTCTCAAATCTTTCTGCTCTGCTTTCTGCTCCTGAATATCATCATAAACTTGTCTAAAAGTCACCAGTAATATCCATGCCACCACCTAAATTCTCTGCTGCCTTGAAATTTCCTTAGATTAATTAGTCCACCTTTAAATTTAGCTGTACAAAAAGTCTCAGGACATGAGCAAAATGTACACAACTTCCTTGCTAAAACATAACAAGAATGGCCACTAGTACAATTTCCAATACATTGTTCCTCCTCTGAAAACTCATGAGCACAGTCTCTACTGGCAACAGTCCTATCAACATTCTGGTTTTGTGAGTTCCCACTGGAATTGCTCATTAAGCTCTGTGTACAACATTCTAAAGCTTTTCCGGCTTGCATCTCTAAACTTTTAAAAATTCCTATCCCTGCAAACCAGTTCAAAAGGCTTCTGAACCACATGATCAGGTTACTCACAGCCATGATCTTACTTCTTGGTAGCAATTTCATTTTTAGTCAGCTTTTTTGCTGCTGTGACTAAAAGACCTAACAAGAACAATTAAAGAAGGAAAAATTTCACAGTTTGCCTCACAGTTTCCAAGGTCTCAGTCCACAGATGGCAGACTCCAAAGCACCGGGCTTAAAGTGAGTCAGAACATTAAGGTAGAAGAAAACCGTTCAGGACATGGCAACAGGAAGCAGAGAGATCCTCTCACCAGGGACAAAATATGAACACCAAAGGTATGTCCCCAGTGACCTATCTCCTCCAGCCACACACCCTGCCTGCTTATAGTTATAGTCCAGTTAATCCACATCAGTGGATTAATACACTATTACATTAAGATTTTCAAAACCCAATTATTTCACCTCTGAGAATTCTTTTACTGCCTCACATATGAGCTTTTGAGGAACACCTTAATATCTAAACCATGACACTATATTATGATGGCCTAAACTCCAGAGTACTGGGCTGACACTAACATTATCTACCCTTGGGGCAATCCCACCTTTCCAGCTTCTTTATTGTTCATCAACTTTGCTTTATTTTGGGAGGAGGAACTGGGGATAGGAACTGATAGTCCTTAAAGTATTCCCTTCATATGAGCTCACAAACACACCAAAGCTATTCATTTGACATATTCTGTAATGAGAAGTCCTTTCAGACTATCCTAGTCATTTACTACTGCAAATAGAAATTTTTTAACCTAGAATTATAAAATATGAGAGCAAAATATATTATTTTCTCAATAATCAAAGATTCTAAAAGTTTACCTCCCACTACTTTTTCTAGAGACATTACCTAAAAGGGTATTCTAGCAAAATGAGGGAATAAATCAAGAAACATTTGATCCAACCCAGAAGGGCAGTGAAGGGCAGTGTCAGGGTGACAGCTGTGCAAGTCTTAGACAGCAACTTGTCATGTGACATATTGGGAAAGAAAATAAGCTCTAGTCAAAGGAAATGAGAGATGCCACTTATGAATAATATAAGAGTAAAAAATCCTGAATATGTGATATCAGTTATATCAGTTACAATTAGAAATTCAACACAAATCAAAATGGGAACAAGAAAATTCTCGAGTCTCTTGTCCTTGGTGCTGGAATTCTCTCCTGTGAGTGGTTCAGCAGTCATAGCACTGAAATCCCACAGAAGGAAATGACAGCATAACAATTTTAAAAAGATTAAACATAATGATGCTTATTGCTTTTCAACTTTTGGGGGTTGGGGTGCTGGGCATGGAACCCAGGGCCTCACACATGCTAAGCAAGTTTTCTATTACTGAGCTACACCCTCAGTTTCTGTTTTTCAACTTTCATCTGCAATTATGATTTCATTGCAAGTACAACACAGAATGCAAATGTTATCAACCTCAACAGTGAAGTAACTGCGCAGCTAGCAGAGGAGGTCTAAGGAACGAACCATGGCCATCATATCCTCAACCTAGACAGAAAAAGGTCAAGGACTTCTAGTCAGGGACTGAAGTTAATGAAAAAAGATAGAGATCAACAGGAATATTATTTATAGTTACTAATATTAACAAAAAGAAGTTTAAAAAATAATTATACGATATTGGAAGAGAAGGGAGGGCTGAAAAGAGGGATAGCGTGTGACCATGAAATCCTTACTTCCCTAGGAAAAGTCCAGTAAGTCTAAAATCATCAACTCAAGACTTAGAGATGGCAGCATACTGTTCAATGATAGAAATAACCAAAAAGCAAGCTAAACCCAAAGTGGTTAAAGAAGGCCCCTTCCGGAGTTTGAACTGGGAATAGCGAGGTTTTATCACAGTTCTTTGGTATTATTTGTTACTGTGTACATATACTATTTGGGAGAATATAAACATAAAAAAAGGACATAGGCCAAAAAAATTAAATTAGAAAAAAGGGAGGTCATCTTATGGAGGCAGACAAGATGCTGAAGGCAGCTTCTGCTAATTCAACTCACTGCAGGCCATGACTTCTTTCTTGTGAAAAGTGATGACAATCTGCTGGCAAAGACCTTTCTAAGTGAGGTCTGTGGTCTCTTCCAAAAAGGCCAGCATTGTCTGCTTTCTGACCTCCTTGATTCAGAGTCAGAACACACTGGACAGTGGCGACTGACAACTTGTAAGAAGCGCTCTGAGGGCAGGGTCATTTTACCCTGTCTGTAGTATGGGGACAAGACAGGAAGGGCTCAGCACCAGTTAATTGTCTTAACTTTTCTTATTCAAGTGATACAATCTTATGATTGCTCAATCTCAGAACTGTTGTTTAATAAAAGAACAACACTTAGTAATCCAAAGTGAGCTCAATCTTGAACTAGAAATTTTATGATTATAGTAAAAACAAAAGATAGAAATAGGAAATCGAAGCCCTCTGGAACACAGAGCAATGCTACTTTCTTTATTGCAGCTGATGCATTTCCCTTTTGTGTCATTTTTATGAGAATTGGTGCAGCCAAGTTCACATATTAACTTCAGAGGCAGAGCAGAAAACACTGTGTGTGTGTGTGCACATACACGTGCACGCGCGTACCCACACACATGCACATGTGCATGTTTTCCCTTTGGCCATCAGACATAGCTTCATACAACCATCTTATTATTTTACCCCTTGAAAGTTAATTTATTGCCTGGAAAAGAGCTAAAGAAGTTCCTGAAGATGATCTCAGACTATGTTCCCTTTGCCAAATAACTATCCTTAATTATAACATCATACCCGTTGGACATGGATAAAAAGAACAAGCGATGGCTCTGTGGTGCAGCCATCTACTACAACATGGTTACCCCATTTGTCCTCATAGTGGCAACACGTCAACAGCATGAGGGGGCTATTTCTAAACATTGGATTCAGTTTATATACCAGAGATGTACCTAACATCTCTCTAAAGATAAAACCACATCAATGTCAATGATCACTACAAGGAGACCACAAAATTAAAGACATGTCCTTATAATGGAGCACATTTTGAAGATGTGAATATAAATTATGAAGAGGAAAATTACAGCTATGTAGGAACCCTATTCTAACCCCAAGAAATCAGTAGCAGAATTCACTTCGTTAGCTGACTGTGGTGTCTTTCAGCAAAGAACAAAAAGGGCACTTGATGTTGACTATATTACTACTTCTTGTGGAGATGACACTGGTTCTCTGAGAGAAATTATACAGAGGTAAAATAATTTATTTGCTAAAAACATTAAAGGAATACAGAGGAGAAAATTACACTCTTTTTTCTTGGGAGAAAACTTCCCAACAGCACTGCCTACAAAGCAGACACTGTTGAAAGTCAGAACTACCCCCTCTGTCTGGCTGCCCCTTCTGGTATGGCTTAGTCTCCTTCTCCACAGCTCAGAACACCTTATTATGTCTCTAATATTATTTTATATTTGTTTCTTTGTTTTTTAGCCCTTCTTATTGTGTTTCTTTTATTTCTTCATTTTTAGCAGCTAGCAATGTACCTAAAACTAAGGAGGCCCTAAGTACATGTTGGATGAATATTCTTTAATTTTAATCAAATGATCAAAATAGTAGCCAGTTTGCTAAAGTCATTATTATTTGAAGAATTTAATAAACATGCTCTGCTTATTTTAGAAATCTGAGGGTTAAAATATATAATTTAGAAACAAGCAAAGCCAAGACCTAAAACAAATCCTGTACAATAGTTAGATTTATTTATTTGTGTTCATTCATTTACTGATTAAACATTGGTTCTTAAGCCAGGTCCTTTAGTAGGTTCTTGGGATGCAAAACAGGTAAGATGCAGTCCTTCCTCTAGAAGACACAAACATGTAAATACTAATGACATCACAGTAATGGTGGCTTTATTGTGTACATGTTTTTTGTCATTTTATGTTAGAAATTTTGTGAGAGCTCAAAGAGATGGGAGGATAAGTATGCTAATAATACCACCTACTAAAGAATAAGCCAAAAACAAAATGACTGGTTGCTGGTTTCTCTAAGAGCATAACAAGTCGTCATCAACTTCCCTTGTAACCTAACTGAACGCTTATGTCACTCTCACTCCTTAAAGGCACCTACCTTGGCTTTGCTGTAGCGTGTATTGATCACTGAAGCTGCCTCTATCAATGGAGCTGTTTATAAAGATTTGCTGAGGTCACCACCTGTACTGGGAACCTCTTAGGTGGAGGACACACAGAAGTGAGAACAGATAAGGTCCCTTATTTCAGTTTATTTGGGGAATAGTAAAAAAAAATTAATAAATACGCAATGACAGGCTGAGGAAAGTGATACAAAGTTCACAAAGAAGGTGCTCTGAAAGAGGGTAGCAGGAGATGTGGGAAGATGTCAATGGGCCAGATCATTCAGGCCACTGTAGGCCATGCTAAGAAGTCTGGATTTTATTCTAAGAGCAAGCTATCAAGCACTTTATGCAGGGCGATTTCTAATCCAACATGTGTTTGGAAAAGATCGCCATGGTGTTGCAAAAGGAACAGTAGAGAAAGCAAGATGGTCGGGAGACGACTGCGGAGGCCTGCACGAGCGCGGTGAGCGGAAGTGAAGGCAGTGAATGGCCGGGACATCTGCTTGGGGGCTGAACCTACGATCCCCTGATGGAGTAAGAGAAAGGGAAAAATCAAAGATGACACCAAGTTCTGGCTTGAGCACTAAGTGTCTAGTAACGCCACCTACAAACCTAGAGAAGATGAAGAGGTGGAGGTCTCATCTCTGAACATGTGGAGTGTGAGCAAGCTGAGAAGAGCCAAGAGGCAGCCGGATACTGAGAAGAGATGGGCACTTTGAAGCTTTTAGCATAGCATTTAAGGCCACTGGAATGCAGGTGACCACTTAACGGAAGCATGAAGAGAGAGAAAGAGAAAAAAAAGAATGGCCCAGACTCCAATATTTGAAAAGCAGAGGAGGTGGCAGAGAACAAAGCAGCAGCAGGAAAAGCAGGGCCGCGTGGGAGACCCAGGCATAATTGGGTAGGACAGAGTGGACCTGCCTACATGGCTGGAAGCAGTGTAGTAAAAGTGAGGGAGCTAAAATAGGATTACAGAGTGAAACCCAATGGTGATGGTACCAAGAGGATCCAACTTCTCCCAAGTAATCTGGTAAACTCTTGCCTATAGACAAAATATATGTAAGGAGTAGGTAAAATGGTGAATCCTATATTGGATTATAAAGCCTGTCCTACCTGGATCTATATTCCAAGTTTATAATTATTCTTAACTACTTGCTCAGTTACTTAACTATTTGGCTCAAGATAATATTTATTATTCAATAGTATCAAGTGGTTGTCTTTTTTACATGTTATCTTCTAAGGAGAAGAAAAAATAATGAAATGTTCTAGAACAGGAGGTAGACCACTTTCTGTCATTTACAGAAGTTTCCCAAAGGTTTTAGGTTTTGCTAAGTTAAAATTATAAATATTCAGTATTTATTCTAACTATGGTTTGAATATTAAATTACAGTTTTATTTGAAGAACATGAAAAAATGGTAAATTACACATCTGTTGGGATGGATGAAAAAACAGTGAATTACTAAATCTGTACAATTAAATTGTACTAAGCCTCCAAGTATATGGAAGAACCATTTTTTATTCTAAGAAATGGCAAATTTGTAATAGAAAGCAGGTGCACATAATCTTGAGATATTTTTCTAATGGATTGCTATCCTGAATTACTATTAGAATATTCAAAACTAATCACTTTTTACATAAAGAAGACTTGGATCTATGTTCTAGGCTTATAATTATCCTGAACTACTTGCTCATTACTTAACTGTTTGCCTCAAGATAATATTTATTATTCAATAGTAAATGGTGCAAAGCCAATGTTGAAATCTGCTTTCACAGATGATCTTTGTCCAGGCCAATAACCAGATAAGGGGAGCTATTTTAATGCAAAATAAGTAATTGTTTTAAAATTATGTTGTTTTCTCTTTTAAAAAAATGGTTTGAGTTAATTGATTACACTTCGTTACCCTTGCAATGCACTTGAACACATTAATACTGCAAAAAGAATATGTAATAAAAGAGGAGATGCATCTTCAAATTCTTCTTGTCAAATTTTAAGAGATACCAATCAACCAAACACCTCGCTAATAGTCATGGGACTGCTGTTTTAATTAGCTGGTGATATTTTTGACTAAGAATCTCAGATGATGAAACTGTTTTTCCTTGTATTGAACCAGCTTGGCCCAGACTAGCCTGTCCCGCAGTGACATGTATATTGAATACAAATCAGACAGCACAGCTTTAAATCTGTGTTGCAGCTCTCATTTCCAATTCGAGAACTGTACTATAATCATAAGCTTCTGGTGGATGAAAGGAAATCAGCTCTCTGAATATTAGCTAATGCCACATTTGCAAGTCCTGAAGAGATCTGTGCTGTTAAAAAAAATAGATCATTTCGCGTGAACCTATATATATGAATTGCTTTGTACTGCTCAACTGATAGAAGCAATGCCTGTGCTGGGATTAAACCCTTTTCATCATAAAACCTCATCTGGTTCGGAGTCCAAGTCCATCAAACCTTTTTCCTTTAAAGTCCCGCCTTTGATTTTACATCAATTTATTCAAACCGCAGCTGGGTGGCTGAAAACGAAAGGACAGCATCATTTAAACCAACCATGTTCCCAACTTGAAAGAAGGGCTATAATTAAAAAAATGGGCATAAAAGAATGGAAATGGGATAATATTTTTTAATGGTAGTTCAAAGGCCGACAGATGTCAGAGCCTTTGAAGATGTCAGTACACTGAGCAAGAAGTTGCCATAAAAGAGCTTGCCTGAGAGGTGAAGCAGCTTTTTAATGGCTGAAAAAACCCTTGCAGACACATCCTTGTGTTTTTAATTTGTCAGAGTTTCTGCAGTATTTTCAGATTAATGACACATGATTATAACTGCATAGCAGACATATTTTTATACTTGGCTAAATGAATAGTTTATTTCACATTCTTTTAGGGCTAGATAAGAACAGGGACACTTTCCTAGGAAGTCCAAAACTATTCTGATTGCTTCACATATTTATGCTAATTTTGCGGGACTGGCCCAATTCAGAGTTACTGTATGTTGCCAGCTTTTGTTCTATAATAGTCTGATTGCTAGAAACATTACAATTCACATGTGGTAGTTAGAATGCGATTCACTACAATTTCATTCTTTTCATGTACATGGAACAATATGTGCCTGAATAATTAATTTGTGCACCAAGTCACGTCAAACCAAATTAATGTTTAAAAACATTCCTGAGTTCAATCTAAACAACCATAGGCTGCCATAGGGTTCAGAAGAGAAAGAGCTGATAGGGTGGGGGCGGGGGGTGGGATTGCAGTCATAACTACAGTATGATATTAATGTCTACTCAAAAAGAAAGAGCTGTCATACCCAGTGTAAAATGCTGAGGGACACTTTACTAAGATTTGGGGGAGGGACTCAGAGTATTTGCCCTTCTAAGCAGTTCTGACATGTCAATTTGATTTGTTCTGTGAAATTACCCTCATGATATTCATGAACATTAACAACAAGTCTCTAGCGAGGAGTAGCAAAAAAGGGCTTTCCCACCAATGGGGATGCCCATAATTTACAACCATGATGAGGTGCAGGGGAGAGTTCATGGGCTGTAAGTTGGACAGATGTGAGTTCAAATCCTAGCCTTTTGCTAAAAGCTGCATAGCTTGGGTCTGCCTCTCTGTCTGTGGAAACTAAGATAATGTCTGCCCTCTCCCAGAGAGCACAGAAAAGTGTGTGGCATATAACGTGCTCAATTTCCTTTCTCAAACCAGATTATAAAAAGAAAAATTAAAATTGGGTCATCTTTAATTGAAAATATTTATATTTCTATATACAAGAAATTGCATTCTAATAAAAATACCATTATTCTCAAAGTGAGTATTGAAAAATTTCCCACTGTCCCAAGACTAAAGGCTCATAAGCACCACCCCTCCTTATGTTGGACTCTTACATAGCCACAGATCACTGAACCCTGCAGCACACACCTGTTGCCTTCTGACAACTAACTTTTATAGCCCAATCTTGCAAGGACACCCATGAAGGTAGCTTAGCAGGTGGAGTACTGGGGTTGGGACTGGGCAGGCCTGCAACCTGACCCTGAAGAAGCTGACCAGCCATCTTCCCACCTGCCCTCAGGCATCCTATGAGGATAGAAGTATCTGGGGTTTGTTTCCCTAAGGGAGGGCCTGTCTCCTCTTCAGGGTCTCCAGTCGACTACAGTTTAGGCCTTGCTAACTCTAGGTGAAACTGCAAAGCAGGTAAAGCTTACTTGGAACATCCTCCTACCTTGTGTGCACCACCCACCTCCACAAGTCCAATTTTTTTGACTCAAACTCCCATAGGAAAGTGTCTTCCTACGATACTCTTCCTTCTCCTTTTATTTTCTTTCCACCCATCAAAATTCCCACTTCTGTAGAGTAATGGATTTCAGCTTGATGAGCATAATATAATCAGAAACAATTTCACAAAATAGTATCTAGGACTTCTTTTTTTCTTTTTCTTCTTCAGCTCAATATTGTTCAGATCCTTCCTTTTATGAAGACTCCCCTAGTTCCCTAAGACACACAATCTTCTGCCCGGGGGTATGGAACAGATGAGCAGATAACAGCAACCATTTCGTGTGGAATGGTTTTTTCCACTTGTTAAATTGCCTGGAAAGACCCTTCCAGGGGAGGGCTTCCATGAAGCTTGTGGCCTCCTCCTCACCTGTCAGTTGATACTAGATCTGGTCTCCCTCCAACCTTAGATCCTCATACTCTTGGTTCATAGGCTCAGGAAGGCCCTGATCCTTTTGCCTCCCAGAAGTGAGTTTGTACCTTATTGGGTGATCCTGGCAGTCAATCCTACTTCTTAGATAAGACGTGAAACTCTTCTCAGTACCCAACTTTGGCAAAACTCTCCAGATCTGAAATCTTACTGTTCTCTGGAGCAACAGTGGGACTGGAGATGCTGTGCTGGGTGTTCAGCGGGTCCTCCCCACATTACTAACAGGCCCACCTGCAAATCATGCTGACTTGGCCACGAATGGCCCAGTTTGCTTCATTGATCTGAGTCTCATATTTTAATCTCTTTCATGGACTCCCTGAACTCAAAGGCCATGTCCACATGCAGAATTATGTGAGGAAGGGTCAGTCTTCATAGATTGTTCACCTAGTACAGTGGTCTGCTTTTGTTGTAAAAAAACAATAAACTAACATTGATAGGGTTTTTTAAAAACTTGCCCAGTTAAAATTCTCAGAACAATTTAGGATTTTGGTACTATTGTTTTGGGTTTTTCCCTGGCCTCCTGAAATACCACTTCCTCTTGGTTCTCTTCATCTCTCTCGACCCACTTTCTCAGTGTTATGTCCACCTTCCCTATTCTCATTCTCTCCCCTTCCATGTGAGTGAGATCTTGCCTTCACATAGGTATACAGTATGTTCCATGCTTGTGATTCTCAAGTCTTGATTTCCAGTGAGGATGAAGTCTCTTTTGAACTCAAGCCCCATATTCCCACTTATTTAAGTCGCATCAACACCTAAATGTCTTGGGGCATGTCGAATCATAGCTCTGGGTCTCTTCTCTCTCCCTCAGTGCCACATCAATTTCCTCCACTGCGGCTATGTTAGCTAAGCCCTAATCACCTCTTACTAAGATGACTCCAACTGGTCACCCAGCCTCCAATTGCACTGCCACAGTGAGCCCGGAGCCTGGCAACGAGTAGGCACTCAAAACATCTTAACACCATAAATCAATCAAGTTGAAGTCAAGAAAATTCCATATACATAATTATTCCTAATGTTTAGATAGGAAAACTTAAACAGAGATAAATTTGATCTTATAAATCTGATTTATAGATCATCTGAAGAGTCATAACTATAAAATTTTTAAGCCACAGAGTTCCATTTCTCAATATCAGTATGGAAAAATGAGATTTCAGAGCAATAAGAATAGTTAATGATAATTTTCATGAGAAGATTTACTCTACTACCCTTATTGTTGAATTGAATGTTGTTGTTTTAAGAAGCACCGGCATTATGGAACTAGATGGCATTTTTTTTAAATTGCATAGCACTAGAAATGGTTGCAGATTTCAAAGTCCAAGAGTATATTTCCACGTTTTCTCCAAAGTCTGAAACACCCTTTACATAGTTGGGTTGACTTTAATAGGAGAGCTTATAACACATTGGGTCTCTTGAATTCGTGGCTTTTGCATAGTGACAGCTCCAGCAGTGATTTTTGAATAACTGAGGGGCAAAAAGATTTCAACCCTCACATTTCACTTCTTCTGCTAGACATGCCAATATCATTCTATTTAGGGCTATCATATAACTTGTCCACAAGTGAAGATAATATTTACATTTCAAACACTTAGACTTTCAAGAAACATTTGTGAACATATGCATTTTGCACATTGAATAATATCTTTGCAAATGATAAATAAATCAGATCATCAAAGTATTGTTTAAAGGAATAAACAAACTAATTACCGATCTCATTTTAACCTTTGAAAAAAACCTGCAACTTCCAAGTATTTCCACTGGAAAAGTCCCTTGTTCTGAGACACTGAGCCTGCCAGACTACTGGTCCCCTGTTCACTAAAAGCTCCTCTACATCAGAGTGGCTGTATCAGTGGGAGGGACACACACACTCTTAGAGACTGAAGGTGTATGTCCCTACAACAAGGAAAGAGACCCTACAAACAAGGAAAGAGACCCTGGTCCAGGCCACATAATACAGTCAACTTCATTCTCTGAGGGTACCATTAACTCATATTCAAATATCACTAATAGAAACCTTGATTGAATGCTTAAGCAAAACAAATCCAAATGGACTGGGTAAATAACACATTTTCAAACCTCAGAAATCTAATTTTGTATTGTTTGCTGTGATTTCTTGTGATCTTTCACAATCTTTTAGGACACAAATATCCAAAAGTACTGAAGGAGTCAGGAAATAATTTAAAATTTTTATTAGAAAGAGTGAAATAATTCTTTCACTAAATTTTAATATTGGTTTCAACTGAAAAACTTAAGTTTCACATTAACCCACCAATTTCAATACTTTGGGGCTCAATTAGGCCAATTATTATTATCTAAAAGTTTCTACTTAAGGAGAATATTTTTCAAATATTTTCTGCATAAAAATATTAAAGGCTATTATTTTTGTATAATGTCTTGCTCCTCTCTTCAAATAAGATTTTAAGGTCTCCCTAACATCAATTTCTGTCATTTTTGTCATGAAAAATGCTCAGGTGTTAAATATCATTTATATCATGCAACTAGGCATGATTCCAATTAGTCCTGAATGGGAGACAAAATGACAGCTTAATAAGCTTCAATTTGCCAGCTCTTTGAACATTCGATGATATCATCATCTTGCCAGTCATTTCTTGCACTCTGGCTTCAACCTCTCTGTCACAAAAAATTACCTCCAATCTGTAAATGAAGGCATCAGCGATGTCTCCTACAGAACAGACTGGGTTGGAAATCCAAAAATGGATTTTCCAAGACATTCAAGGAGAAGGGTTATCCATCCGGTATTTCCTCATGATAGCTTCTGCCAACATTCCCAGTGACTTCACTGGGGCAGCGGGTGACAAGGACAAAAAGGAAGGACAACATGCATGAGATAACTGATGGCACTTCCCTGTCTTGATGGACGTGGCGTGCAGCATGCAGAATGATGATTCGTGCTGGAGCAAATATTTTTTTAAAAATCTTCTTAGACTTTTAATTTTGATCAAAATGCCTCTAGAATTAAGTCAAAACTACATCAACGTAAGTTATTTTTATGGAGTCTAAAAGAAACACACTAATTATTCCTTGTATTTTTCATGGAAAAAAGATGTCTAGATAATTTATAAACTACTTTTGACCATATTTCTAAAAGATTTTGACTAGTTTTTGTCATACAATAAAACTCTAATTTAGATTTCTTTAGGAAAAAAATATGAACACAGAACTCTTTGAGATTTAAAAATTCATTCCATAAAATGAATGGGTCATATGTAATATTCCAAATTAATATGTGAATTTAACAGACATCTACCTATAATAAACCATTTATAACAAACCATACATCATCAGTATTCAAATGCAAATTCATATGCAGTTTCTATAAAGATTGGTATGTCACATTGACCTAAATCTTACTGAGTCTTACTGTGGACATACATTTTTATTTCAGTAAAATATGAAAACCCGAAATGAACCTACTTCAAAATACATTCATTTTTCCATTCTACAAATTCTAAAAGTTGTGAGAAGATATATTCCAAAGAAAATACTAAGAAATGCACATCTCTTCATAGTTTAATTTATCTCAGAACAGGGCAATAGGATGGGCCTTATAGCATAACCCTGTAATCCCAGCAACTTGGGAGGCTGAGACAGGAGGATCACAAAGTTGAAGACAGCCTCAGCAATTATTGAGACCCTGACGCAAATAGAGGTGGAGAAGGGGATGGGAATGTAGCTAAGTGGAAAAGCACCCCTGAGTTTGATTCCCAGGTGAGAGAGAGACAGACAGACAGACAGACAGAGACAGAGACAGACAGAGAAATACAGACAGATGGTCATAGATAGATGGTTTTAGAGAAAGATTAAAATTACTGGCAAAAAAATTGATTGGGATTTACATAGTAGTACATATGAGTACTTTAAATCCAGTACTACATGGACAATCCAAAACTGGAAATATAATGGACCTATGCAGATACATCAAATTCAGTGGCAACAAGCTCCATGAGTAAGAGGCATATGGTGCATGAGACTTTGCCAAGAGTCCCAGCTGCACAAACTACTAGTTATATAACTTTGAACAGTTTATTTGCACTTTCTGAGTTTTCTCTCATCAATAAAATGGATCATCCTCTGAATCAGGTAGGAAGGTCAAAACAGAGTTCACAGGAAGGGAATTTTATTTTCATAAAGAGTTGCATGAGATAATGCAATGAAAGGACCCAGCAGACAGCTTAGCAAACAAGAGGCATACAGTAACTATTAGCTGTTGTTGCTGCTGCTGTTAAACATACACAAACATAAAAATTCAGTGTTCTATGAGGCTAGTTGCTAAGTAGGAATAAAACAGCATTACTGCTGGGCACAGTGGTGCACACTTGTAATCCCAGCACTTTGGGAGGCTGAGGCAGGAGAATCGCGAGTTCAAAGCCAGCCTCAGCAACGGTGAAGCGCTAAGCAACTCAGTGAGACCCTGTCTCTACATAAAACACAAAACAGGGCTGGGGATGTGGCTCAGTGGTAGAGCGCCCCTGAGTTCAATCCCCAGTGCCAAAAAACAAAAACAAAAACAAAACAAAACAGCAACAACAAAACAAAACAGCATTATTGAATTATGACTTTGTAGCAGCATCAAGTATGGCAAATCACAGAAAGAGATGCAACAGTTATTGCTCAGCACAGTGAACAAGGAGTATCCGTGTGTCTCCTGTGCCAGGTAAAGATTCACACATAACCTTCTTCTTCTTGTTTTTTTCCCTGTGCAAGTCTTTCCAAAAACCTAAAACCTTCCTTGGAGGAGGCTGTGATATCAAGAAAGAGCACTGCTTTAAGAATAAAGAAGTCCTGATTTGCTAGTTGTATGACCTGGAGCAAGATAATGTCCTTGAATCATAGGTTCTTTATTTGTAAATTGAAAACAATTGGATGTAGTCTTCTCTTTAGATTCCTTAATCTGACTATATTATTTTAAGATACTTAGATAATTGATATGACTAAAACCTTCACATCTGGCAGAACAACCTTTATACAATGACTCCTAGCTTCTTACAATCCTGATTCTTACAACTGCAGAGTGATCACATTATATTCTGTATTTAAAGTATCTTCAGCATTCCATTACCTCTTTTGCAAGAATAATTTTAATGTTTCTAAAGAAATCCGTTAAGTATAATGTGAACAAAAGATAGGTGTTGTTTTTTTTTTAAAGAAATCACTGTCAGTTGATACAAAATTGCTAATTCAAAGGGAATACTTTACATGTTATTTTTTTGGAGGTTTGCCTTTAAAGGAATATTCTTTTGCTAAAAGTGGACCACATACCATAGAATGTGGTTTCCATGGTAACTACCACATTTAAAAACTGAGCACAGGGCTACAGACACACTGTATAATACTTCTACAAATGGATCCTTCGTTAGAAGAATCAATTTTCTTTTTCAGCCTATATTTTTGTTTTAAACTTAATTTTCTCCATGATGAAGACCAACGTGAATTATTTGTAATAGTTTAATTGTAGGCATATTTGCCCCTTTTATGTTTGTAAAATGAAAGTTACTACAGAATTTTTAGAATTACAATAGAAAAAGAAGCTGGTGACCTACAAAAAACATAAGCTTTACTTGAAATGGCACTTTATTATATTTTCTCCGAGTTAAGCACATAAGAAACTACATTTCTCTCTATATATTAACTTATATGACAATACATAATATAAGCATATTATAAAATCCCTATGTAATACTATGAGACACATCACTCCTAGACACTAATAAATTAACTCTTCCCTTCAGTGTATCTATGCCAAAATATGATGAGGACCTTTTACCCTTCTCTATGTGATAAATTCTATCTGATCTATGATTTGGTGTCAGAAAAACAGTATTTCCCCCATAGGCTTTTTAAAATGACCTAGTTAGGAAAACCTCTATTTGTATTTTAAATGTATACAGAAAGTTGCTGGGCTATCTTAAATACAGAACTTAGATAGTAGTATAAAACATCATCTAAAGAAAATACATAGAAAATTGTAATATGTGGTTTTATAAGGAGTCTGTCCCCAAAGTCTTTTCCTCTTGCATAAGAAATGTAAAGCATTAAGTTTTTACAACCAACTTTCTAACGACTGACATTAAACCTGGTCCACTCATGCAGCAAGACCTCCTTGACACTTACAATACACTCGCTTCCACTCCACTTTCTCGCAAATACAAATAACTGGGTGTATCAGGGATAAGTATCAAAGTTTGGTGTGTACACAGCTGGAGCACCAAGCAACCACCCTGCTGTAACTGTGTGTCAAAAGGGAGAAAAGAGAAAGAAAAGGCAGGGCAGCGAGGGTTAACAGTGAGAGCCACAGTTTGGCATGAAAATACAGTTCCCATAGTTGAGCTTTTCCAAACAATCACTTCAGTTTGACCCTAAGAAAGAAAAATTTTTACTACCTCAGAACAAAATAAATTATAGTAATGAATAAATATTAATAATGAAATACTATTTTAGTTAGGCAGGTAGGGTTCCATGAGCCATATTAGCAAAGGTACAAAAATGTTATTCCTGGAATAAATTATCATTGAATTTTTAAAAATTTCTTATTATAGTTTTTCATAATATAAATTCAGAGGACAAGAAAATCTGACATTAGAGAAAATTAATTTAATTAGAAAATTGATTAATTTGAAAATTAATTTAGAGCATTAGCTTCTAAACTATTTCTAATCTCAGCCATGTTTCTAATTTTTAAAGATAATTTGTAAGGTTCCAAGAACAGTTATTGAACAACCATACTAGAATTTGGTAAGTCTGTGACTTAAAATATACTTTCTTAGGATTTATAATATCTACAAAATTGTATCTCTCAAAGTAGCTTTGTTTTTTAGAATAATGGTAGTCTCAATAAATTGAAATGAAAGTGTGGCACATTAATATAAAATTTGTTTATTACATTTTATGAAAGTACTTAAGGAATTTAAAGTTTTCCCAGCAGTTTGTGAATGTTTTAATATGCAAAGAATGTCATCAGTTATAGGTCAATGTTGTTTATATTTAGTCTCATTTCATGTATTTCTCTCAGAAAGTGAGAGCTATGGGGAAGTAGTGATATCTTTCATTGCATAAACAGAATCACACAAATCATCAAGTGTCCTCCTCCTTTGCTGTGGCTACTAGGCAAGTTAAACTTACATTTAACTATACTATTTTTTAAAGTATAAATAATTTGCCTAATATCATCTACTGCTTAATTATTAGTTTCTGTTATATTTGTGTATGTTTATAATAAAATGCTGCATTAAATCCCTTTTGAAAGTAGTAGGCATGTAAATAAATTTAAATCAAATACTCTCAATAGAAAAATACTACAAAGCCCAAAGACCATGTACTTAAGGAAGGTATACCACTGATGTTCAGACCATACAGGCTGTTAAATTTGTCCTTTCAGTAACCTTGGAACAATGGCAGCAATGCTTAATCCACTGAATGAATATACACACACCAGGTTTGTAAATGGAGATTTCATCTCATGCTCATATTTTCAAATTCATGGAAAGTCAGGTAATATCATTAAAACTTAATTTTCAAAAATCTCTTCAAAAGAACTCTTTAAGTAGAGGAGATTACAAATTCCACATTTTACTATCAGTGATAAATTCAGCCTCTTAATGTGAAATCAATATAGTAAAATCAAGATGATTTGTCCACTTACTATGCAAAAATTATTGAATCATGATTAGAATCATGATTCTCAGCTTAAGGAATCAAAGGAATTTGGATGTCAGTGTTATATAAGAACCCTAGAACATATACAAATGCTAAGTTCAATGTACTTTTAGATACGGCTGATAACCTTCTCCAAGGATGCCATATTCAATTTACAAGATACCAGGGGTAGGTCACAACAGCTGCTGGTTACCCTGACTTCTTGATCTGTCTGTATTGCAACAAGTCACATAGCCGTCCTAGATGGTGACATCACTTCTGGGGCGGATCACAAAGGTTCTGTTTGGTCACACAGCATTCATACATACCACTCACAAGGGCAACAAACATAAAAAAGCAAGCAATCTCTAAATGGTTCAGGGCCTGAAAAGGACAAATAAGGGATCAAGGAACCTATGTTATATTTTTCTTGAAATTCAACAAGATAAAGTATGGACATTCTCTCATTATAGCACACCACAAAAGCAAACCAAGAATTACATATAGAACTGACATGTTAGAAAAAGCTGATATTTATAAATTTTCTTCATTTTAAAAATGTGATAAAATCAATCAAATCATTCTCCAAAATAATTTCAATAAGAGAGTCCTAGTAAATGAAAAATATTTAACAATAAGGTTATAAATTTCTATGTCTTCATTTCTATTGACCTGGTGCATTTTTTAAAATAATCATGAACATCTTATATGACAGTGATAAAATTTAATGTGCATTTTAGCAAATGTGATTATCACAACACAATATATCCTGCCATTGAAAATCGAAGTATTATGATGCAAATATAATATACACAGGATAATCAGGTAACTATACCAAATGAAATGAGGAAAGTGATGAACTGTCCTCAGATGCATTACTATATCTCATCACTAGTCTATAAAAGAGCAATTATTCGAATGAATAACCTACAATTGTAAAACATATTCACCAAAAGGGAATTCCCAGTTGGCATGATTTACCTTAACGTAAGTAAATATATAATAATGGCTTTCTTATCGGAATACAATTATATCACGTGTTTGGAAGAAGCCAAAAATATATTTTTAGGATAGCACCCTTACTTAAGAATCTGATGGAAGAGAAGCACCAAACAAAGCCATAGTATCCAAACAGATGTTGTACTGTTCCTCTTTGGGTTAAGTATTTCAAATAGTCCTTTTTACAAAATGGCCTCCATTGCTAAACTGGAACAGCCAAACATTTACTGAAAATCAAATCTCTCTGGAACTAAAATAAAAAATTACATGATCTAATATTTAAAGTGTATGTGTTTATTTTGCATCAAATAACACAGTGAATTTAAAAATATCATGTTTTGGAAACATATGCCCATTTTTTTTTTGCAACCTATGAATGGAATTTAATACCTGAATTATACACTATTTAAACCACAATCATGAAGAGCTATAGTTTGAAAATTTAGAGCATCTCTGAAGAAAATTATGAATTAATGACCTCAATGAATAACGAAAGATAAATAAAAATTATTAACATTTTGGTATACATGCTAAAATTTTTTAAATATAATATTGATGGAAGTTTTTAAAACTGTATTTTCTAAAAATAACTAAGTACAACATACACAAAATTATTTTCATTTTGGCCAAGAACGCATTTAGCGTAAGTTTCCACTGCTTACTGGAATTCCCATGACAGCAATTCTAATTAGTAAAACGTTCCAAGAAAGACACAAAAAACGAGAAACATTCTAAATTACAACATTTAAAAGGCTATATAGCCCTCATACTTAATATTTCAGTGAGAATAAATTCAATTAATAACCATACTATACCATACTTGTGGCTGAATTATACACAGTAATTCTAAAATTTCCCTTTTGTTATGATTGGATGAACCGCGCCCTACATGGCAGATCTGGCATATGCAAAAATCACAAAGATTCCCTCTAAATTTGGCCTCCATTTGTGTTGGCTTTCCATCAAGCATCAAAATGATAGGAAGTCATGTAAAGAAATGTATTTTATTGTATCCATTATTTGATTTTACTACGCAAACAGATCCTACACTGATTCAGACCCCATATTCCTTCATTATCATGGGTAGACAATGGTAGGGTTTAACATCATGTCTGAAGGAGAATACAAGTTTGAAAATATTCTAAAAAAATTGTATAGCTTAAAATCAAAAGTCTAGCATATATTTTTTTAAAGGCTCTAATGAAGTTGATGGCAAAAGTATAACATGTATTGATTTAACAGGAACCACCTGACTATCCTGGTACCATGGCTACTACAATGACTACCTTTTAGATTAGGCACACCACCATAAAACGAACTCAAAATAATTTTCCTATAAATGTATATTATTGGCCAAAAACCTGTGCTGAGCATATTTATATCGCACCAGTTATTCTCCGAAAGTAAAAGACAACCCAAGGTCAAATGAAAAATAACCAATAACTCCCATTCTTTGCCTTATTGCCTCCGCTCTCCACTCAAAAAATTTGCATCTTATTTAATTAGCAGTATTTTTAGGCTTAGATAATTACAGACTTGTTAAAACATATACCATAACGGAAGATTTATTTTTTTGTTTGAAAATTTACATTATTTTGGGAGGAAGGACAAATAGGGAAAAAAGCTTATCTGTGGTGTGGTTAGTATGGTTAGATTTCAATGGGAAAAGAGGTATTTAGACCTAGTATATGATATGGTTTTATTAGAAAAGAAAATTATCTTTTTATTGTTGTCAACTGCTCTTGAATTTTTCTTTAATAAAATTTCACAGCAATCTCCTCAAGAGGATACATTAAAGGCCCTTGATAATATATACCCTAAAGAATGTATTGTACCACAAAGATACATACTCAATAAGATTTTTTTTCATCTGAAATTTATAAAGATAATTTTCCATGCTGACAGTGCACATTTCATCCATAAGTCTGAAGAGTCAAATGCTACCACAGCTGGGGGTTATTCTGCCAAATGGCTTCCAGCAGGGACTACAGAGATGGAGGCTAGGAGGCATGTGCATGTGCATGCAGGAAAAAGCAGCAGACCTGATGGGAAATAGCCCTTCTCTGGAGTCATTTTATCAATTACCATCTGAGTGATCTAATCAAATAGAGTCTCATGAAAAAAAAGCAGTACTAGGGAGGAAAAGCAAATATGAAAACAGCTGCTTGATTACCTACAGAGATTAAAACAAAAAGCAAGGAGTGAGGCTGATATATTTCTTAGGGATTTTCTAAGGCTGAGGGGAGGGGTAAGGGCTAGATACCTTTAAAAAACCCATCATGAAAGGAGCTGAGACAAGATTATAAGAAAGGGGCCAAGTTATAGCGCGCCATGGGATTTTTAATCTGGCTACCTGTGGTTTCTGTAGTTAAAGCCTTATTCATCCCCCAAACAGGGAGGTGGGGAGGAGAAAACAAAAAAATCTCATCTATATGTCAGTTTTGCAAATGATCAAACAGCGTGCATCAACAAGAATAAGAAGAAAACATTAAACGCTGATGACTTTTTAAAAAGATACCCGTTTTATCAAATATTATTGGTAATTACCTGTGCATCTCGTTTCTTGAACTCTTGAATTTGATTTTCGTGCTCCATGTTGGCAGCGCGAAGCTGTTTCTCCAGGTTTTCAATTTCCCGTTCATGGTCTCGGACTAGGCTACCCTTCTCCGCGTTATGCTGCTGTAATAGGTGCGTCTTCTCCTGTTCATGCTCCAGCTTCAGCTCTACTATCTGATTGGACAATGAGGAGGACAGTTCATCAACAGAACATCCTTGTCGTCATGACAACTCATGGACAGCTTGATTTTTCTCTAATTTGTCCAAGTTGAAAATTTTATTTTTGCGTCATTATTACCTCACCCTTGAAATACCCTCATTTGGTGGGGTGGGGGGGATTTTATCCAAACCTCCTAATATTCAAGACTCTTGGGCATATTCAAGAAATCCTTTTGCAATCTGTTGACATGAATGTCTGAACATTGAAAAAAAAATATGTTGAATGCTAGGTATTTCCTCCCCAAGATTCCAGTATTACTGATCAGCAATGGTTGTAAATGGTTAATAGTCAGTACGCTTTTCTTTTTGCTTAAATACATAGATGTAAAAAGCAGCAATTAAATCGGTCAGTTTTCTTTATGATTTTCAAAAAAAAGATCTAAGCTAAATACGCATCTGGATTATTGTATATACAGTTGTCTTTTTAAAAATAAAATGATAAATTTCGAAGCTCTATTATCTCGTTGTCAGCCACGGTATAGCACTATAAACACATGTTATGTCTTCCAGAAGAGCACCTGCTGTGCTGCAAGCTTGCCCCATGATTTCATAAAAAGCATTCTATTCTCAAGATCCTTTCCCAGTCCACTCCACACTGGAGACTGTGACCTTGGCCAGTCTTAGCCTCTCCCTGCTAGACTGAATGGCAGCCCGAGACCAAGGGCCTGGTTGCCGCAGCTTTGATATTAATCCTCCCAGACTGTGCACAATGGCACCCTACCTGGCCTGCAAACTATAGCCAGCCAGGCTGTCTTTGAAGCAGGTGATGAATAGGGGACTGCAGGAAGCCAGCTTCCCCAGTGAACTCCAGGCCACACAGCTGCTAAGAACAGTCACTTGGATTTTTCTTCAGTTTTGGTGGATTTCAGGGGGAAAAACTGCTGTTATCTAGAATATGTTGTGTTATTTTCGGCGTGAGAATCCATCTTCAAAAAAGCTAACAGTAGGAGCCTGCTCCAAATCGATCTTGTTTCCTGCAATGAATCACCAGACTACCTTATCTTAAAGCTATAGCATTCATTTCTCCAGGCATGCATGCTGCATTAAATATCAGAAGTTATTTTCTTTTGAAATTTGAAATTCTCATCTCATAATTGGAAATGAAGAATCAAAACACAAATTAAACGTGCTTTAAAACAGGTTTCTAAATGTTTTATTATTGTGACTGAGAGAGTTGGAAAATTAACAATTTCTAACCATTCATAATTGTATTATACTATTTAGAAGAAAAGAACACTAACTCCTGAACATATACACTTATCAGAACAAAATAATGTACATGTAGTATGGAAAAAATATATTTTGCATCTGAGATCAAAGGTGTTTACTACTGAATTTGTTTAAAATTTAGGTTTTCCTCCCAGATTACTCTATTGGCAACATAAGAAAAATATAGGATAAAAATTTTCTCCTAGCATATACTATACCAAGTAGTATAGTTTTCTTTGATTATTTAAAATAAATACATATGTTTTATTCTTTGAGTCATACAACTAATATAACTACAACATTAATGCCAACAGAAGACAAATTAAAATGGTATTGTTATTATAGCACTTTTTCAGGCAGCCAAGGCTATGAATTATTGAGTTGGAATATTTTTAGTTCTTGGAAACATTATTTCCACTCAGTGTTATACTATCAAGTGTCATTATAATAAAATCATAAACTTTAGTCAAAATCATTTGCATATGTAACACTGAAGTAGGAGGTAGAATGCTATACGGAAATCTTCAGAAGTCTCAAAAAATAGGAGAATGACTATGACTTAAAATTGAAAAAAGCAAAATATTTTACAAATAACCAAATGACCTATAATTAGAGAAGACATATTGCAGAATCCCCCTGAAAGACACATGATTAGAACTAGATGTGTAGGCATTATAATGAGGCTGTATCACTTTGGGATCTAGTAATAATACACTTCCACAGTACCATTCTGATTTGAGTGACTTGATTGTTCTTATAGATTGACCAATGATCCCACCCATGTTCAGATGTGTTTATTCATTTTACTAAAAAACCAGAACAAAGGGAAATTGTTATTACAGAATTTCAACTCTAAAGATAAATGTTCCTAAGTTATTACTGGTTTGTTGTTTTGCCAGGGCCTGTTGCCCATTCATTCTTAATGAATGAATTTCAAGGTTGTTAGAGCCTGTTAAGTGGAATAGTTGAAGTTCGTATCTTAGTCCAACACTGATTGGCTAACTTCTAGATCTTATGACCCCTTTCTGGTCTAAGCCTAGATTTCCTTGTTGTCATTATCTTCTGTCAGGGTGTGTTTTCTAGATAAATGGTAGAGTCCAGAGGAAAACCCCTAATATTCTGGGACTATCTTGAAGATGGGATTCATAACCACTAAGACCATCACTGAATTGGATCTGTGTTAAAAATCAAAGTTTTACTCGTCTCTGTCCCCTTCCAAGTAAGCAAAGGTCCTTCAGATCTTCCAGCTTGGTCCCTTACTTGTAGGCATATCTCAGAAGTAAACAGAATTAGTATATCTTCTTTACCTTGGACTACTAGATACTTTGGGTAAACCAACAACAATGTCTAATGGAGTCAATGGTGACTCTAATACATTCTGAACCTGAAATTCAAGAGTGAAGTTTTGAAGTTCTAAAGTCTTGAAAGCACAGTCTTCCATCAAAGACTAGAATCATTTTACAGCTTACAGATGTTTCATGTAAGTGCCCAAGAACAGAAGCACAATCCAGGTGCTCAGGAAGACAAAGATGCAGCTAAGAGATTACGAAGTCTCTGGGAGTCTTGGAATCTATATTTTAAGAACTGCTAACTGTTTTATGGTGAATATAGTGTCAGAAAATATGGCTTGAACATTTTAAAATGATATCTTGATGATAAATTTCAATTCAAAAAGTGGTAGCTATGGAAAGAAAAAGAAGATTCTAACATCACTTGGTGAGACAACTTATTTTATCCCCATGTCCCAGAAGTAGAACTGATGACTTGAAATAATTCTGAGAAATATTTTTGAATACCCCAATTTTAGAGAGAAATGGACTGAAGATGTATCATTCACATTTCCTTCTTCTGCCTAGATTGGGGATAAGAAGGGGAATTGTATAGAGTAAAAATAACTGTAAGCCAGAGATGAATAAAACCGGGAAAATAAAAAATTGATTCTCTCTGACAAAACACAGGCTTTGAGTTCCCATCTCTCAAAAAAAAAAAAAAAAAAAAATCACCCTCTAACACACACAGCAAACTCTGGAATAGGCATTAGTAAATTGTTAAAAGACAGAGGATATATCAGTTTCTCTCACAAAGGTTGTTCAGAACTTTTGTTAATAAGTCAAATAAGCTCTGATTCTCCATCCTTATCTCAATCTCAATCTCAAACTACAGAAAAGTAAAGCAACAAATATCTATGTTCTTACACTAAAACTCAGAAAAAGACAACTAGGCTGAAAATAAAGGCAGAAAATCAGTCAAAGAGTATTCATGAATATTATACCAGAATTTAGAAAGAGCTTACAGGTTTCGACAAAGCTTGCCCACTTCGTGCCCAAGCAAGATGAGGGAAAAACATGTCTGGACATATATCAAAACACTACATTATGGGGGGGGGGAGGCAGGGGATGAACTTAACAAGAAAGAGGAACAAAAGAAAGGAGGAAGAAACCAAGGAATGCCTATCAATCTGTAGGGAGAAAAACCTAAAAGGACACCTTAAAAACCAGAAACAATTATAGGAGAACTTGATAAAAACATGAATGTCATGAAAAGAACTCAAAGAAGATAAACAACACAATTAGCTAAGAATCAAAATAACTCCATCACAAAATTAATTCTAAATTAAAATAATAATGAACTAAAAATAATGGCTAAAAATTGAATCATTGACATAGACAAAAGGCCTGAGAAAAATCATTGTAAAGGCCCAGGAAAGAAACAAAGAGAAGAAAAATAGAATGAAAATCTACATATATACAGATGTGCTATCAGGAAACTTTTGCAAAATGAAACAAGAACAGAAAGTGTGTATCAAAAAGTCACACTACATAACAAGAAAAATTAAAATTCAGGAAAATAACGGCTCAAGAACATTATAATTAAGTTCAAACATGGAAGAACTCAAAAGCCCCAAGCCACTCTTGAAAAAAAAGTAATAATTGAGGATAAGATTCAATCAACCAAAAGATGACCAGAAAAGTCGAGCTAAGAACAGTGCTTAGTGCCAAAAGACAATGGGACAATATATACAAAGCTTCAGGGAAACAGAGGATGAACAATGAATTTTATGCCCAGCCGAGTTATCCTTTACAGATAAAAGAACAAAAAGTGGTTCTCAAACATGCACAAATGAACTGAATACAACTCTAAGCTCTTCTTGAAAAAGTCACTTAGTGATGAAATTTTAGTAGTCAGTAGATAAATCCAAATAAAGAACTTGGATCTGAAGTTATGCTAAAATTCATGGTGAATCGGAATCTCAAACTACAGAAAAGTAAAAGCAACAAAATATCTATGTTCTTACACTAAAACTCAGAAAAAGACAAGTAGGCTGAAAATAAAGGCAGAAAATCAGTCAAAGAGTATTCATGAATATTATACACATGTATAATAGTACATGTGTTTAGCACATAGTAGATTTCAATTAAAGAAAAACTACGTCTATAAAACTATGAGAATTATAGAACAGAACACAAAGGATACAGATTTCAACAATGTACAAATAATACTATAATTCACAAAACAATGGTAGGGACAGGCAGGAAGTGTAAGCAAGTTAATTTTAGTGTTTAGAGCAGGGGGTAAATAATGCCTTCAAAATGAAACCATAAAATTTATTTGACGTATTTTTAATAATTACTTCTTACTGATCTAAGAAATCATTTCTTATATAAAGAAATATTTTTCTAAACCTCTTTCAGTTTATCTTGCTTCTTCAACTAATTTCACATATGAAAATTGTTTTTGTCTCTGTATTTATGTATCCTTATGTTTATTAATCTCTCATGAAATTTCTATAACCATACTTACTACAAGTATTATTAATAATAGTCATTTTGGAAGCTAAGATTTGGGTAGAATGTTTGCTTTCTTCTCTGTGTGCAGAGAGTTACCGTTTCAAAGGGCATCACCTCCCTTTGGGGGAATATTTCCTTGTAGTGGTCTGGCTTGGGTCTTTAACAAGGGATGTAGCCTCCCTTCAAACAAATGGGTTCGTGAACTGACTTAGATCTAAAAACCTGTAAAAAACCATGATTTTTCCCCTGAAGTGGAATACCCTTGCCATCTCTAGACTTGCCCTGGATATACTACCGGCCGACTAGCACTCTTGCTGGCTGGCTGACTACCTTCTCCCAGAATACCATGCTCTATTCACTGTCCCCTCAAATCCCTACAGGGCAAGACACCTTGGTAGCCAGTCTATCCTTGTTGAAGTGACAGCAATCACTCCTGCTTTCCAGCATGCAGTGAGTGCCCCACATGGTGTCTGCCTTTGTGGAACCTTACCATCCTGCTGAAAGATCCAGAGCAGCGTCTCATACCATCAACCCCAGAATACAGAGGATGCTTCTACCATGCAACCACTCAGAGGTATCAGTGACCCTACCACCAGAGTGCCCCTCAGTACTCTACCAAAGGAAGTACTCTTAGCCTTCCTATAGGGTGAGTTCTCTAGTCTAAAGTAACAAAACCACCCTCATATTCATACTTTTCTGGTACTTCTGATTCTTTCTCAACACTATACCAAGATAGTTCCAGTATCTACCTCCACCTCAGATCAAGCGACTGGAGTGGCAGTAGAGACCACTATCTAGGAAAATCACAAAATATTGTAACTGTGCTACACTTTTTTAAAAAAAGAGAGCTGGGCATAATGGTGCTCACCCATAACCCCAGAGATTTGGTAGGCTGAGGCAGGAGGATCCCAAGTTTGGGGTCAGTGTTAGTAACTTAAGGTGACCATGTCTTATAACAAAAAATAAAAAGTGCTGGGGATGTAGCTTAGCAAAACAGTGCCCCAGGTTCAATGCCTAGTAACAATTAATAAATCAGTCAATATAAATAACAGTTCAAACATTATGAATTTTATCAAAATTATATTGATCAACAGATTAATAGTTCAAGTGATAATCTGCTTTAAAATATCAGACATCAAAAGACAGGGTTCTATCTGTAGGGCTTTCCAGGTAATACTTCAATATCCCATGTCTTGATTAAGGGTTCTCTGTGGAACACATTTGTTTCCTGGCTGAAAAATTTAGCATTACTTTGATATGGTTAATAAGACTTATGGCATTAAGATCCACACTAAGAAACAGGTACATCAAGCCCAGGTAGTTTCCATTTAATGAGACAGAGACCTAACGTTATTCAGTTATGTCTCTGAGCAATTTGCACATGCAAAAGAACACACCTGAAATGTCAAAATAAGTTCCTAACTCTCTAAAGCTCCAGAAATTCAGCTCCAGTGACATAGAGTCTCCTGTACAGTTAGCAGGTTTCACTAAACTGATCTCATATCCTTACAAAAAGATCTTGGAAACTTTTCGTTGCAGCTATATGATGTAAAATATGCTACTGAACATTCATAATGTGAGAAATAAAGACTGCCTTAAAGTCAAACTTTAGGACATATAATGCTCCAGGTCCTTGGAGTCATAGTTAAAATATATCTTAGCATTACTATATTATAGTAATAATATAGTTTGACTTTCTGACCAACATCTTAATTGAAACAGGCACCAAAAAAATAGTAAAAAGCAACCAGTATATCAAAAGTAGAAATAGAATATGTCATCTGTGGGTGGCCATGTGGCTCCAGGATTTGATGTTCTGATACAAAGAAAAAGAGCCATCCATGAAATCTGTCAAATCAATGGTTCAAGTTTTCTTTATTTAGAAGCTTAACATTGCTTTGACCCCTGCTTCTAGAGATGGTACGGCTATGCCAGAGTATACTGCTTCTTCATCCTTCTTTTTCTCTAATCAACCAACAAAAGGCAGGACAAATGGCTGCTGAGGCTCTCAAAGCTCAGGATGCACTGTGAGCCAAAGCCTGGTGGCACTAGTGTGACCAAGGTGCCAAGTGAAGCACGTGCCAAAGCAAGTGCTGCCCTGAGACCATATTTCCCATTTAGCACTTCACAATACTTCACATGTCACCTGGTGGTAATGAGTGACAATCACTTCTCAGCTTCTAAAACTTTCTGAAAATTAGCCATAATTTTCTGTGTTTTTATCTGCCAGATATCAGCTGAAACTCCAGAAGGCTTTGTATAATTGTATGGTTTCCTTTAATGGTTTAATGATAGTCAATTCAAACCACACAAATTAGGAAATAATTAAGAATTCATCTTGATAGATGGAATTCAAAATGGTCAGGGACAAACATGTCTTAACTACGTAGTTTAACTTATGTTTGTTTCTCAAAGATACATTCAGTTCTTGATGAAATGTGTATTTGTCTTAACCTAGTACATCACTGCTATTGAATGAACATAAAATTTAGCAATCATCCAAGTTTGTCAGCTAGGATAGAACTTAGAAAGACAAACAGATCAACCACCTTATAAACACTCCCCCCTCACCTACACAGGCTTCATAACTGTTCATCATTTTGAATGGAACAACATGGCATCCAGTAATAATCAAAAAATGAAATAAAATCAGAAGCAATCAGAAGAGAGCTGCTTCATTTTCCTCAACACCAAACTGACCTGTCTCCCTGCACTGGCCCTGCCCTTCCCACAGCTTGATGACTGCTGGCTTTGCTGCCACCTCAGCTGAGTCCTTCGTCCTTCCACCTATGGGCTGGATTCCATCCCTTCTTGCCAAATTCAGCATGTTGCTCTCACAATTACCCAGTTGCTCTGCATCAACAATCTCATCTTTGTTGGATCATTCTCATTAGCAAATGTGTTTTTACTGTATCTCACTTTTTGAAAACTTTCCCTTGACCCCAGCTATTGCTCTAGCTACCACCCAATTTCTCTGCTCCCCTTTCCTTCAAAATTTCCTCAGAAGGGTTTCTCACATCTCACTCTCTCTCCACCCACAGCACTCAGTCTTTTGTTCTCAGATTCTACTGAAACTGGTCCTGTCAAGGTGGCCAACCAATGGTCAGGTCTCAGGCCCTACCTAACTTCCCATCTTGGCAATACCCGAGAGAGAAAGTTACTCATCTCCTTCCTGCAACACCTCCTGAATGTGTCTCATGTGAAATCACACCTTCTCAGTTTCCCTTTGACCTCACAGGCTGCTCTTTCTCAGTCTCTTGCTGCTTCCTCCACCTCCTCCCATCTCTAATTGTAGGTGTGACCCTGGGTTCAGTCCAGGGACTTCTTCCTTTCTTCTCTATTCATGTTTCAGGGTCTGTCATCAGCATTCATCTGATTGCTCAGCTGGAAAACTTCTAAGGCTCGTCTGAGCTCCCACTTGATTTCACAGCCATTGACAAATCTGGCTGCTTGCCATCACTGCACCAGACCCAGCTCAGTCCCAGCCATTGCAATGACTTGCCTGACCACTGGAATCACCTCCAAACCAGCTTCCCTGCTTCTTCTTGTCTCCACCACCATCAATGATCCACACAGCAGCCAGAATGATCTTCTGAAGATGCAAACCAGACCTTGCTTCAACACCCCAATGACTTCCCATCATACTCAGAATGAAACCCAAACTCAAGACCACTGTCTACAGCGCTCTTAACCTCGGCTCCATGGCATGGCTGCTGCACCCACTCCTGATTCTGCCCGAAGTGTTCTCTCCTCAACCTCAGGGGTTTGGGTGGCTTCCTCCTTTGTTCTCCTCAGGTCTTAGTCTGAGTATCATACTGGAGCAGAGTCCTCCACTGGATGAGCGAACCAAACTGACACCTTATATAAAACAACCACCTTATACGAAACAGCCCCTTCACTGACAAACCCTTTAGCTTTATTTTCTTCATAGAATTATCATTACCTCACCTTATATTTTAAGAGAGAGATCTCGTTTACTGTCATCTCCTAAGTACCTGGACAGTGTTTAGCACAAAGTAGTTGCTCTATATACTGGGCTACTGAGTGACCAAGAAGGCATTATGTCCATTTTTATATTTTTAATGTATATTAAATATATTATACATATTATTATATTGTATGCAACATATCAATATTTTATTCAAATGTACATTAAGTGTATTTTATTGTATTGTTTCCTTTTTACATAAAGGGAATGAGTTTACCATACTGCTATCCAAAAAAATTTCACATGAAGTATCTCTGAAAGTAAACACACATTTCATACTACTGATTCTGGAAAGAAGTGCCTCATCTTTGTACCCTAATTCCCAGTGTAGGTGAAAGTGTCAACTGCTTTAGCCTCAGTGAGAAAAAATTTCAGGCCCAAAAGAGAAGAGCTCCTTCCTGGTCTCGACTGCCCTCCCCCCTGTCAACACCATCCTGCAGCTCCAGGCTCCACAGCCTCACTGCCTGGCTTTCTGATGCTGCAGCCCAGTAGCTATAAATTGAGTACTTAGCCTATGGCCTACAGGACCCAGGTGTGACTGGTGGCATAGCTGAGTTCCCTGAATTAGGTGGTTATTAGAAATAATTATCTAATGGAAGCCTGATCACCACTAAAGAGCAGCATGACTAATTTGTAGTTGGAGTTCAAAAATTATTTATTACAAATTGGAAAAGGAAAGCCAACCAAAAAAGACTTTTTAAAAGAGTAGGATGAGGTGAGCGAGAACACACCAATGAGAATAAAAGTGGCATAAATTATATATGCTTAGAAATGAGTGAAAATCCATTTTGAAGAGATTTTAGGAGACTTGCAAATGCATGGTCAATAACCACACCTGAGACTTCAATACCGAAGAGTTTTTAGTCAGATTAGTTTTGCGACCACCAAATAGCTGCCCACCATTTCCACTTCCCTCCACTCTCTTCTCTGTCTCAGCAAATGAGCTTGACTCCCATTTCACAAAGAAAAACTTTCAGTAATTAGAGCATTCTCATTGCCAAGGGCAGGTCTCCACACTTCTGTGCCTCTGTCCTTCCTTCTCACTAGTTACAACAGGGGCCTCTGCCCCTCCTCTCCAGTCAGCACCTCCACTAGTGGAAGACTCCCTCCCATGCTCTCCACCTGCCCAAGACCCCATGCCAGTGAGCATCTCCATCTCCATCTCTTGCTTTCTGCCTCTGCTTTTCCAGGGTAGACAAAATAGTCTCATTTAAGAGATCCATTTACAAAAGAAAGGACTGGAAATACCAAGCTGTCTGCTTTCTAAATATCCCAACTGATCTTAATTTAAAATTTCCCACTTGCTTATCTTGCCTAATTGCTGTTTTGTCTCTTCCACTGTCTTTGCTACCAAATATTTTCGTTTCAAATAACAATGGCTGGGGCTGGGACTGTAGCTCAGTGGTAGAGCGCTTGCCTCGAATGCATGAGGACCTGGGTTCGATCCTCATCACCACATAAAAAGCAATAAAATAAAGATATTGTGTCCATCTACAGCTAGAAATATATTTAGAAAAAAACAACAACAATGGCTTGGTGGCTTGTAAGAGGCTGGCCCAGGACAGTTCTTTATCTTCACTGACAATAAGCATTTATTCTTTATGGAGAATTTGACCACTTGTTTATCTGCTGAACTCCATTTGTCTTTAAAGGCTTTAAAAGAGAAGATATAAAGTGTAAGATTAAAGGACGATATAACAGGATTGCCAAAAACCAAATTCCATAGTTCAGGAAATCCCAGCATGCCTGCTTGGTTGTTTGTTTCCAACATGAATGAGGTTTGTGAAAAGACAATTAGAATTGTCTTTTTGTTCCAACGGGTTATACAGGAAAGAAACAGGAAATCTTGATGAAAGCCTGGGCTTCACAGGATGTTTGTGTGAGTATCTGTCCCATGTGTTTGATGTTTTGCTTTCCACATCTGTACACTTTATGCCTGCATTTGGCTAAGATATTTTAAAATACCATTTTGCTTTTTCCACTTCCATTACAGTTCCTGGTATTATGCTTTCTATATGGGAGGCGCTCAAAATTTAAAACTGAAGAAGGAAACTGAGGCCCAGAACGCACAAGTCATTCATTTCCTCTGAATGTCATTTCCCTCATTATAACCATTAGACCAGATAAGAGCTTCAAAAACTTTTCTACCAAAGTACCCCTAGCAGAAATGAAAATGAATAGTACTCCCCCTGGGGGATTGGAGGGCCTAGCCTAAAGCAGCCTCTGCAAGCTGGAAGTTTCTTTGAAATGTCCCATTTTATCTTAAAAATTCATGAGAACTTTGCATTTTACAAAACAGGAAAGTCTGTTTGTTTTAATGTGAATGTTACCTTACTAGTAAAACTACTTGCTTTCCCACAAAATAACCAAGTGACTGTGGAACACTCCAGGAAGAACATGTGTAGCTTCCCATTCACCCCATTTACTCACCACCCCAGGGGGTCACCTTACCCTAGGTGAGAATCAGGAGCCTGGGTGATCAGCACCTAAATCCCCTCCTGGTGGGAATGTTATAATCTTAACCTTTAATATTTTACCTGCTTAGAGAAAAATAAGATAAAAAAATAGAAAAACTGTCATACTTGCATTTAGGTGGCAACTCTAAAGTAGGCAGAAGCCCTGATAGGAGGAAACTCAGTTGGGTAGGTTTAAAGGAAAGCATCGGTGGTGAAGTCTACATCTATCAAGGGAGGGGCATGGGAGTCTAACCCAGAGAATGAGCGGAGAGTCACAGAATCTGGAAAGGACCTTGGTAGAGAGCCCCCCAGAAAGCACAGCCTCCCTCCACAATGCTCCAACACATACTTCAACATGCTCTTTCTTACAAGACAAATCACTGCATAAATAAATAGTTCTGTTAGGAAAGCACTATTTAGAAGCTACTCATAGTACTAACTACGCGCGTGTTCAATTTCTACTCTAAACACACTCCCTTGGTGTTGTAGGGTGTGTTTAACTTTGTGGGACCCTGGGCCAGTTACATAACTGGACACGCTTCAGCATCTAAGCCTGGACAGTGGAAATGGATACTGATGCCCACTCACAAGAGTGCTGTGAAGATAGGAAGTGGCTGGACACAGGTTCCACGTACAGCAGGCCTAAGCAGTTCCTAGGAGCCATGGGCTGTCAGGATTGCTGTCACAGACCAAGCCTCATGTCCTCTGGAAACATGTATCTTACATTTAACGAGGCCCAATTCTCTTGTGTCTTCTCTCCTCTTGGCAAAACAGCCTTTCCTTTAAATGCTCCCTCTGACATGATTCCAGACATTGCTATAATTTTGGAAATTCTCCAATAAGTTTGTCAGTATCCTGCTTAAAACATGGTAACGAGAACAGACTTTCCCTTATGTGGCCTGAGATGTCAACAACAGACTAGGACCACGTCTACCACCCGTCTTGTCCCACTGCCCCCTGCACTGTGCTCCTCCCTTCACCTCTGTGCCTGTTGTTCTTGCTCCCCACCTCTACTTTAGAGGCTGATATTCTAATCCACAGCACGGAATTCCATATTCAACCTCAAAAAATGTAAGCTACCTAATTCCAGCCTGTTTGAATCTTCAGAAACTGATTTTTCTTATCCTATGTATAACTACCCCTCTGAACTTGAGTCATTCAAAAATGGTCCTTTGAACTGTCACTTAGACAAAAAGGTATCAATACAAAGCTGTATTTCCCCATAGGAACAACCTTGTCAGATGGCTCCATGAAGAGCAGATACACTACACCTAACCCTTGGTCCTTACCAGCCTGGCTGTTCAGAGAAGGACATAGGCTTAATTTAACTGACTTTACTTTTTATGTACTGATCCTGACTAGTAGGGTCATGCCTATCATTTCTCATGATCAATTTTCACAGTAAAAACATTAAAATTTTGGAGTAGTGAGGGGAATTTTGTTCCAGTTAATAAAATTTTCTGCTGAAAAAAAGAGTAATTAAAAAAAGATGAAGTGAAAGGTTCATATTTTATCATATTAGTAAATATTCTCCTAAAATGTACTAGCTCATACTCCTTCCTCTACCTTTCCTTGGTGAGCTACAGGCTGAAATCTTCATTCTCAGCATTGATGCTAATGAACAGGACTGCAGACTCAAGAAAAATAAAAATGCATCCACCTGAGATATCCTTGCATGTATTTCGTACAATTCCTATCAGAACCTACCCTTTTACCATCTCTTTTTCATGAAAACACAGAAATATGAATGCAATAGTATATGCCTTCTGTTAATAGTATCATTTCTTTAAAAATTCATCAATTTTCCTTATTAAGCATTTTTCCCAATTTTTATTAGTATATTATAGTTACACATAGTTGTGAGGTTCATTTTGATATATATTTTTTTAATTTTTTATTTATTTTGGGGGATGGTACTAGGATTGAACCCAGGAGTGCTTTATCATTGAGCCACATCCCCAGCCCTTTTACTTTTTATCTTGAGACAGGGTTTTTTAAGTTGCTTAGGGCCTCACTAAATTAATGAGTCTAGCTCTGAACTTGAGATCCTCCTGCCTCAGCCTTCTAAGCCACTGAGATTACAGGTGTGCACCATCATATCTGGCTCATATTAATAAATTCTTATGAGGGTTTTTTTTGTTTTTTCATACCAGGGATTGAACCCAGTGACGCTTAACCACTGAGCCACATCTCCAGACCTTTTGTATTTTATTGATTGATTGATTGATTGATTTTGGCACTCGGGATTGAACTCAGGGGCACTCGACCACTGAGCCACATTCCCAGTCCTATTTTTTGTGTTTTATGTAGAGACAGGGTCTGAGTTGCTTAGCACTTCACCATTGCTGAGGCTGGCTTTGAACTCGCGATTCTCCTGTCTCAGCCTCCCTAAGTGCAGGGATTACAGGCATGTGCCACCACGCTCCGCTAGCCCTTATGTATTTTAGATAGAGAGTCTCACTGAGTTGCTTAGGGCCTCGCTAACTTGCTGAGGCTGGCTTTGAACTTGTGATCCTCCAGCTTCAGCCTCCCAAGCCACTGGGATTACAGATGTGCACCATCATGCCTGGTGTATGTTATTTTCAATAAAGACTGTACAAAGACAAAACAGACTTCAAAACTTATCATTCTGACAATACATTTGAAGCTTAACATACTTCCAAATAAATTGACATGAATGTATTTTTATACTAAAAACATGATACTGTCACAATGCAAAAGCAGGGATGGTGTAGAGAAAGAATTAACCATGATTCCACTATTTAAAAAATAACCATCATCAGTGGTTCATTATTTCTGCCTGATGTTCAAGGTTAAGGGTAACAGGGTCAGAAGAGGTAAACATTTTTTATGAGTCAGTAGATACTGCTAGTCTTTTCCAAAAGGCTGCATTAACTTAGCATTCCACTAGCAATATATGAAAGCACCAATCTCACTAACCTTTTGCCAAATTTAGATGGTATATAATTGTTAATTCTAATATAAGATCTTTTTGGTAATGGGGATTAAACCCAGGAACATTTAACTACTGAGCCACATTCCCAGCCCTCTTTAAAATTTGTATTCTAATGGCCTATTTATTTACATTTATTTATTTATTTTGTATTTTGAAGTAGGGTCTTGCTAAGTTGCTTAGGGCCTCATTAAGTTGCTAAGGCTGGCTTTGAACTTCTGATCCCCTCTTGACTCAGCCTCCCAAGTCACTGGGATTGCAGGTGTGTTCCACCACACCCAGTATGCATTATTTTTTATTTGTTCTTTCCAGATATACATGACAGTAGAGTGTATTTTGATATATTATACATACATAGAGTACAACTTATTCTAATTAGGATTCCATTCTTGTGGTTGTACATGATGTGGAGTTACACTGGTCATGTATTCATATACAAACATAGGAAAGATATGCCCAATGCATTCTACTGACTTTCCAATTCCCACCTCCCCTCCCTCCCTTCCTTCCCCTTTGTCTAATCCAATGAAATTCTATTCCCCCTCCCCATTGTGTGTCAGCATCCACATATCAGAGAGAACATTCAGCCATTGGGTTTTGGGAATTGGCTTATTTCACTTGTCTCCAGTTTCATCCATTTACTGGCAAATGCCATAATTTCATTCTTCTTTATGGCTGAGTAATATTCCACTGTGTATATGTACCACATTTTCTTGGCCCATTCATCTGTTGAAGGGCACCTAGGTTGTTTCCATAGCTTAGCTATTATGAATTTAGCTGCTATAAATATTGATGTGGCTATGTCACTGTAGTATGCTGTTTTTGAGTCCTTTGGGTATAAACTGAGGAGTGGGATAACAGGGTCAAATGGTGATTCCATTCCAAGTTTCCTGAGGAACTTCCATACTGCTTCCAGAGTAGTTGCACCAATTTGCATTCCCAGTAGCAATGTATGAGCATACCTTTTCCCCCATATCTTCGCCAACATATATTGTTACTTGTATTCTTGATAATTGCCATTTTGACAGGAGTGAGATGAAATCTGTGTGATTTTAATTCACATTCCTCTCATTGCTAGAGATGTTGAACATATTTTCATATATTTGTTGGCCATTAGTATTTCCTCTTCTGTGATGTGTCTGTTCAGTTCTTTTGTCCATTTGTTGACTGGTTATTTGTTCTTTTGGTGGTGTTTTTTGAGTTCTTTATATACCTTGGAGATTAATGCTCTATCTGAGATATAGGTAGTAAAGATTTTCTCCCATCCTGTGGGCTCTCTTCACATTCTTGATTGTTTCCTTTGCGGTGAAGAAGCTTTTTAGTTTGATGTCATCTCATTTATTGATTATTGCTTTTACTTCTTGCACTTTAGGAGTCTTGTTGAAGAATTTGGTTCATAAGCCACCGTGATAAAGATTTACGCCTACTTTTTCCTCTAGTAGGCGCAACATCTCTGGTCTAATGCCTAGGTCCTTGATCCTCTCAGAGTTGAGTTTTGTGCAGGGTGAGAAATAGGGGTCTAATTTCATTTAATTACATGTGGATTTACAGTTTTCTGTTCTGTTGGTCTTCATGTCTGTTTTTGTGCCAATACTATCCGGCATGCATTTTTGTTGATACTAACACTGAAGATGTTTCTACATGGTTGTTCATTCAATTAATTTCATGTGTATTTCTTTCCTTTGCCATATAATTTGTTGAGACATTAATGATTTTATTATGATTTATGCTAATTAGTTATCTATTAATTGTAATTATTATAAATTTTTTAATTTAATGATTAGCGTTGCAGGGCACAGTGGTGCACGCCTGTAATCCCAGTGACTTGGGAGGCTGAGGCAAGAGGATCACAAGTTCAAACCCAGCCCCAACAACTTAGGGAGGCCCTAAGCTACTCAGCAAGACCTGTCTCTAATAAAATATAAAAAAGGAGGCTGGGATTATAGCTCAGTAGTAGAGTGCTTGCCTCGCATGCATGAGGCACTGGGTTCAATCCTCAGCACCACATAAAAATAAATAAATAAAATAAAGATATTGTGTCCATCTACAACTAAAAATAAATATAATAAAATGAAATAAAATGTAAAAAAGGGCTGGAGATGTGGCTCAGTGGATAAGTGCCCCTGTGTTCAATCCCTGGTACCAAAAAATAAAAACATAAAAAATAATCAGAGTCACTTTGCCTAACATATTTGCTATAAATATTATTTTTTAAACAAAATAATTTTTATTTAGTCAAAATGTCTTAACTTTTTTGACAAAACAAAACAAATGCAAATCAGGCACTAAAATCACTTGGCTAACTCAGTATAAATTTGTCATCCATACAATTGTCATCAAAATGAAAAGAGATTAAAAACTCTCAAAGAGAACTCTTCAACCCTGATGCATTGTAGTAAAATATCATCTGATTAGTATTTGTGCTAAACAATTTTAAATTTTGTTTTCATCTCTCTCCTCTTCTTGATCAGTTTACTTAGAGAAGCTAACATTTTTCTTGTTTTGTTAGTGATTCTGATATTGCTTTTAATCCCACAATTACTTCAAGTACGCCTTTTAACTACAGCATAACAATACGCAACAGTCCTTGCTCTTCATTAATATTTTTACTTAAACTGGATTATTTATTACCTATTTCTCTTTTTCTCTTTCACTCCCCAATAGCAGGCTCCACTTCTGAATATAATTCTCTATACCTGCTTTCTAAAACTACTTTCCCAAGCAACCTCTCTTCGTGTTAACTTTGTAGAAAACATTCTTAGGCTCTTTAGATAAAGCATATTTCAGTGGAATTACATATTAATGAATTAGCATATATCAAAATGACTCTCAGGTGCCATCATATTAATCCAAAATTAACTACTTAATTTGTGCATTATTTTTAAAAAAGAATCTTATAAAATAACCATTGGACTGGATTTTGCAAAGTTCCCCAGTCTTTGACATCTTTGAAAATAATATGCTAATGCTTTATCTTCTCTCTCTTCTCTTCTAAACTTCATTTTTTGATTATTTTACACTTATATATATCATTTGAATTTTCTACTTCATTAATCCAAATTTAATACCTGATTAAAATGCAATAGAGTTGGGGGCTGGGGTTATGGCTCAGTGGTAGCATGCTCGCCTACCATGTGTGAGGCACTGGGTTTGATTCTCAGCACCACATAAAAATCAAATGAAGATATTCTGTCTACCTACAACTAAAAAATGAATATTTTAAAAAAATGCAAGAGTAAAATATAATCTATATTTACTTTATTATATTGTTTCCTAACATTTGTAACTTTAATTTTTTTTTTTTTTTTTTTGTACTGGAGATTGAACCCAGGGGCCCTCGACCACTGAGCCACATCCCCAGCCTTATTTTTGTGTTTTGCGTAGAGACAGGGTCTCACTGAGTTGCTTAGCGCCTTGCCGTTGCTGAGGCTGGCTTTGAACTCGCTATTCTCCTGTCTCAGCCTCCCTAAGTGCTGGGATTACAGGCTGGAGCCACAGCGCCTGGCTTAATGTTTTAATTATCTAAGTAATGTATGGCATATAATCATTGGGAAATTTCAAGTAAAAAACTTCACAGCATAAAATGAAACTCTCAATTTGTCACAACCAACACACAATTCCATGCCTATTCCACAGACATGTGCAATCTTCTAGATTTGTTTACTGAATTTACATACTGAACTATGTGGTATGGACATGTGTTTTAATTTTACGTAAATGAGATCATAATATACAAAGTGTTCTAAGATGTGCTTTACTTCTCTTATCAATACATTTAAGAAGTCTGCATATGTTGGCACATATAGATTCAAATCAGTCTTCTTTAATAAGCATTTCAGTATGCTTCCAGTATGGACTCAGTGTGATTCATTTAACCATTTGTTTTATTTTCAATTTCTTTTCATTATTCCAAATAATCCTCCACAAACACATGTGCACATATACGTAATTTTGCACATGTAGAAATATTTCCACAGGATAGGTTCCAAGAAATAAAAATTTGGAATTAAATATTTTATGAATTAAATTTTAAAATCAATAATGTATGTGTGTATCCCCATCCACTCCTGCACTGGCAGCAACTTTTTTAAACATTCCTGTTTTCTGTACTTCTACATAATATACTGCATAGCTGTATAGCTCTTTCTTGCCGCAAGCCCCTTTTCTGGACTAGGAATTTAACCCAGGAGTGTTTTACCACTGAGATGCATTCCCAGCCCTTTTTATTTTTTATTTTGAGACAGGATCTCCCTAAGTTGCAAGGATGGTTCAAACTTGTGGTCCTTCTGCCTCAGCCTCCTGAGTCACTGAGATCACAGGCCTGTGCACTACACCCAGCTTGTGCAGCTCTTTTCTTATTCACCAAATGCAGACACTGTTTTTAGGCTTTCTATTCTAAAAATGGAACTTCAGCCCACTCACACTCCCTTGCTCTCTCTTCCACTCTGTGTAGCTGTACTGCTCCTCTCACTTCCTCCGTGGTCCACGTCTCGTTTCACTCAAGTCCCCACTTCACAGTGCAACTCCTTAGTGCTCGCCTCCTCCCCCTCCTCCACTTGCTTCCCGTCCTTCCAATTCCAATTCCTTACAGAGCCTCTTCCTTTACTGTTAGAAGAGCAAGGTGGATGAGATTTATGCTCTGCTCTCTAAATGTATCCTAGTTCTGAAAGCTGAACACCAATGAATGTCAGTTACTATGAATATGCATATTGTTCAGTGAAAAGCCTTGTTTGTCAAGAATATATTTCCTTCTTCAATGGCCCGGTGTCATGACTCCAGTTGATAGCTGCCACGGGGTAATGTGTCCTATAATTGTCAGATTTACTGAGGTTGTAGGACAAGCCTGAAATGTGTATTTTTACATAAAATCATATGTATTTGAAACTGTGACAACTCATTCAAATTGGTTTCAGAAACCCTGGGTTGGCCAAACAAAAACAAGTGTGAGGCCTGACTGGTGTGAGGCAGCCAGCTTGCCACATCTGTTCAGGATGTCCTTTTGTCTTTGGATTTCTAACAGCCACAGAGATATTTATTGAGTCTCTTTTCCTTTAACTCTGAAAATCTCTGGTGCTCTTTCCTTAAGTAACTTCTTTCCTCTCTGTCCTGTGTTCTCTTGGAAGTCTCCACAGGTGAGTCTGTTCATCTTCCCAGGTGACTGGCCCAGTCTCTTCCTGTTCTGTCCCTCTGGCTTTTTCTCTGTCTCTGGGAGATTTCCTCAACTTTGTTTTTGATGAAGTTAAAAGCAGCACAGCACAGCAGCTGTGAGCAGGGACTCAGAATTGGAAAACTCGGGTCTGAATCATGTAAGAAATCAGTGCACAATGTGACCTTGGGCAAGGACGTAGATTCTTGGGACCTCAATTTCCTCAATGGTAAATCAGCATTATACTACTGCCTACTTTTCTTGTGTTCTTTGTTTTATTTCACTGAATTTTGCTCTTCTTTTGTTTTTTCCCTCTGTTTTGGGGGGGTTTAACATGCTCATCTTCTTCTAGTTTCCTAAGATAGACATTTTTACCATGTTTTCATTATCTTTTTTTATTTTAATTTAGTTTTTTAGGGGTGCTGAAGATTGAGGCCAGAGCTTCCCACATGCTAAGCACTCACTCTGCCAGCAAGCCACAGTGCTCGTCCCAATGTTTTCATGTTCATTCAGTTCTAGCGTTTTGCCATTTTCTTTTGTGGCAACCTTCATACTTACTATAATAAAGTAATTTTAAAGCAACCAAAGAAGAGTTATGAAATTGGATACATCTTTTACACATATAATTGTTTTATTACTATTAAAAAACTTCTAATAAGTTTTTAAATCTTTCTTAAGGTATCAGAAACATCACATAGACTACTTGGCAAAAAGGAAAGAATACCAGTGGGATCAGAAATTCAATCCTCCCTAAAGCCTTACACTATTTAGCTTGTGACTTTGAGAAAATCTTTTTACTACCTAGGATTAAGAATATAAACTCATATAAGCACCAAATCGCACACACTCAGAGGTGATAAGTAGTGATATTTTCATAGACATCACATAAAGGACATCAAATCTAACTGCTAATATACAGATAGTAGATATCTATTGATCAAAACTGAAATCAATTCAACAGCAATGAGTTGTTTCTATTTTGAACTCAATCATAGAAACAATAAATAAAAGTTGAAAGAAATATAAAAGAAAGTTTCTTCTCTCTTCTAGAGTATGCTTTCCAGATAAAAACAGCACTGACATGTTAATAAATAATACAAGAACCTAAGTGTACAAAATAAGGAGATAGCAGATGCTGTAATTCTGGAGAAAGAAGAGACTGGTCTGGTTGAAAAGGTCATGTAACATTTGATGAGAGCTGCACACAAGATCAGGTCTTAAAGAATGGGCATGACGAGACCACACAGAATGGAGCAGGATGGCCGAAAAGCTGATAAGAAGGACCAACCCACAAGATTTTCTTTATAACTATTTTGCCACTACACCATCCCTAAGCAAGTAGCTCAAGCCAGATATTTTTACCAACATTTTAAGATTGAAACAACAACAACCCTGAGGACACATATCAGACTTCCTCCTTACTGAATTCAAGTGAGCCACTAATTGCTGTCAATTAGTAGAAGAAATAAAATTCAGCAATCACAAGGGATTAATTAGTTTTTGATATAGTACCTGCTTAATGGGGGTTAAATATAATAATGTAAAAAATTATTCCCATTTCAAGATTTAAAAGGTTCACATATAATCTTTAGAAAAATTTTTCTTAACCTGAGTGACTAAGCTAATTAATGTTTTTCCCAATGTTAAGGAAACAAGACAAGCAAATTACACAAGTAAAAATTAATAGCTACATAAGTATTATGGGAATAAATAGGAATGTATATTTTTAAAAAAAATAAGTTTTTTTTGTTGTTTAAATAAGGAGGCAGAGCACTGAGGAGAAAACCTAACCTCCTCCTGCAACAGCCAGAGCCACCTCCCCCAGCTCTCCTGCACACCATGCCTTTCTCCCTACACTCTGATAGCCTGGTCTTTATTGGTATTTTTGTGCCACAAACACTCCCAGCTTACCCTCTTCTAAGGATCTCTGAAATTGCTGCTCCCTCTCAGGAATACCATTCCTCCTGAGAGCGCTGGCTGCTCCTTACTAGTTTCTGGACTCAGCAAGAAAGTCAGGGCTTCCATGAGCCCGTGCCCAATGCTGTGGCCCCTTTCATTCTCCATGTGCAGAACCTGTAAGGTGCCTCTTCACTTCAGGTCTGACTACCCACAACAATGTGAGCTCTGTGAGGAAAGGAGACTCGCCTCTCCACTCCTGCTCTCCTCAACGTTGGTGAAACACCTGGCACAAAGCAGGTACCCAACACTCATTCTTAAATAAAAAAAAAAAGTCAACTAATGGAACAGAATTTAAGAACTGCATACATGTTTCAGTTAATATTCACATTAGCAGAATTTAAGAACAAGCTTCAATGGAATGTTAAAATTCTGTTTCTGAATTTTATTAAAATAAGTGTTATTTTAATATTTCAAAATGAGTATTAAAAGTTCTTAGTAATATTTCATTATTCTGAGATTTTGTGATGTCAGTGTTCAAAAGATAGATTATATGTATGCTAAAAATTAAATGGTGGGCTGGGATTGTCGCTCAGTGGTGGGGTGCTTGCCTGGCATGTGTGAGGCACTGGGTCAATTCTCAGCACTACATGAAAATAAATAAATAAAACAAAGGTATTGTGTCCATCTACAAATAAAAATATTTAAAAAAATTAAATGGTATCAAAATGAACAACAAACCTGCTGTTCATATCTTTGTTTGACATCCTCCAGCTGCCATAAAAACTCCGTTGACTGTTTCTCACGCAGAGACTTGGATCTAATGAGATCTGCTTCTACTTTTTCCATCTAAAAAATTAAAAAATCAAGTTGAACATTTTTAAAGAAACAATTATATTCTATATTTAGAAAAATTTGTTCATTAAAATGATAGCTTTTAAAGATCTCATTAATTGTAATGATTAATTTAATGGTGAAAACAATGAAACATTAATTTATTTAAATACAGCTTAATAATTAAAGGAGGAAATTAAAATTGGTATGTAGCTGACTATATTCTAATACAACAGTATAATAAAAATATAATTATGGACACTGAAATTTTATTCAATATGATTGTATAAGCATACCAAAGGATACATGCTTAATGGGTGAAACTATTTCTGAATATATAAATAATTTAAAAACTCAATAATAAATGGATAATTAACACAGTTTCAAAGTGGGCAAGGGATCTGAATAGATATTTCTCCAAAGAACATACACAAATGACAAAAAGTTATGAAAAGATGATCAAATCATCATCATTAGGCAAACAAATTAAATTAAGAATAACAAACCACTTCACATCTAGAATAGCTATAATCAAAAAGACAAATAATGACAAGCATTATTAGTAAAGAAGTGGAGAAATCAGAACCTGCAATATTACTGGTAGGAATGTAAAATGATATAGGCAAGCAGGAAAACAGTCTGGCAATTCCTCACAGGGTTAAACATGGAGTTACCATGTGGCCTAAGAATTCCAGTTCTGCTTAAGAAATGAAGACATACATCCACACACAAAAAATTAGCATGCAAATGTTTATAGTAATGTTATTCTTAATACACCTAAAGAGGAAACAAAACAAGTCCATCAGTTGATGAATGAATAAACAAAATATAGTATAGTCAATGAAATATTATTCAATTATAAATAGTAAAGGAGCAGTAAGACATGTTACAACATGTGTGGACCCTGAAAGCATTTTTATACTAAGTTTCATAAGAGACCACATACTATGTGATTCCATTTATATTAAATTTCCAGGATGGGCAAATCCATAGAAACAGGAAATGGATTACTGATTTCCCAGGGTGTGATGGGAGGTGTTGAGGGCAAGAGGATGACCTTTCTTTTTGGGTGATGAAAATATTCTAAAATTGACTGAGCTGATGGTTGCCCAACTTTGTAACTACATTAAAAACCACTGGAGTGTACACTTATGAGCAAATTGTTAGCATGTGAACTGTACCTCAATAAAGCTATTATTAAAAAAAAAACAGTACAAGGCAGACTCCATCACATCTTGGGCCCCCCATGATCCAGCGCCAGTTACCACTCCCAGTCCTCCTTTCTATACTATCCCACTACCACCTGCACCACACTAACCCACCTGCCTCCTTGCTCTCATCGTAGGGCCTAGAAGCTTTCCCCCAGGTATTCACTTGGCTTCTTTCTTAAAGTTTTAAGGTTTTGCTTAAATGTTACCTTCACACTGAGGCCTCACAGACACCCCATTTTTAACTTCGTTGTGTGGCACCCCCTTGTCCCCTAGTTCACCTAGTCCTCATTTCCAGCTTTGTTGTTCTTTTGCCCCATAGAATATATCACCTTCAGGTTCACTACATAACTGACTTCCTCCTTAGGGCTGTTTTTAATGTCCATCTTTCCCACTGTAATGTCACCCCAGGTTCACTATGTATCCCAACCATTCAGCACAATTCTTGGTACACAGAGGGATTCAATAAATAATAATCAAATGAAGAAGAAAAAGACAGCATACTCAAGTTAGCTCAAGATTTGCTGAATGTGGGGCTGGGGTTGTGGCTCAGTGGTAGAGCGCTTGCCTGGCATGTGTAGAAGCCCTGGGTTCGATCCTCAGCACTGTGTATAAATAAATAAAATAAAGGTCCATTGACAACTAAAAAAATATTTTAAAAAAAAGATTTACTGAATGTACAACTTTCAACCTTTAGTGTCAAATTCTTTGTAACATAAATAAAATAAATAAAGTAGTGCTGGATATCACTTTTTCTATCACTCTGTCCATGCTCATATAAGATGCCTTTTCATATGTGACAGGAAAGAGATGTTCTTACAACTACTAATAAAGGAAGCTCTCCATGTCAGTAACGTGAACATAGCACCGTTTCTTCACAGTATTGCAGCATTTCAGTTGTTCTTCTATCCCCGTACATTTGGGTGTGATTTAGGAAAATACTTTTCTTCTGAGGCAATTGTAACTTAATGTGACAGCCATTCTATTACAGGCTACTTTATATTCCTTATTATTCTGCTTCACTGGTCTATTGGGCTACTTGTTCTTTTCCACTTGTACACAATGCCATCTTTCAGGTTACCCTTTGGTAGGCATTAAGATTAGTGAAAACATGAATATTAGAGGAAATGAACCATGAAAAGTGTTTCCTCCAGTTTTTCATGTTACATTTTAAAAATTCAAATGCATTTATTCAAACATGATTAAGCTTCTAAGAACAAAGATGTTCAATGACAAGCAACCAGTTTCACTGTATAAGAACAAAATGCATCCTACCACTCACTATTGCTACCTAACAAATACCACATTTCGTTTCTGATTCTTTCAACGAAGTCTGAAGCATCAGGATTATGGCACTATATTTTGATTCTAAGCATTTCTTTGTAAATATCAAGGATCATAACTCCGAAAATAGTAACTAAGCTCCTTAACCTGTCCTAGGAAATAGTATCACTGGCGTTTCTCAAACAAGCCTGGCTATTCTTGGTTCTATCACTTTTTGCTCTTCACACTACCTGATAAGCTACTCCATTTTATTCCTTGGCCATTTCATTTTTAAGGTTATATATGGATTCACCAAAGTTGGGCAGCTGAGGAGCAATTATATTCAACCTAGGAGCTCTGTATAAGACTTCCCCAGGCCATAAAGCAAACCCATGTTCCCATACATCTGCACAGCAGAGGATCTAACCCCATCTGACCCTTCTGGTCAGGCAATAACCCTGCTCAGTTTTGAAGCCCAGATAGAGGAGACAGGCCCATGACCCTACATAACTGTGAACACAGCCTCTAGCTCTGCCCATGCCAAGCAGCTGAGCAGCAACTCCATAAAACTTTCCCAGCCTCAAGACTACAGCCTGCAGCCCTGTCCAACTACAGACTCCAAGCAGTAGTACTGCCTTGCTAAGGAGTACAGCCTACAACCCTACCTGATGAGAAGTGACTGAAGAGTTCTAACAGTCACTATACCTGACCACAGAGCCCAACTAGTGGTTTTACTGGACTGTAGGATACAGCCAACAGCCCTTCCTAACCTCAGAGCACAGGCAGAGAACCAGCCTAACTAGAAAAACTAACAGCAAGGTCTGCCTGGTAGTAGTCACTACCAGATATCCCACCCAGAATCCCAGGATAGACTTAAGGTCTACATCTTCCCAAGAACACACACACAAAGGCTAGAAGGAGTGGCTGCCTCTTCAAATGCATGGACACCAAGATAAGAACATGAGGAATACAAAAAGCCAGGGATATATGATACCACCAAAAGAAATTAACGAAATTCCTATATTGGAATCCAAAGAAATAGCAATTTATGAAATTACTAACAAAGAATTCAGAATAATCCTCTTAAGTAAGTTCATGGAACTAAAGAAAGTATGGCTGGATAAAAATCAAGTCAATTTAGAAAACAATACATAAAATGGTAAGTTTGAAAGAAATAATTTTTAAAAATAGAAATTCTAGAGAAAAAGAATATAATAACTGCCTCCAAAAAAATAAAATACCTGGGAATCAATCTAACAAGAGAGGTGAAAGACCTCTACAATGAAAATTACAAGACACTAAAGAAAGAAATCGAAGAAGATCTTAGAAGATGGAAAGATCTCCCATGTTCCTGGATAGGAA
>CM053402.1:11165094-11183311 GCA_028644305.1 Xerus rutilus
CGAATGGGTCATTACTACCCCTGGTGCATGTATGAAGACACAAATAGTGTGACTCTTTATGATTTGCAACCAGAGAAATGGAAAAACTGAGCTCTGTTTATGTACTATGACTTGAAATGCATTTAAATAAAAAAAAAAAAAAAAGAATGTAAGGACAAAAAAAAAGAAAAAGGATATAATAACTGAAATAAAAAGTTCAATAAAAAGCTTGACCATCAGACTCATTAAGCAGAAGAAGCCATCAGTGAGCTCAAAGACAGAACATTTGAAATCATCCTGTCAGAGAAGAAAAAAGAAAAAAGAATGAAAAAGAATGGAGAAATCTTCTGGGAATTATGTTACACCATCAAGAAATCTAACTTTTGTACCATAGGAATTCAAGAATAAGAGAAAGAAAAAGGCCTCAAAGGCTATTTTAGAACACATTGGCTGAAGACTTCCCATACCTAAGGAAAGGTGTCAATATCCAAACACAGGTAACTGAGATGTCTCTAAACAAATTCAACCCAATGAGAAATTCACATCAATTTGAGATACATCAAATCAAATTATCAAAACATCAAAGACAATTCTGAAAACAGGAAGAGATAATATTCATATCACCTACAAAGAGGTCTCATATGGCTGTCAGCTAAATCCTCAGCACAAACATTGCAGAACAGGACAGAGTAAGATGATATATTCAAAGTGAGAAAGAATAAAAACTATTAATCAAGAATATTTTACCTAGGAAACTGTTCTTCAGAAATGAGAAAAAAATAAAATATTCCCAGAAAAACAAAAAGTTAGAAAAGGTCAGCACCATTAGGCCTGTTTTATAGAACTGCTAAAGGGAGGTTTTTAAGCTTAAAGGCTGCTAATCAATACCGCAAAGCATAGGAAAATAAAAAGTTCATGAGTATAAATAATACATAGTTAGATTTGGTATTTTCCAGTACTGTAATTGTAGCATGTAAAGTAACTTTATCTCCTGTATGAAGGTTAAAAGACAAAGCTATTAAAAACAACTCTAACTACAATAAATTGTTAAGGCATACAAATTAGAAAAAAGATATAAATTGTGACATCAAAAAATGAAATGGAATAGGAGGGGAAAATAAAAGTGAAATGCTTTTATGTGTGATCAAAATTAAGTTAGTATCAGCTGAAACAGCCCATGATGGTTTATTTGTTACTCCTCATGGCAACTGCAAAGCACAAGTCCATAGTCATTAAGTGAACCCAAAAAGAAAGAATTCAGTGCTTACCACTGCAGAAAATCATCAGACCACAATGGGAGAGGGGAAGAGAGAAAGAGGAACAAAAGATCTACAGAATAGCCAGAAAAAAATTTTACACAATGGCAGCAACAAGTTCTTACCTATCAATAGTTACCATGAATATGAAATAGACTAAATTCTTAATCAAGAGACAGAGGTCCTCCAAGTACTACAAAAAATCAGAGTGGCTGAATCAATTTAAAAAAAAACTATATGCCTCTTATAAGAGGCTCACTTCACATCTAAGAACACAGACTGAAAGTGAAGGAATAAAAAAGATGTTCCATGCAAATAGAAACCAAAAGAGTAAAGGTACCATAGTTACATCAGAAAAAATAAAAATTAAGTAAAAAGAGAAAAAGAACATCATTATATAGTGATAAAAAAGTCACTTCATCTAAGTATATATTCACTTAACATAAGAGCACTTAAATATGTAAAATAAATATTAATAGATCTGAAATGAGAAGTAGACTGCACCACAATAATGGTACAGGACTTAGACTTCACTTTTAGCAATGGACAAATCATCTAGAAAGAAAATCAGTAAGGAAACATTGGACTTGAATTCCACTTTAGACCAAATGGACCTAATAGAATACTGCATTCAATAGCAACATAATACAAGTTATTCTCAAGTGCACATGGAACATCCTCCAGAATAGACCATATGTTAGACCATAAAACAAATTTTTAAAAATCTAAGGAAACTAGAGTCATATAGATTTTCTTTATTATTAGTGCATTATAGTTACACATAATTGTTGAGTTCATTTTGACATTCATAAATGCATACAATATAATTTGTTCCTTTTTGAACTTTAGTACTACCTCCTTCTGCCTTCCTCCAATTCCCTTCCTCTACTTGATTGGTCTTCCTTCTATTAATTTATTTTTCAATTGGTACATTATAGTTATACATAAAATAGAATTCACTGTAATATATTTATATATGGACAGAACATAGTTTAGTTGATTTCATTCCATAGTTCTCCTTTCTCAGCCCTCCTCCCCCACCTCAATCTACTTCCTCTTCTCTACTGTTCTCCCTTCTATTTTCATGAGATTTCCTTTTTTAAAAAAAATTCTTATTTCTCTCTAGCTTTCATACATGAGAGAAAAACATTCAACTCTTGACTTTCTGAGTCTGGTTTTTTTACTCAGGATGTTCTCCAGTTCCATCCATTTACCAGAAAATGACATAATTTATTCTTTTTGGCTAAGTAAAAACTCCATTGTGTATATATACTATATTTTCTTTATCCAAGGGATAACTAAGCTGATTACATAACTTAGCTATTGTGAATTGCACTGCTATAAACACTGGTATGTGAGTATCGCTGAAGCATTTTGGAAATTACACAAATTTTCTTATCCATTCACAATAATATGAAACTACAAATATATAACAAGAAAACTCTTGGAAAATTCTCAAATATGTGGAAATTAAGCAACATACTCCTGAATAACGAATGAGTGAAGAAGTCAAAAATGACATAAAATATCTTGAGACAAATAAAATGGAAACAATGATACCAAAACTTATGACATGTAGGAAAAGCAGCCCTGAAGGGAAATTTACAGCAATAAATGTGTGCTATCAAATAAAAAGGGAAGATTTTAAATAAACAACCTAATTGAATTAGAAAAGAAGAAAAAACTAAGCCCAAAGTTAACAGAAGGAAATAACAAATATCAAAGCAGAAATAAATGAAATAGAGATGAAAAAACACAATAACAAATATCAGCAAAACTAAGAGTCAGTTTTTTTGAGAAGACTGACAAATTCCAAACTAACGTGGGAAAAAAAGATTCAAATAGAAACAATAATTTATAAGAAAACATTACAACTGATACCAAAGAAATATAAAGAATCATAAACTACTATGAATAATTATATGCCAAAAAGTTAGATAAACTAGAAGAAAGAGATAAATTTCTAGATACATACAACCTACCAAGAATGAATCATGAAGAAATAGAAAATGTGAACAGACCAATAATAAGTAAGGTGACTAAGTCAATAATAAAATGTCTCCCATTAAGGAAAAGCCCTGGACCAATTTGGTAGCTGAATTCTATCAAATGTTTAAGGAAAAACTAATAGAAACCCTTCTCAAACTATTCCAAAAAGCTGAAGAGGAGGAAATAGTTCCGAACTAATTTTACAAGGTCAATATTACCATAATACCAAAGCCAAACAAGAAAGTACCTTAATATCAAACTCTACCAAAAAAGAAAAGGCCAATATCCCTGAGAAACATAGATTTAAAATTTCTCAATGAAATACTAGAAAACTGAATTCAACAACATATTAAGAGGAAAAGAAACGATGATCAAAGTGGGATTTATCCTTGGAATACAAGGGTTTTTCAACATGTACATCTATCTATAATTGTGATACACTACATTATCAAAATAAAGGACAAAAACCACATAATTACCTGAATAGATGAAGAAAAGGCATTTGACAAAATTCAACACATTTTCATGATAAAAAAAACGATAACAGATTAGGCAAAGAAGGAATTTATCTCAACATAATAATGCCTGTGAATGAGCAGCTAACATCATACTCAATGGTGAAAAGTAGAAAGCATTTCCTCGAAGATCTGCAACAAGGCAAGAATGCCCACGTCTACCCCTCCTTTTCAATGTAGGGCTGGAAGTTCTTGCCAGAGCAATTTGGCAAAAGAAAGAAAGAGGTCTATGAGGAAAAGAAGTGAAATCAATTGTTAGCTGTTGACATGATTTTATACATAGAAAACCCTAAAAAGATGCCACTGAAAAACTGTTACAACTAACCAATGAGTTCAATAAAGCTGCAGGATGCAAAATCACCATTCAAAAATCAGTAGTGCTTTCATACACTAATAATGAACTATTTGAAAAAGAAATTAAGAAAATCCCATTTGTAATAGCAACAAAAATAATAAGTATATATTTAACAAACGAGCTAAAAGATATGTATACTGAAAACTGAAACACCAATGAAAGAAAAAAAGGGAAATGATTAGATAGAAAGGTATCTCATTCTTTTAGATTAGAATAATTAATATTGTTAAAATGTCCATATGTTTTAGTCAGCTTTTGCACTGTGGTGAACAAAATACCTAACAAGGGCAACTTAAGAGAGGAAAGTTTATTTGGAGCTCAGGGTTTCAAAGGCTCTGAATCATAGACTGCTGAATCCACTGCTGTAGGCCCAAGGTAAGACTGCAAATCATAGGGGAAGGGCCCAGGGAAGGAAAGTTGCTCATGGTGGGGTCAGGAACCAGAGAGGGGGTGGGGAGGGAGGGAGAGAGAAAGAAAAGGAGGAAGAGGGCCACAAGGATGATGCACCCTTCCAGGGCACCCCGAGTGACTCATCACCCCAAGCAGTACCCCTACCTGCTCACAGCTACCACCCAGTCAGTCCATTCAAACTAGAATTGACTGATTCGGTTGCAGCTCTCATAATCTAATAATTTCACCTCTGAATATTCTTGCATTACCAGAAGGTTTGGGGGACACCTCACATCAAAACAATAACACAGTACTAACAAAAGTAATCCATAGATTCAATGAAATCCCTATCAAAATTCCAATGTCATTTTTCCATAAATAGATTAATCTATCCTAAAATTTTTATGATACCATAAAAGACCTAAATAGCCAATGTGATCTTGAGCAAAAAGAACAAAGCTGATGTCATCACACTTCCTGACATCCAAACACACATTAACCAAGACTGCATGGTACTGGCATAAAAGCAGACATACTGATCAATGGAATAAGATACAGAATACTGGAATAAACTCACACACTTATAGTCCACTGATTTTCCATAAAGGTACCAATATCACACAATGAGGAAAGGACAATTTCTTCAATAAATGTTGGTAAAACTGGCTGTTCTGCAGAAGAGTAAAACTGGGTCCTTATCTCAGACCATGCACAAAAATCAACTCAAAATGAACAAAAGGTTTAAATATAAGACCATAAACAGTAAAACCACAAGGAGAAGACATACCAGGAAAGTCTGTCAACATGGGTCTTAGCAAACTGGATGTGACAATAAAAGCACAGGCAACAAAAGCAATGAGACAAATGGGATTACATCCAACAAAAGTTTCTGCACAGCAAAAGAAACAATCAACAGAATGAAAAGACAACCCACAGAATGGAGGAAATATTTGTAAATCATATATCTGATAAAGGGGTCAATATACAAAATACATAAAAGAAACTCCAAAATACATAAAAGAAACTCCAAACAACTCAATTAGAAGAAAACAAATAACCCAATCATTAAACAATGGACAAATGACCTTATAGACGTATCTCAAAAGAAAATATTAAAATGGCTAACAGGTTCATTTAAAAATGTTCAACATACTAATCATTATGAAAATATAAATTAAACCACAATGAACTACCATCTCATACTTGCTGGAATGATGTAAGGTAACAAAAGATGAAAGATAACAAGTGCTAATGAGAATGTGGAGAAAATGAAAGCTTTGCACACTGTTAGTGGGAATGTAAATTAGTACAGACAGAAAACAGTATGGAGGTTTAAAAAAAAAACTAAAAATAGAACTACTCTTTGATCCAGCAATCACACTAGTGGACATATATGCAAAGGAATTGAAATTGATATGCTGAAGAGATAAATGTCTGCACTCCCAGGCTAGTGAGCATCATTCACAATAGCCAAGATATGGAATATCCCCAAATATCCTTCAGTAAATAAATGGACAAATAAAAAGTGGTTTACATACATAATGGAATACTGTTCCACCTTTAAAAGAAGGAAATTCTGTCATTTGCAACAAAATGGATAAACCTGGAAGATCCCCAAAGCTCACGTGTGAGACAGTGCAAGAAGGTTCAGAGGTGAAATGACTGGGTTATAAGAGTCTTAACCCAATCAGTGATTTAATCCCCTGGTAGTGATTAACTGAGTGGTAACTGAAGGGGTAGGGTGTGGCTGGGAGGAGGTGGGAATTGGGGCGTGGCTTTGGGTATGTATTTGTATCTGGCGAGGGCACACTCTCTGCTTTCTGGCCACCATGGGAGTTGCTTCCCTCTGCCACATTTTTCCACCATGATATTCAGCCTCACCTGGAGCCCCAAGGAATGCAGCCAGGCTTCTATGGACTAAGATCTCTGAAACCATGAGCCCTCAAATAAACTTTTCTTCCTAAAATTGTTCTGGTCCGATCTTTTAGTCACAGAAGCAAAAAAGCTGACTAAAACAAGGACATTAGGGGCTGGGGTTGTGGCTCGGTGGTACAGCGCTTGCCTCGTACACGTGAGGCACTGGGTTCGATCCTCAGCAACATAGACCAAATACCTAAATAAGTAAAATAAAAGTTTCTAAAAAAATCTTAAAAAAAGAAACAAGGACATTACATTAAATAAGCTAGGTACAGAAAGACAAAACCGCATGACCTAATTTTATAGGTGCAATCTAAAAAAGTAAACCCACAGAAATAGAGTACAGTGGTGATTAGCAGAGATTACAGAAGACCAGGAAGAAGGAATAGAGGGATGTTATGCAAAGGTTACAAAGTTTCAGTTTGGTAAGAGGAATAAGATCTAGTGATCAACTGCATTGTATGGAGACTATAGCTAATAATGCATATTTCAATTGATAAGAGAGTGAATTTTAAATGTCTCTCCACAAAAAAATAAGTGAAGTGATAAATATGTTGATTAGTCTATTTTCATCATCCACATGGTATACATATATCAAAATATCAAATTGTACACCATAAATATATATGATATGATTTTTCAATAAAAATAAAAATAAATAATTTTTTGGGTCTAAAAAATCTTAAGGATAACTTAAGGATGAATGGAAGAAGCAGCAAAAGTGAAAAGGAAGAAAAAGACAAAAGATACAGTAAGAAGGAGAGACAGTCTATTTAATAGGTTTAAGACAAATTTCATATAAAATAGATTTTTGGTTCTTTTCACTTCACCATAGATAACATATTAAAAATAAATGATAAATTGTAAAAGATTTAATATTTGAAATAAAAATTAAGAGCTTTATGTACTCAAAGAATTATCTTTTATAATCAAAATTAAAAATTACTTAAAACAGAAAAAAACTTTTTAAATGTGAACATTAATAAAATTAAAATGACAATTGCTATTATACAAAAATGAAATACATGTCATTTTACATAACACTGACCGAAAATGCCAAACCCCACTCCATTGTCCTTCCACACTTAGTAAATACTGGAAAAACAAATCTCATAAAAGTTTGTTTAGAAACACAGCTTTCAGTTGCTATAGATGCAAAAGATTCTGCTTCTCATACATCATTCTAAATTCCATTCAACTTCAAGTTAAAAAAAAAAGGCAAGCAAACTCCTTTATTGTATAACTGCGGCTTCAAAAGAATCTAAGAATAAAACTTGGTGGCCAAATTCAGAACAGAAAAAGAACTGGATGCATTTCTATGAACATTCAGTGTTTAAAGAAGCAATTCTAAAGAGAGACAATGAAGGGTTTTGGATCCTCCTGATATGGTGCCTCATGTATTACTTTTTGCTACACGTAAAACAAAACCCAAAGATCCATAGCATGAACAGCATACTGCAGATCCTACATTTTTCTGAAGAAAGCTGCTGTAACAGAAGCTCAAAGATGTCAGGGTTGAGGCTGCTGCAATTCAGCCTTTCCCTAATCATTGCAAAATGACTGCTGCAGTTCTGGACATCTGGGAAGAAAAGGCCAAAGGGTGAAGGGCAAAGGACATGTGTTAGCTGACCTGAGTCCTCTTTTAATAGTTTTTTTTTCTTTTCTGCAAGTTCCTGCCAAAAGCAAATCAATTATCTTGTTTGCATCTCATTCCTAGAACTACATTAAGTGTCTAGCTATAACTACAAGGTAAGAGCCTGTAGTTTAAGCTGTGTCTCTTGCTGCCCTAAATAAAATCAGGGTTCTGGGAGAAAGAAGGAATGTATAATGGATGACCATCTGGCAGTCTCGATCAAATATAGTCATAATAAGTAATAGCTCTTCCACCAGTAAAGTTCTTTGTGTTATCATATTCTTAGAAATTTGACAAAAAATCATATAATTATGTATTGTATACAAATACACAATTTGAAAAATATTTTGTTATATTTAATATATTTTTAAATTGTAAGAAATAATCCTTCAAATATTTTCATACACACACACACACACACACCCATAGATAAGATACACAAATATATAAATACAAAGATAGAAATACACAGGCAGGCTAGCAGTTAGCCACAAATGGCAGAAAGCCAGAACACAATTATTTCTGTGCCTGGCTAAAGATCTGGCTAAAAACTAATGTTCTCAACAAGGAAAATAAACTAACACATTAATTGATTACTCCTGTAGCTCCTCTGTGGGTGGTATCATTTCTTTGCTTGTTTGCATTTTGGTGCTTGGGACTGCACTCAGGGCTGGGGTATGCAAAGCTCGTGCTCTATCACTGAGCCACCCCTCAATGGTCATTAATTGATTTAAGAAAGACAACCTGTCTTTCATACATGTTACCATGGGAAAAGACTAGCATAAAATGGAAGAGATGTAAAAAGAAACATTCCTAGAAATGTAAATACATTATACTTTACTAGTACCATAGGAGGGTTCACCTAAATTAAGCAAAATAATGGACTTAATATATCCATTAATTATTCTTCCCTATTCATTTGATTTGTATATCTCAACTTATATTTAGTGACCTTACTAAATTTATAGCCAATAACACTTTAACAAGTAAACATTTAATAAATTCATAGCCAAAGATGTCATAATTTTTTTCCAGATAAAGGCCTAATTCCTTGGACTACTACAAGTTCCTATCTGCGTTCTCTTAATGACTGTTCTATTCCACAGGGTACAACATCTACTACAATCATCTACTACAACATCTACTAAATGTTAGACCATCTTTCTGCAATGGTCTAACATACAAGCCACAAACATATTTGCAAATTATCTGCATATTCTCAGAGTCTACAACAGTAGTATGAAAAAGGTAGTCTTAAATTTTTTATAAATAAATGAAATTAAAAATCAAGTCTGCTGAATCTTGGACCAGTCAGCAGGTTAATAACAGTCAAGGTATTAAAAATAAGAATGTTAATACTTTCACAAATCACAAAATAAAGAAAGGAGGACATTTTATAGTTTGATATTCTTAGTAGATTTTTCTTTCCTTGCTTATTTTTCTTCTGAAAAAGAGATTATTCATAGGTAAATATCATTAGGGAAAAACTTCACTTAGTCAACAAAAAAGTACTTAAAGATTTAAGATTCTTTTAACTTTCTGTTTTGTGTTTATTTTTCAAAGCCAAATACTTAGAGATTTTCTTTGGATGGTGTCGTTTAAATTAATTATCACAATGGCCTTTGCTATGGTCTCAATGTCTGTTCCAAAATGTTCAAATTTAATTGCTATTGTAATAGTATTAAGAGGTGGACCAGTATTAAAATGTGATTAGATCACGAGGGCTCTACCCTCATGAGTGGATTAATGTCATTATTGCCAGAATGAGTTAGTTATTGAAGGAGTGGCTTTGTGACAAAAGTGGATGAGTCTGGACAGAGCCTTCTCTGTCTCACATGAGACAGACTCGTGGGCCCACTCACCATGTTATGACCTAGCACAAAGGACTTCACTAAATGCAATGCCATGCTCTTAGACATCCCTGCTTCTGAAAATGTTAGCCAAATAAATATTTTGTCTTTATAAATTAACCTAGTCTGTGGTTTTCTGTTATAGCAGCAAAAGATGGACTAGGGCAGCCTCCATTTAAACACTGAAATATATTCTAAAATTTGACCTATCTTGCCTAATTTCATTTAAAGACAATATTTAAAAAACATTTCTCCAATATTATAAAAAGTAACTGAGAGAGATGGGCTGGGATTATAGCTCAGTGGTAGAGCGCTTGCCTCGCATGCGTGAGACACTGGGTTCGATCCGCAGCACCACATAAAAATAAATAAATAAAGATATTGTGTCCATCTACAACTAAAAAAATATTTTAAAAAAAAGTAACTGAGAGAAAATGCTTCCATTTATACTGGGTATCATTTATAATTTATCATTTTAGACTCAAAACTAGTCTAAAAATTTTTTAAATAATGTGAGCCAGTATGGGCCTAAAGGACAACAGGACAAAGCTATGTCATAATGAAAGCCTGTACAATCATTGTTTCACTTTAAGTCTGTTTGTTATCCAACTATTCATAATGAGACGAATGTATCCAGACAGCATTCTTCCTTCTTTGTAAATTGAGAATTTTTCATTAATTCAAGAGTAATAAAAGGATGATGAACTTAACTTAAAATCTCTAAGAATGCAAAAACCTGCCAACCAGTTTCAGCTGTGCTTGGAGCCAGACTCAACCTCACTAGTCAATAGTACTAGTTAGAATTTTGTCTTCATGGCAAATCACTGGGTTTTCCAGATATCATGTTATCTAAAACCTTAAGAAAAAGGAATGGAATTTAAAGCCAGATATTGACCACTAGATACCATTTAACTAGAATATATTTATAAGAAGAGAAAAATAAACTAGAAAAGTTAGGAGGCTTCTAGTGGAAGCCCCAGGAGGAACGAGTTAACTGACATTCATGCAATGGGTTTACAAGATCAAAAATTTCACTTTAGAACTGCTGCCAATACTTCAAAAATATAGTTGTCTTTTTCACTCATTGGTTTTAGAGAGAATAGGTAAATACAGAGCAGGATTGCTTTTTAAAACATGATTACATACACACATAGGAATAACTCTAATGTAATACAGCTTCACAATTAAAATACAGATCTTTTACATAACTGCTAATAGCTAACACTTACAATGGATTCCATTGAAGAAAAATTAGGTTATTATTTAAGCAATGTTAAATGAGATTTTTAAGAAAGTTTCTTCAAAGTGAGAGAAACAGCATGAAACTTTTTTTTTTTCAAGTTTAAGTCTGTTCCATTTTCTCTCATGGGTCTCATTTTTGAAATAAAAATTCTTTTCCTAAAACAAACTCAAAGCGTTTATTTTTAATGCAAAATCCCATTGTCTGCCCCTTTCTGGGATCTGTGCATTTCATCTAGGTTGTGCAATTTGTTGGCATAAAGTTTCTGGTGATACCACTTTTTAATCCTTTCATTTTCTACAGGGACCAATAGTGGCATTCTCTTTCACTCCTGCCTTTGATAATCTGTATCCTCACTTTACTGGTTTGTGTGCTTGGTCTATCAAGCCAGTCTGTCAGTTTCATTGATCTTTTCAAAGAACCAATTTTTGGTCCCATTGATTTTCTCTATTTTTCTGGATTCAAACCTTCGCTTTTTGCTCTTTTTAGATTTCCTTTCTTCTACCTACTTCTACACAAGCTTGTCTTAGTTATTTTTTCTGATTTCTTAAGGTGAAGTTAAAGTTATTGATTTGAGAACTTTCTTTTTGGATATAGGTGTTTGAAGCTATAACTCTTTCTCCTAGCACCACTTTAACTGCATTCCATAAATTTTGATATGTCATATTTTTACTTTAATTCAGTTCAAAATATTTTCTCATTTCCCTTGTGATATCCTCCTTGACCCATGAGTTATTTAAAAGTGTGTTATTTAATTTCCAAATATGTGAGGATTTCCCAGATTTCTTTTGTTATTTATTTCTAATTTATTACTGCTGGGGTCAAAGAACATATTTTGGATGATTTTAATCCTTTTAAATTTATTGAGACTTGTCTTGTAGCCAAACATATCATCTATCCTGGAGAATGTTCCATGAGTGCCTGTAGTTATTGGGTGGGGTGATTTAAATTACCACTCAGTTTTCAGATTTGCCTGAGTGGCACAAGTACAAACAGAATCAAAGCAGCATAGAAAAGTGTTTGAAATTGGACTTGCCTGTAATCCCAGCACTTAGGGAGGCTGAGACAGGAGAATCGTGAGTTCAAAGCCAGCCTCAGCAATGGCGAGGCGCTAAGCAACTCAGTGAGACTCTGTCTCTAAATAAAACACAAAATAGGGCTGGGGATGTGGCTCAGTGGTCGAGGGCCCCTGAGTTCAATCTCCAGTACCAAAAAAAAAAAAAGAAAGAAATTGGACTTGAACGGAGTTCTCCCCCAGAAGAGACGAGACTTTTACTGTGAATGAACTGGGTTGATGGTCTGTTAAAACAAAAAGTTCAACATCATATAAGGAATTCTAACAGAACTTAGAGATTACAGAACTTTCAGTATATACTCCTGTTTCCACATTTCATTCAGCAGGATTTTGAGATTCATCCACATTGCTGAAGACATCAATAGGCCATTCCTTTTTTATTGCTGAGTAGTATTCCATTGTATATAGCTTATGTTGTTTATCTTTCCACCTTATGAAGAATATTTGGATTGCTCAAATTTGAGGCTTTTGAAAATAAAGCTGCTGTCAATACTTATGTGCAAGTCTTGTCCAGATATGTCTTTATTTCTCTTTGCTAAATGCATAGAAATGGAATGGCTGCCATATGGTCATTTTGTTTAACTTTTTACAAAAATTGGCAGTTTTCCATAGTGGTTGTTTTATCTTACATACCTACTACTAGGAGTGTGTAAGAACTCCAGCTATACCACATCTTTGCTAACACTTGGTCTTGTCAACTAAAGTATCCTTTGACATTCTGATGAACATACAATGGTGTCTCATTTTGGTTTGGATTTGCATTTCCCTGACATCTTTTCATTATTAGTTATTTGTATATCTTCTTCTGTGATGTATATGTTCAAATCTTATGCCTATTTTTTTTAAATTTTTCTAGTTGTTGATTGATCTTAATTCATTTATTTATATGTGGTGCTGAGGATCGAACCCAGTGCCTCCCACATGCAAGGCAATCACTCTACCACTAAGCCACAATCCCAGCCCCATTGCCTATTTTTAATTAGGTTACTTGTTATAAGATTTCTTTTATATTTTAGATAAAATTTTTGAAATATATGTATCCTGAATCTTCTCTCCCATTCTCTGATTTGCCTTGCTTCATTTTGTTGTTTTTAAACAGTTTTTCAAAGAACAAAAGGTTTTAATTTTGGTGAAGTTGAATGTAACAATTTAATTGAAATTTAATTTCTAGTTTTATAACATTGTGGTAAAAAACATGCATTCTCTTACATGTCACACTTTAGAAACATATTGAGGTCTGCTTTATGATCTACTGAGTTTAAAACTGTTCTGTGACAGTGCAGATTTGATGTGTTGTCTCTAAATAGTAGAAAGTACAAACATATAAATTACTATTGTTTTTGTCCCCACCAACATATTAAAGATGGGGAAAAATATATTAAAGTATCCAATGACTATGTGTGGATTTCTCCATATATTTTCGATATTTGAATTAATTGAGCAGTCTTGCTTTTAACATGCAAAAATATGTGTCTAGTTGACTGACTTGAATTGATTCTAATTTGTAGGATAAGATTATACCGATGCTTTTTTTCTGAATGTAAGCAATATTCTTTCATCATCCTTTCAATATAATTATTGTATAATTTTATTTTAGCTATGTGTTTATAGACAGTGTATCTGTGGATATGTTTGCTTGTCAATATTATTCTTTACCAGAAAAATTCAACCTATTAATATTTACTATTAAAATGGGGTTTTTTTGGACATGTCATATGTTTCTGCTTCTGTTTCTCAAGATTTCCTATTATTTTTTTACAAGAATGTAGATCTTATTAATTTTATTAATGCCTATGTTTTGTTGAACCAGAATAAACTGGACTGTTTTGTTAAATCAGAATAAATTATCCATGCTTGAAAAATGAGTTTGGCCCAAAGGGGCTTTGATATATGGTGAATTACAACCTAACTTGATGTGCAAACAAGATGTAACCTAACCTAAGAGTATACTCTTGTACTAAAGCAACTGGGCCTCAGCCAATCAAAGCAGCTACTCTGAGCCAATCCTGGGCTGAAGTCTGCTGAATTATGACCAAACAAGGGAACTGCCAAACTGCACTAATCAGGTAACCTCTGTATATCATTTCCTTTATGTTTAGAAAAGTAGTTCATTACTTTGGAAGGTGTGAGGGAAATTCTGAATCCTCCCGAATGCTGCCCACGTCTAGAAACTTTTCTTGCTCACATAAACTTTGTAAAGATTAACTGGTCTCAGTTTTCTTTAAGCAGCTTATAACTTTCAAAATTATTTCAACCTACTTTTCCCTTATTTTCAGAATCTCATGAGCCCCACACGTTCATGACAAAGAGACCTAAGATACTTTGCTCCTTCACCACTCCCACTGTCCACCTCCTTCTCTTTTCAGATCTGGGATACCCAGGGCCTTGCACATGCTAGCCAAGCGCTCTACTACTGAGTGCACCTCTGGCCCTATTCATCTACTTCTTGATCTTTGTTAGTGTAATCAGTTACTAAATTTGCATTTTATACTTAACATACCTTCTTTTCAATAAATCAATGGATATCTATTTTATAAGATTTTTACAATTATTTGGAATTTTCTACTTTGTTGGGTTCTAATATTATCTCCTCATCCTTTTATATGATGGTATTCCATGTGTGAAGTCCTATGCAATCATCTCTGGATTAATGTTTTCATGTAACTTTTTTCCAAAAAATGAGTGGTATATATTATGTGACTTATAATAAGATGTTATTCTATTGATTTTATGAGTGAAAAGCTCCTTGGTAATATGTAAAAGCAAGTAACTTTTCTCTTTCAAAACTTTCAACATCACTCCATAATTATTCTAATTTCTTTGCCAGTGTCTTCCTGCCTAGAAACTTCTAGGATATTCATTTAATTCAATTCTTCAATTCTTTTCCCAGGATGTATGCATATTTCACTGTATTAATTTTATCTGATATGTGTTCTTTTATGAAGGTACTATCTTTCTTAATTTTTTTTCTGAATTGCATGACACATCACTTTCAGAAGTACGCTTTTCTGTGTCTACAAAATGGTCTCACAGGTTCCATATTATTTGCCTATTTTTAACTCTGAAGAGTAATGTTAAGGGAATCTTTACTATTACATCATTGGCCCGAAGAAGTGCATTCACTGAGCCAAGGTAACTGTCTTTAGTCAGCGTTTAGTCAGCTTTTCTCAGAAAGTTGTACTATTGGCCCAATTTTTAGCCTAAATTCCTAAAAATGTACTTAAAAATTCTTGCCTGAAGCTTTCTCCTTCAATATTTTCTCAATTCCTTTAATTTTAAGCCAGTCTGAGAGCTTCCTATCTGCTCCATAAATTATCTGGACCGGATACACATCCTGGGGCCTGGCCCTGGTCACAGCAGGGAGCTGGCAAGAGGTGCACATCCAGGCAGCACACACACAGCAGGAATCCATCTTGTATCTCAGGCAGCAAGCAGAATAAAGAAAGAATGAGACCTTAGACCCCACTGTCAGGGCCCAAATGCTCACAAGTCAGTATGAATGGAAATCAGATTAAGAAAATAACAGCAAAAATGGGCACAGTGGCAAGCTAAGCCCTACGTGGATCAGTGAGATTCAAACAAAACTTTCTCTGGGGACAATTTTACCACCAATTTGTGCTTGAGACACCTAAGTAAGGTAACTACAGCTGAAAATGGAATCACAAATGAGTACTGTAACATTCTTTCTAATCAGGAAAACTCGAAAACAAAATAATCCAAAAGTACTTCAATAAGAGAGCTAATAATTGCTAATTGGCTATATTCATATTGTAAAATATATTTAGCATAAAAAACATTTGCATTAAATCACATGTCAGAGCATAGATATATAATATTAAATATAAATACGCAAACAATACATAAAATCTGCATTTATCTAATTTTCTAAAAGTGGGGAAAAAACATATATATCTATCTATAACATACAATATATACTTTACAGATAGCATATCTGGACATCATATAAGCATGTAAGTTATATTTTTATTATTAACTAATAAAAAGTATATTATAATATTTTACATATGCATACTATACATTCAAAACTTAAATATGTTCAAGTATAAAATAAACTGACAATTCATACAAAATTAATTATAATTGTGGAGAGGAGAGAATGTGACTGGACATGAATGACAAAATTAACTACACTTCATTGGTGGTGTTTCAGTTTACATAAACAGATTGCTAACAATTGTTGATTCTTCAAGATGAGTACCTAGCTGTTTGTATTAATTCCCTTTGTTTTTTTTTTTTACAATTTTTTTTATTCTCTCAAAACAAAACAAAAACACCACTTAGCTTGTGTAAGAATTGAAGATAGTCTCTTTCTTCCTGAACTGTAAGTTGAAGATATTTTTCTGTAACTGATCAATAACACAGTGCTTTTAGAACATGTAGAAACAGGCCTGGTAAACTTGAGCCTCTGCTCTACAGAAACAGTGTGACTGCTGGTGGAGTGTTTCTGGCAGGCTGAGCCATCCTCCCAGATGAGAAGCATTCCTGCTATTAGGGCATTTATAGAGGGGCTTTTTCCCCCCTACAGTGCTGGGGATTGAACCCAGAGCCTCAGGCATGCTGGGAAGTTGCTCTACCACTAGCTCCATTCCCACCCTACAGAGAAGGGCCTTTTAAATAATTGTTCTGGAATTCTTCAAGGATGAATCAAGGGGTAATATAGCTTCTCAGTTTGAATCTATGCCCCAATTGTATGGCTCATTTTGATAATTTTGATTTCACTTTTTTAAAGGGTGAAATGTTTCTGTCTTATTGAAGATGACAATGTACCTTCCTCCTGACAGTCACTTTTAAGAAGACACTGTGGTTGCCTCTTACCTGCTCTTTCATTTCAGCATAGACCTTTTCTGAGTTCAGCTCCACCTGCCGCTTAAACTCTTCTAGAGCAGCATCAGCCTGTTGGGCCTGCGACCTTTGAACCTCAGTCACACGAGTGAGTTGCTCTTCTTTTTCCCTAGAAAAGTTCAGAAAGTTCCAGAGTTAAACTATAAAGTACTAGACTTGAAAGAACACTATTCAACCTTCTCTAAAATTAAATTCAGATTTCAATGGTCTGATCCAAATTCTACAAAACTTCCCTTTAAAAAGTTGACAACCAAATCATTTGTTTCAGGAAAAACAGGAATAAACATACAATATGTATACTGATGAGGGCATAACTACTTCAAAAGATTTCCCTAAAAATGACACTGTATAAAACCATGTGTCTCCATTGACAGATAAACATATAAAGAAAATGTGGTATATTCATACAATGAAGTATTCTTCACACTTAAAAAGGAAATACTCTGATATATTCCACAACATAAAGCTTGAAAACATTAAAGTAAGTGAAGGAAGCTGTCATAAAATATCATATATTGTATGATTTTATTTATGTGAAATATCCAAGATAGGTAAATCTATAGAGAAAGAAAGTAAATTTGTCATTGCTAGGGGCTGGAGGGATAGCGAATTGAGAGTGACTGATAAAGTATTTGGAGTTTTCCTTGAAAAAGATGGCTTATGTCATCAGTGAAGAGAACCCTTATGAGTATACAGTGTGTGCTTTATTGAATTAGAAAGCTAGATTTTCTGTCTCCATTCTGTACTGTAATATTTCCAGTCTCTATACTCTTGAGGCCAGTCCTTTAAAAGAATCACATTGGAAGGTTGGTCTCAAGTATAAACAGCGGAAGTAAAGTGACAGATGTGCACACAAATTCATTATTCACACATGGACAAATGTCCTGTTAATTTATAGGATTTTGAGGGGATGTTGAAATTGGTAGGTAGAAAAATTAATAGAAAATTCATGTTTGTTAACAGTATTTCTGTTATATTCTGTTGTATAGTGGATGATATACACAGATGTTAAAAAAAAGTAAGTTTGAAATATATAGTGGAAAATGTCACTGTTATTTTCCCATTTAAAATTTTCCTGTATGTTAGGTATAGATTTCTGAAGACTGGGACCTTTGGAAAATAATTTTCCCATTAAAAAATATCCTCATGACAATT
>CM053402.1:11183811-11291201 GCA_028644305.1 Xerus rutilus
CAGTATTTCTGTTATATTCTGTTGTATAGTGGATGATATACACAGATGTTAAAAAAAAGTAAGTTTGAAATATATAGTGGAAAATGTCACTGTTATTTTCCCATTTAAAATTTTCCTGTATGTTAGGTATAGATTTCTGAAGACTGGGACCTTTGGAAAATAATTTTCCCATTAAAAAATATCCTCATGACAATTTGCAAAAAAAAAAAAAAAGTATTTGGAGTTTCTCTTTTGAGTGAATATGATCTGGAATTAACAGTAACAGTTGCATATTCTTGTAAATAACTAAAATCCACCAAATTATACACTTTAAAATAGTGAGTTTTATGGTATGTAAACTATATCTCAATTAAAAAAACAAAAACAGTGTACCAATAGAAAGATGCATTTCTATCAGCAGTGGACCTGTAGCTGGTCAATACAACGGATGCAGCATGATATCCTGAAACTATTCTACTGCCTTCCATAGACTTGCCTAAAACAATGTATAAACATCTAACTTCTTCATACCTTAAACTCAAATCATATAGTCAAAAGGGTTCAACAAAATAAGAGAAACTCTTGCATGTTGATAGGAGGAAAAGTAAAGACTTTAGTTTATAAATACACACAAGTTTATAATAGCTAATTTTTAGTTGTGACCAGGTGCCAGCCACTAAGCAAAAATTCTTCTATATATTTTCTCACTGTAAACCACAAAAGAGCATTTTCATAGCCTTCCTTTACAGAACAGTAAAATGGGGCTTACAGACATGATAGCTCAAGCCAGGATTCCAGGGATAGCAGTCTGCTTCCAGAGCTCCAGCTGTTGGCCACTATGCTATGCTGCTCTCCTGATTTTTTAGATGCCATAAGTAACATTAACTTGTTTCATCTTCCCTAAACAGGAGAGCTTACACACACACATAAAACATTATCTTACTACCAACTGTAACACTAACGAACACTGAGGGCTAGGGTAATTTAATTAGCCTAAATCACATTTTACACAAACATCATAATTGGGGCAAAAGACTTTTTCCAAACTATAATGCTACTGCCTTTTAAGAGGTGAGCAAAAAGTAATTTGAGCTTCCTGGAGTTACTCAGAAAGGAGTTTAATAACCCCTTGAACATATATAATTTCTAGGCTTCCTGATAAGACCCTATATGTAATATAAAATATCAAACTATCAAACTCTCTCCCAGAAAAATTGAAAACCTTTTCAAAGTTTAAGTAGACAAAAGACTATGTCACCTAGTTGCCATTTCAGAAGATTCCTCCTGTCTCTTTATGATGAGGTGGTATATACAGATCAGTATTATATCCACACCCTATCCATCACCTGCCCTGTGCTGGGCATGGCTTATCTGTAATTAAGCAGATGGGCATATCTTTACATATGGGATGAAAGAACATACCCTGAGTCTTTATTTTTCACTTGAAGTACTTCTACCCTTGTTTATGTATCTCTTCATACCCTCCCTTACATTCACCAACCAGAAGATGACAATCAGCACTACAGCCCCATGGTAAAGAAACATTTCCACTGAAAGCCTTCTTCTCCTGTGTGTCTGTTTTACTGGCAAAGCCACCATTTTTATGACCTATAGAGTTTAACACTGCCCCAGAGTGATGCTCTGCATGAGAACTAAGACATTCCAGATCAGGATGCCTGCCAGATGAGCTCTCAATTACCCAATTTTACAGCAATGGGGTCCAGGCTTCTGAAACTTCTTTTTAAAAGAGCTTTTCTTTAAATTGTTCATTTTAATTAAATTGTCCATTTTAAATGTCTTTTTATCTACTATATTTTTTACATGCTGTTAAAGCAAAATGTTTTAAATGTTAGCTGATGTTGCTAAATCCCCAACCATGGGGATTGTTAAATCCCCATTAACATTAGTGATGCTTTTGTGCCACTTAATACCAATATTGGCTCACAGATAATAGTGATTAATAACTAGATATCATGCTAAAGACTGACTCTAAGGGCATCACTACATTAAAGACTAAGCACTCCAATGGCTACAGAATTTTAATTTGGTCTGGTGCATTTCTGCCCTCCTTGTGTTATTCTTTCCAAAAAGCAGAAAGTCTTCAGTTACATGGAGGATTGCACTGAATAATTTGGATATATGAATATCCAAATATTAAAACAGCACACAGAATTAATATAAAGTCATATAAATTGTAATGGACATCATGGTCTCGACTGGAGTGGCAAATACATGCTCTCTGGTATGATGGTCCTTTTAAGGAAGGAACTACCTGGCATGCAGTATTAAAAGTTTTCTAGGGCTGAGGATATAGCTCAGTTGGTAGAGTCCTTGCCTCACATGCAAAAGGCCCTGGGTTCAATCCGTAGCACCACAAAAAAAAAAAAGGGGGGGGGTGTTCTCAGAGCAAGCTTGGAAGGACAGGCTGTCAAGGCTGATGAATAACGACTCCACTGCAAGCCACAGGGGTAAGGCAGAGCAAGGGCTGTTACTCTGCCACTCAGAGATTACCCTCCCCTACATCCCTCAACCAGAAGACGACAATCACCACTGCACTCCCACAGTAAAGCAACATGTCCATTAAAAGCCCTCTTCAGTGGCTAGTTATCCTGTGTCACTCTAATTTTTGAGGCCCTCTGAAAAGTACCTGAGAAGACTATTTTATAATTTGAGTGAAACTTTATCAAAGGTTTACCTTTGGTCTATTTCTAAGTAGAAAAGAAAGTACATTGGATAATATTGGAAAGCTTAAAAGTTAGTATATCATAAAATATAATCATATAATTAAATTATGTAACACTAATTAGCCAAAAAAATTTGCTAACAGAACTTATAAAAATACATGACCTAGGGATGAAATATCAACTTTGCCCTAGCCATTTTGAAAGTCACTTATTTGTAAATCTTTCAATTTAATAAATTTTATTCTTTTCTTTACATCATATCATTCTTTCCTATTCAGTTTAATTCATTTAATTTATAATTAAGTTATGGCCACATAAGTCAAATTATAAGCTTCAGCCATCATCCATGTATCTTAGAGATCATTTTAAAATGTTAAAATAAAGGCTTGCACCAAAAAGCACATTGTTTTTGACAATTTCTAGCCTGACTTATGAATAGTAGATATAGTTTCATATTAAATAGCAAGCCTGGGGAAAGAGTACCATCTCCTAACTAGTCTCCAGCCCCACCATACCAGCTCTGCTAACCTAATAGTAAAGTTAAATATCAAAGGTCTTGCTTAATGCAAATCAATGTTTTTGTCCAGTAAAGCCCTGACAAACACATGGAACTCCACTAATTCTCAGGAATATTCTGCCTTAACATAAATTAGCTTCATTTAAATAAAGAGGTGATAATCATTTTAATGAGATCCATTTTAATTTTTACAAGGTGACAACACTGAAAACTTTGAGCCTCTGAATGAACAAGGATCTGCTCCTCACTGTCATAAAAGTAGTGTTCCTTTTTACTATGATCCCAAACAGTGCATCCTACAAAGAATCAGAAAAAAGAAAAAATGACTTTGAAGATCATGTTCTTCAGTAGAACTGGTTGTGGGGCCGAGTATAACTGCATCACTCAGATGCCTTAAAGCCTGGCCTCCATGAAGATAAAAAGGTGGAAAGAAAATTTGCTTTTTAGCTCTGATTTATTTATAAAATGCAGTAAATTTCCTCATCTGAGTATATAAAGGATAAAGAAAAAAGCAGCAGCATTCTTACACAACCACAAGCCAGCTCAGATTAAAGGATGTTCTGAAGTACATGATTATTCCAGAAAGGGCAATAAAATGTAGGGGACTAATGGACTACAATTTAGCATTTCTTGAGTTTTACAAGCTAACATTTATATATGCAGGCCAACCCTAATTTGAAAATCTTCCTTTGGCACATTTCTGAACCAGCACTTTTGATAATGATGGCCATGATCCAACATATATTTATAAGGGTTCACATTACATTATACTTCATTTGCTGCCAGCTTGGCATCTCTACTGGAAACTCCAAGAAAAACAAAACAAAACAAAAAACTTCAAACAAGTCTGAAAAACAGCTAAAAGAGTCTCCATTCCTTTCCAACTGGGCTGGAGAACAAGACCTTTAAGAGGCAGTATCACCTATGTTCTTGGCTGCCAACTGGTACTTCAACTGATTAGACTGACTCAGTCAAAAACATTTTAATATACCTTTCACTAAGCACGATAAACTGCTTTAGCCTATTCTTAATTGGATTTCTAAAACCAGTAGTCTGCTAAATTCTTGTAAAAAATGGCAAACACTATAGACTTCCAAACATTTGATAGTTCAAGAATCAGAAGGCAATGCCCAGTAAAATGGGCATTGGTATTATTGACCATAAAATTGAAAATATGACAATGTTCCCCAAATTGATCTATGGAGTCAGCACAATCAGTGTGTGCAGGGCCACAGGCCAAGGTTTAAGGACAGCCTCTGGAAGATACAAGAGGCCAGGGACAGATCTGCTTGGAGCCTCTGCAGCAGCCAGTACAGACACCACTGTGATTTCAGCCCAAGTATCACTTTGAACTTCTTACCTCCAAAACTATAAGATAATAACTCCTGGAAACTCCAAGAAAAACATAACAAAACAAAACACTTTGAATTGTTTTAAGATATTAAGTTTGTAGTAATTTGTTACAACAGTGATAGGAAACTAATGCAACTAATAATACTTGTACTTGTTAAACACAGCATTTGATGGTATCTATGATATTTAATAGACAATATATAAAACTTTTTAACAATGTTATGAGGAACAAAATAGGAGTGGGTATATAGCAAATTTAAAAGTTAAATCAGGCAAAGGAAAAAATCCCCAGGTTGAATTGTGTTAAATCTTTAAACATTTAAAGTTTCTGTGACTGTTCACTCACTTGATGTTGCGGTTTGGATCTGGAATTTCCCATTTCCCCTAAAGGCTCATGTGTTAAAGGCTTGGTTCCCAGACCAGAAATGTTCTAAGGTGGGACTTTGGTGAAATGACTGAATGATGAGGGTGCTATTCATAGATGAATAGGCTGTTAGGAACAGGGGCCCAGTTGGAGGATGTAGGTCACTGGGGGTGTGTCCTTCAAGGATATGTCTTGTCCCTGGCCACTTACTCTCCATCTCTTCTTCCTGGCTGTCATGAAGTGAGCAGCTTCCCTCCGCCATGCCCTTCCACCACGATGTTCCTGCCTCACCACAGGCCTAAAAGTAATGGAGCCAGACAACCAGGAACTGAAACCAAAAGCCAAAATAAACCTTTCCTCCTTTAAGGTGTTATTCTCAGGTATTTTAGCACAGTAGCAGGAAGCTAACTAACACTTGACTTCTTCTAAGTAATATCAGTTTTAACAAACTAAAAACCAAATTCTTCCTCCCAAAGAATATTTACATTTAACACCAGCAAGTTCACTGAGTTAAGGCCCAGGTAAAATTACCCAGACTCTTTAATTCCGGATATCCCCTCTGACTAACTGACATGTGCACAAATAAATTAATTTTGTTAGTAAAGCATCAGTATAATTATGAACCAAAACTTCTAAACATCAATGACCACTAGGACTTCCTGTGACCAAAGAAAATTTTGGTTTTACAAGTTAAATTCGTAAGATTAGATGTCAACATAGACAGGAAAAGAATTGTGTAGTAAATCATGATAATTAAGGGACTGTTAAAAATCTCAGAGTCAGAGAGATTATCAGATACTGTAAGAGAATGCCAGTTCACTGATAAGTGCCTTTTTGTGGAAAAGTTTGAAGATCTTGGAAAGAAAGAAAACATTTCTGCATTGCAGATATTAAAGACATATTTTACAATTCTTTCACATAGTGGGTGTTCATGGTGTTAGTCCATTTCAAAATATACAAAGACAACGTGCTATCCTGAATCACAGAGGAAGCTGTTATTAGAAAACCATGACCACTCAAGCTTAAAAAGTTGAGTAATTTATAGAGCCTTAGTAATACACTGGAAGATAAAACAAGTGTTTCTAAGGATAAATAACATACATTTTCAATAGCCATGACAAACCTGAGAAGATTTTCTCCTTTCTTCTACCTCCTAAAAAGCATAGCTCAGTTTAGCTTACAACCAAGTCAATCAACCTTTCAATGACTCATTAGGTACACACTGCCTATGACTAACTATAGGTTAACCACTAACTTACACTGAGGAACAAAGCTACATAAGAAACCTCTTGTAAAAATCTATCAAGTAAAGGAGAAAAATAAAGATAAATACCAAGTATAATGAGAGATACATGGACACGGGGCTTTAAACAAAAAAGGAGGGTTCAGACACGTCAGTCCCCTTGGTCTACTGGACAAGATAGATGTATATGAAGTGGATCTCTATTGGAGGAATCTCCAGCCTCCCCTAGTGAATCAGAAGAACCTTCTCCAAGCTCTTCAGGGGTGAGCACACTTACCCTAACAGCAGTAGATGTACAGCAAAAATACCAGCATGATTCTTAGTGTCAGAAAGAGATGAAGCATAACACTGGCACAAAGAAAGCAGTGCAGACAGAACACTGGTGAAGCCACCAAGCTCAACCAAACTGTGATGCTCCAGGACTAATCACTTAGTGATTTTTCTCTTACTATTAATTAAAATGCCTAAAAAGGGGGTTATCAGAATAAAGAACTTCTATGGAAGAAACTCTCTTCCAACAATGAACTAATGATTTACGCTTATCCAGACAGCTTGTCCCCAGTGTCAGATTCTACTCTTAAAGAACCATGACTAGTCGAAGCATGTTAGTTATAAATAGGAATAAGCAATCTTCAACAATCCAAAACCTCTTAAGATGATATGGACTTCGGCTAGGAGGTGAAGTCAACTGGATTTGTATTATGATTCAAAAGAACTTATTCTGGTATGAACGTCCTAGGCTTCACTTTCAGTAACTCAGCCATGATGTAGAAGCTGAGACGAGGGTCCTGGCAGCAAATTCTGCAATCTGCTTAGACAAGCACTACAGAAATGTGAAAGAAAGTTGTTGAAATGTGAAAGAAAGAAGTTGAAGAAATGGTTCCTATCCTGGAGAAACTGCAATATGACTACGGAAAAAGACAAAAGTGTAAGAAATAATCAAATACTAATGTAATATTATATATATTAAATTTTGTAACAAATTTTAAGTGTTATAGAAATACAAAGACTACAAAGAAGCATTTAGAGTCTGTATTAAGAACGAATCTCAGAAGTTCAGAGTTGTGTAAAAGTAGAAAATAAAATTATGAGAAAATTTAACAAAAGCCTTAAGCAATTTAAAGTTTTACGTAATAATTCTATGCTAAACTAACTTGTGCCTATTATATGGGTCAATAAATAAATCAAAGAAACTCTGGCTCAGCAGACTAAAAAGCAATAAATATTTTTATAATAAAATAACAAAATCAAGAGAAAATGATTTTAAAAACAAAATAGCCATGGTGTATAAAAAAAAGCTGCTGTTCTTTAAATTCTGTAAACTTCAAAATAAATTCCAAATACAATGTTTCCTATATTTAAGGAACTACTGATTAAAACACTCATGTATAAATTATACATGATATATGCAAAGCTTCTATACATACCCAGTAATAAACTTTATTTTAGACACAGTAGTACACCAGTAAATAATAAGAAAATACTTGTTCTTCATGAAGAATGACAAAATCTAAACCTTTTGGAATAAGAACAGGCCACTTCTTGTTACTAGAGAGAGGAAGAAAGACAGTGTGAAGTCACTCAAGCAGAATGATAAGTAAACCAAATCCAGATCAAAGGAATGAAGAAAAAAGGCTGAAATGTGAAGCTGAAATATTTATTTCCTTCAAAAATATCATCCATGCCTTGTCCCTGGGCAGTTGAATATTTCAAAGTAGCTGGAAAATATTCTCACTTATGTTCATCACTATGCACAAACAGATCAAACTTAAAGTAGGTATATTTTCTCCTTATTTATCAAATATAAATGTGATCTTTATCATGTAAGAGAAGAATTCTACCTAAAATAGATGGTTTCTACCTGATTTAAAATGTATTTTAAAGTCACAATAGATATTTTCCAGTTTAGTGAATTGCTACAAACTATAAAATTTACAGTGTAATCATAACGTTTAAACATTTGCAAATGAGAGAGTAAACATTAATCAGTGTCTACTATGCCCATTACAGTTCAGGATAGTTCACATATTACATATTATTTCATTTAATTTTTGTAAGTACAAAAAAGTTATCATATAGTTTATAGATGGAAACACTGAAACTTAGAATAGTTAAGTAATTAGCCAAGTTCACATAGTAAATGGTAGAAGATAATATAAAACCAGCCCACCTGACTTCAAAGTCCAGAGCCATTTCATCATGCCATTTCTTTAAACCTGTACATATATATTTTTAAATTGATGTTTTCTTAATTGAATCTACAGTTGTGTCCTTACAACAATTTTTGTAACATTTGTACATTAAATCACTTTTAGAACATCTGAAAGTTTAAATGTTCATTAAGCATTTACTTAACACCTATAACATGCCAGTTATCTGTGCCCAGTGCTAGAAATATAAACATGTTCAAGACATTTTCTCTATTTCTAATATAGAAAAAGGATAGGCTATGCTATTTTTGGTGTGATTAAAAACTATACAGTGACATGAACACAATACTATACACAAATAAGGACCAGAGGAATTTATTGTGCCTATAAAATATGTGTGCAATACATATTTAATACAATAGCAAAGTTTCATTAAGGACTTCTCATTTTGGTAAGAGAATGTCACTGAGAATATCTCAGATATAACATACATGTGAATACCACAAAAATGTTAAAATAGTATGTATTTATAAGATGTATTTATAAAATACATATTATACTTCAATTATGTAAAACTTCTTTTATTTTCCTCATTGCCATCATATTTATCATGAAAAAAGTAAATCACCATTTGAAATTATCTTCATTTAAAGAGGAAAATAAATATGACAGGGGCAAGGGATTTATTAAGATAATATTAAAATTTTTTTGAGGTCTAATAAAATATTTAACCACTTTTACTGATTATAAAAGCATGAACTCTGTTGACACCTACATGAAAATGTTTTTACCTAGATTTATGTTAGGTTTAAGATCTGGATCTTTATTTATAAATACAAGTAATCCATGTTTCATTAGGCATTTCTTTCTAACTAATACTAGACTTTTCTAAAGGTTCAATGATTATTTTATATGTACTTAATAATAAGCACAGCAAAACTGTACAGATGAGTACATGTGAACACAAAATGACTACGCTCAGTAATCTAAACTGCTACCATGCAGTATTCATTAATTCATTTTCTATGAACACTATGATTATCATGTACCAGGTACCTTGTTAGATGTTGAGAAAACATCACTGAAATAGTAATACCCAGTTCCTCTACTAAGGAGGTTTTCAGTCTAGCAGAGAAAAAATGCTCTGAATTAATACTAATAAAAACAATGAATGTTCCATTAATTGAATACGGAAGAAATGCAAGGTACTATGGGTTTTGTAATGGATCAAACCCTCAAGAAATCATAATGTAAGAATCCGGAATTAAAGTTGACTAGAATGAGCAGGACTGGTTAAAAGAAAAGACTGGGGCATTCTAGCATAAAGGGTAACAAATCGAAAAGATGTAAAAGGAAAAGACTGTGGTTAATTCAAGGAAGAAAAGAGGGCCCATGTGGGTAACATTTAGAGAACAGAGAAAGACTTTTGATGAAAGTGAAAATTATCTTCCCATATTAAAATTCTACAGGCGAAAATTACATGTGAGGTGAAAAATACAATGGAGGAAATTGAAGGCAGATTATACACTTCTAAAAAATAAAAAAAGGAGATTAATGCACTTGAAGACACAGCAATGAAAATTAAACAAAATAAAGCACAGAAAACAATATTATAGAGAAGAAACGGCATCCATGATAATTTCCAGAAACCTAATATATCCTAGAGTTCATGCAAGAAAAACGAAAGGTAAAGACATAAAAAATATTTGAAGAAATATGGCCAAAGCCTTTATAAATTGAATGAACTTTATAAACTTACAGATCCAAGAATTCAAAGAATTCTAAGCACAGGACACAAAGGGAAAACTACCCTAAGTTACATAATATTCCTGTTTCCCAAAACCAAGAATAAAGAAAAAAAAAAAAGATGTTAAAGATAAGTAGGAAAAAAGCAGGTTACAAAGGACCAAAAATAAGATGGCAGGCTTTCCAGGGCAAACAGTGCAAGGAAGAAGACACAGAAGCAACATATTTAAAGCAGTAACTGCAAGAAAATGTTGATTCGGAATTACATAACCAAAAAAGAAAGAAAGAAAGAAAGAAAGTTCTTTGAAAAACAAAACCAAAGTAAAGAATTTTCAGACATACAAATGATACAAGAATTCATTATCAAGAGACCTGTGCTGTAAGAAACATGTAAGGAAATCCTCCAGGCTCAGGATAATGGTATCAGCCAGAAATATGGAAATACACAAAAGTATGAAGATGACTAAGAAGGGTAACTACATGGGTAAAATATAAGATTCATTTATATCATTTAAGTCTCTTTAAAAGTAACTCACACTTTAAATGAAAATAATAGTGATGTATTGTGGAGTTTATAAGACATAAAAGTGAAATGTATGAAAAAATAGTGCAAAGTTGAGAGGAGAAATGGCAACAAACAATTATTAGATTCTTAAACGTAAACTACTATAATATCACTGAAGGGTAGATTATGATAACTTTAAAATGTATAATTTCAACTTCAAAGCAACTATTAAATAACAAATTATTTAACTGTAGTTGACAAACCAATAAAGAAAATAAAAAAGAAGAATAAATATTCAATCAATCCAAACGAGAACAGGAAAAAAAATGAAAAACACAGGCAGATAGGACAAATAGAAACAATCACAGGATTTAAAATTAACCATATTATTAGTCACACTAAATGTATATGATCTAAATATCCCCCACAAAAGGGCAGAGAATGTCAGACTTATTGAAAAAGCATAAACCAACAACATACTGCTTAAAAATAAAGATATCAACAAGTCAAAAGTAAAAACATTAAAACAGAAAAATCAACATAAGTCAGGAGAGAGGTGGAGGCTATACTAACGTTAGAGTAGATTTCAAAGTAAAGAATATTGCCAACAATAAAAGTCATTTAATAATTCAAATTAATTTATGAAGAGAACACAAAATACAAACAGCAAAACTTATAGTGCTAGAACGATAAACACAATCACAGTTGAAATTTCAATATACCTTTCTATCAATAATTGATTCCAATAAACGGTCAAGGCCAAACAATGTGGATAAATAGGATTTGAATGATAGCATCAACTGAATTTACCCAAATGACACTTATAAAACATTCTATCTAAGTACAACACAATACACATTCATGAGCCCTGCCGACCCTCGCGGAGACCAGGTAGACCCAGGACAGCCCTGCTGATCTCTGCAGAGACCAGTCAGGCCCAGGACAGTCTTGCCAATCCCTATGGAGACCAGGTAGGTTCAGGACAGTCTTGCCGACCTCTGCAGAGACCAGGCAGGCCCAGGCACAGGACTGTCCACCACACTGGGGACCATGCCCACACACCACAGTGTTTCATCTCCAAATAGGCCACCCAAAGCCATCATTGGGCTTGTCCTTTCAGTCCCATCATGAAAGTGGTTGCCACTATCTTGGGACACCTCCAACACCATTTTAGGTTACCGCTGCTGCTGCAACCAACAGTTTTAGTTGCAGCAGCTTCTACCTTGGGTCACCATCTTGTGGCTGGAAGCTCAACACCAAGGTACTTACAGGTTTGATGCTACCCAGCCACCAACCACGGACAGGGCCACTTCCATCTAGGGACAACAGCCAGGACACAGAAGATTATCACCAAGGCCACCACAGAGAGGCCCTACCTACACCCCACGCCCTGCTGGTGGAGAGGGGCCTCATGCTGCAGATCCCTATTTACCAACGTGTGGTGCCACCCAAACCACCTCCATTGTGTGACATTGCAGCCACCGCCATAGCCCTCCCCATATGGTAATCACCACCATGGGACATCGAACAGGGCAAGGAGGCAGCTGCCCATTGCAACACCACACACCACACTGCAACATCACCAAATAGGCCACCCAATGCCATCATACAGCCCATCCTTTCAATCCCATCTCTGAAAGTGGTTGCCTCCATCTTGGGACACCTCCACCACCATTGTGGATTATCTCTGCTGATGCCTCTGCCATCTTTAGCTGGGGCAGCTTCCACCTTGGGACACTGATGGGGGCCTGGAAGCCCAACATCAAAGTACCAACTGGCTTGACACTATTGCTGCCACCAATTATGGACATGGCCACTTCCAACTAAGGACAACAACCAGGCCCTGGAAAACCATCACCAAGGTCCCTGTGGGCCCGGTTGCACCAGAGTTATTTCTACTCTGTGTACTAACATATACCGTCTTGCTGCAGAGGCAACAGGGAACCTTGCATGGGGTAACCCTTCTCTCTTTTTCTTCCTGAAAACAACCAAATTCTGTTGATTAACTTTTCACTAGTCCTATAATCTAATACCTCTATATTCCCACATTCTATTCATAAACATCACAACCTACCAACATTAAAAATCCCCACCCAACATTAAAAATGGTAAACCCTTATGCAAACCTATTGGCTATATGGTAGAAGATAACCAAACTCATCATTTGTTTATAGCAATGAAACTGTAAATGTCAAAATAGAAGCTCATTGATTTATGGCTGCATACTGGTTGCACTGGGTGCTGTAAACAATGATATCCCCCTTCAAGGTGAGGCATTGATAAGCTCCAGGAACACTACAAGATTATAGAGTAGAAGCTGCAATACCTCAGATCTGCACTGCAAGAAAGGAAGACACATAGACAACATGAAAAAACAAGGGAAGAAAATGTCCCAAACAAACCAAGATGTTACAATAATAGAATCCATTGATAGTACGGTAGATGAAATGTCAGAGAAGGAGTTCAGAACGTACATAATTAAAATGATCTGTGAAGCACAGAATAATATAAGGGAGCAATTACAGGCAACAATTGATCAATCCAACAAAGAGATAAGAGAGCAAATACAGGGAGCAAAATATTATTTCAAGAAAGAAATAGAGACTCTGAAAAAAAACCAAGCAGAAATCCTTGAAATGAAGGAAACAATAAACCAAATGAAATATTCAATGGAAATCATCACCAACAGACTAGATCACTTGGAAGACAGAACCTCAGATAAATAAACACAAAATATATAATAAACACAAAATATATAATCTTGAAAATAAAGTTGACCACTAGGAAGATGGTAAGAAACCATGAACAGAACGTCCAAGAATTATGGGATAACATGAAAAGACCAAATCTAAGAATTATTGGCATAGAGGAAGGCACAGAGATACAAACCAAAGGAATGCACAACCTCTTCAATGAAATAATACCAGAAAATTTCCCAAACATGAAGAATGAATTGCAAAATCAAAGACAAGAGGCTTAGTAGACACCAAATATAGGAAATTATAACAGATCTACACCAAGGCACATTATAATGAAATGCCTAGCATGCAAAATTAGTATAGAATTTTAAAGGCCACAAGAGAGAGGAATCAGATTACATATAGAGGGAGACCAATTCGGATCTCAGATTTTTCAACACAGACCCTCAAAGCCAGGAGATCTGGAACAACATATACCAAGTTCTAAGAGAAAACAGATGCCAATCAAGAATTTTACATCCAGCAAAATTAAGCTTTAGATTTGGTGACAAAATAAAAACCTCCCATGACAAACAAGAGTTAAAAGAATTAACAGTGAGAAAGCCTACACTGCAGAACATTCTTGGTGAAATATTCTATGAGGAGGAAATGAAAAACAACAATGAAAAACTGCAAAGGCAGGAACTATACTAAAGGAAAAACCAATAAAAGGAGAAACCAAGTCAAGTTAAAAACCAAAAATAAAAGCCAGGCGCAGTGGTGCATGCCTGTAAATCCCAGCACTTTGGGAGGCTGAGACAGGAGAATCACAAGTTCAAAGCCAGCCTCAGCAATGGCAAAGCACTAAGCAACTCAGTGAGATCCTGTCTCTACATAAAACACAAAATAGGGGTGGGGATGTGGCTCAGTGGTCGAGTACCTCTGAGTTCAATCCCCATTACCAAAAAACAAAACAAAACAAAAATAAGCCAAAATGACCACAAATACAAACCATTTCTCAATAATAACCCTGAATGTCAATGGCCTAAACTCATCAATTAAAAGACATAGACTGGCAGATTGGATTAAAAAAAAAAAAAAAAGACCCAACAATATACAGTCTTCAAGAGACTCATCTCACAGGAAAAGACATCCAAAGACGGAGAGTAAAAGGGATAAAGAAAGACATTTTATACTGCTTAAGGTAATCATATATCAACAAGACATAACAATCTTAAATATCTATGCCCCAAACAATGAGGCATTATGTATATCAAACAAACTCTTTTCAACTTCAAGAATCAAATAGACCACAACACAATAATACTGGGTGACTTTAACACATCTCTCTCATGACTGGATAGATCTCCCAAAAAAAAAAAAAAACTAAACAAATTATAGAACTCAATACAACAATCTATAATTTAGAATTAACAGATGTACATAGAATATTCCATACATCAACAAGCAAATACACTTTTTTCTCAGCAGCACATGGATCATTCTCCAGAGTAGATCAGATGTTATGACACAAAGCAATTCTTAGCAAATACAAAAAATTAGAGATAGTACCCTGCATTCCATAAGACCATAATGAAATGAAACTAGAAATCAATCACAAACTAAAAAATAGAAGTTACTCCAACACCTGGAGACTAAATAATATGCTATTGAATGATGCATGGATAACAGAAGACATCAGGGAAGAGATAAAAAAAACATTCTCAGAGGTAAATAAAAATGCCAATACAAAATATCAAAATCTCTGGGACACTATTAAGGCAGTACTAAGTAGAAAGTTCATTGCACTTAGCACACTGATTAAAAGAAGGAAAATTCAAAATAAATGACCTTATATCTCAAAGCTCTAGAAAAAGAGGAACAAACCAATACCAAAAGAGGCAGAAGTCAGGAAATAATTAAAATTAGGGCTGAAATTAATGAAATTGAAACAAAAGAAAAATTGAAAAAAATGCAAACTGCTGGTTCTTTGAAAAAATAAATAAAACTGACAAGCCCTTAGCCACTCTAACAAAAAGGAGACAGAAAACGCAAATTACTAAAATTTGTGATGAAAAAGGAAATATCACAACACCACTAAAATACAGAAGATAATGAGAAACTATTTTGAAAATTTATACTCTGGTAAAATAGAAAACTTGAAGATACCGACAAATTTCTAGAGGCATATGACCTACTTAAATTAAATCAGGAGTACATACACAACGTAAACAGATCAATTTCAATCAAGGAAAGAGAAGACACCATCAAAAGCCTACCAACCAAGAAAAGCCCAGAACCAGACAAATTCTCAGCTGAGTTCTTTCTACAAGACCTACAAGAAAGAACTAACACCAATACTCCTCAAATTATTCCATGAAGTAGAAAAGGAGGGAACTCTTCTAAACTCATTCTATAAGGCGACTATCACCCGGATACCAAAACCAGACAAAGACACATTAAAGAAAGAAAATTTCAGACCAATATCCCTGATGAATATAGATGCAAAAATTCTCAATAAAATTTTGGCAAATTTCACACAAAAACATATTAAAAAAATAGTCCACCATGATCAAGTAGGGTTCATTCCAGGGATGCAAGTTTGGTTCAACATAGAGAAATCAATGAATGTAATCCATCACATCAATAGACTTAAAGATAAGAATCATATGATTTTATTAATTGATGCAGAGAAAGCATTTGACAAAATACAGCACCCTTTCATGTTCAAAACACTAAAAAAATCTAGGGATATTAGGAACATACCTCAACATTGTAAAAGCTATCTATGCTAAACCCAAGGTCAACATCGTCCTAAATGAAAAAATATCAGAAGGATTCCCTTTAAAAATGGGAACAAGACACGGATGTCTTCTTTCACCACTTCTATTCACCACAGTCCTTGAAACTCCAGCAAGAGCAATTAGACAGATGAAAGAAATTAAAGGGATATAAATAGGAAAAGAAGAACTCAAACTATCATTATTTGCAGACAGCATGATATTGTATTTAGAGGATCCAAAAACTTCCACCAGAAAACTTCTAGAATTAATAAATGCACTTAGCAAAGTAGCAGGATATAAAATCAATGCCCATAAATCAAATGCACTTCTATATATCAGCAACGAGTCCTCTGAAAGAGAAATCAGGAAAACTACCCCATTCACAATTACCTAAAAAATTTTTTAAAAAATACTTAGGAATCAATCTAACAAGAGAGGTAAAAAAAAAACCTCTACAATGAAAACTACAGAACACTAAAGAAAGAAATTGAAGAAGACCTTAGAAGATGAAAAGATCTCCCATGCTCTTGGATAGGCAGAATCAATATTGTCAAAATGGCCATACTACTCAAAGCGCTTTATAGATTCAATGTGATTCCAATTAAAATCCTAATCCCTTTTCTAGAAATAGAAAAGGCAATCATGAAATTCATCTGGAATAATAAGAGACCCAGAATAGCCACAGCAATCCTTAGCAAGAAGAGTGAAGCAGGAGGTATCACAGTACCAGACCTTAAACTATGCTATAAATCTATAGTAACAAAAAAGGCATGGTATTGGCACCAAAATAGACATGTAGACAAGTGGTACAGAATAAAGACACAGAGACAAACCCACATAAATACAGTTATCTTATACTAGACAAAGGTGCCAAAAACATACATTGGAGAAAAGATAGGTTCTTCAACAAATGGTATAGGGAAAACTGGAAATCCACATGTAACAAAATATAACTAAACCCCTATCACTCACCATGCACAAAACTCAGCTCAAAGTGGATCAAGGACCTAGGAATTAGACCAGAGACCCTGTGCCTAATTGAGGAAAAAGTAGGACCAAACCTTCATCACATCAGATCAGGCCCCAACGTCCTTAACAAGACTCCTAAAGTGCAAGAAATAAAATCAAGAATCAATAAATGGGATGGATTTAAACTAAAAAGATTCTTCTCAGCAAAAGAAACAATCAATAAGGTGAAGAGAGAGCCTACATTTTGAGAGAGTCTACATTTTGGGAGTAAATTTTTGCCACACACACATCAGATAGAGCACTAATCTCCACGATATATAAAGAACTCAAAACATTTAACACCAGAAAAACAACTCAATCAATAAATGGGCTAAGGAGCTGAACAGACACTTGTCAGAAGAAGAAATATAACTGATCAACAACATATCAAAGAATATTCAATATCTCTAGTAATTAGATAAATGCAAATCAAAACTAAGATTTCATCTCACGCCAGTCAGAATGACAGTTATCAAGAATACAAGCAACAATATGTGTTGGCAAGGATGTGGTGGAAAAGGCACATTCATACGTTGCTGGTGGGACTTCAAATTGGTGCAACCACTTTGGAATGCAGTATGGAGATTCCTTAGAAAATTTGGAATGGAACCACCATTTGACTCAGCCATCCTACTCCTCGGTCTATACCTTAAAGCCTTAAAAACAGCATATTACATTAATGCAGCCACTTCAATGTTTAAAGCAGCTCAATTCACAATTGCTAAACTATGGAAGCAAACTAGATGTCCCTCAATACATGAACGAATAAAGAAACTATGGCATATATACACAATGGAATATTACTCAGTATTAAAACAATAAAATTATGGCATTTGCAGGTAAATGGATGGAGTTGGAGAATATCATGCTAAGCAAAGTAAGCCAATCCCAAAAAACCAAAGGCTGAATGTTCTCTCTGATAAGTGGATGCTGATCCATAATGGGGGGGGGGGGTTGGGAGGAGGAAGAACGGAGGAATTTTGGGCACAGGGGAGGGAGAGGAGGAGGCATGGGGACAGGAAAGATGGTGGAATAAGATGAACATCAATGCCCTAGACATATGTATGACTGCACATATGGTGCAACACTACATCATGTACAACCAGAGAAATAAAAGTTGTGCTGCATTTGTGTACAATGAATCAAAATGCATTCTGCCATCATGTATACCTAATTAGAGTAAATAAATTACTGAATTAAAAAAAATACACATTCATTTGAAGACGGAATAGAACATTTACCACCACAGACCATAGTCCAGAAAATAAAACAATTCTCAATAAATTCAGGAGGAATCACATCATGCAACATATATTCTCTGATTACAGTGAAATTAAATTAAATATCAATACAAAAAGATCTAAGAAATTTCTAAGAAACTGGAGACTAAATATAATACATTTTTCTCTAACCTGTGGGTTAAATAAAAACAAAATTAGAAAGTATTTTGAACAAATAAAAGTAAAAACAAAATATCAAAATTATAAAAATATTACTAATGCTATATTGGAGAAAATTTTATGGACTTAAACTCTATCTTAGAAAATAATATATAAGTTTCAAATCAATGGCAGAAGCTTTCACCTCAATAAACCAGATAAACGAGCAAATTATAAAAATAGTAAGAAGAAAGCAAATAATAAAAATCAGAACATATTTCAAGAAAATTGATAAACTTCCAGCCAGTCTGATAAGGAAAACAAAGACAATTTAAATTAACAATATTACAAATGGGAGTGGTTATGTCACTATAAATTCTGTAAGCATTAAAAGGACAGTAAGTCAATATTATGAAAGAAAGAGAAAAAAGAAACGAATTTCAATCCGTATATTGCAACATACACGAAATTAAAAAATTATCACGGTCCTAAATTTAAGACTATAAACCTATAAGGGATAAAACTTTGGTGACCTAGGATTATGGAAAGACACAAATTAGAACAGGAAAAGCAACAGAAAATTTTTTGGAATATGCTGTTCTACTTAAAAGCATGTATAGCAGGCGTCCTAATATGAGGCTAATCTGAACACGGTCTTGAAAAAACATTGTGGAATCATAAAATATGGACTAGAAAGATGTAATTATCTCTGGAAAGGATGAGAAAGAAAACCTATACCTATTCTACTTCTTTTCTTTATACAAAAAAATTTGAATTATTACCAAACGCTACCATTTGTTGTTAAATGCCTACATACGTGCTGGGGACATACGTAAATTCTCCAACCTTCCCTATAATTGGCTCGTAAAATAAACAATGCTCTTTCAGCAAGAAGAAATCTCTGTGCCTCTTCCTGCATACACTAATAGGAGAAGCAAATGGTTCTGAGTGCTCAGCTCCTTTCCCTGTCTTCAGGAATGGCCAGTCATTCTGGCCAGTCACCAGAATGTTTTCTTCCTTGGCTTTACACAGGCTTTTGTGGGCAGCTCTGGCTGTGACTTGTTGGGTACATTTAATCTAATGTGGTAGATTCCCAACCCTCATAGCCACACACCTGAAGCATCTATGTGATTCTTCTATTTTTCCAAATTGGTTTTAAATTTAAGAGAGAAAGGAGGTATTATCTGTTGACCTCTAATCTCTTCCAAATCAAAAACAATACACTTTCAGGTTTTATACAAGTTTATACTAAGAGTTTATTACTACAGGAGAAAAATAAGAGCAACATTATTCATTTTACTTTCATAAATAATCTTCCTTAAAATTCCTATAGAAGTATGACATTCCCACACTAATTCAGACTTTTTCATACTGATTCAGTTAAAATTTGTGAAAATTTTGACAGGAATGTTAAAGTTTACCTTTATTTGTTCTAGGAAAAATTTCTTTTTATAAAAAAAATGCATGTTGTAATAACAATTTATTGGCCAAAGTTAATCATTTTTAAAAACAAACTTTTAACTAATAAATCTTAAAACTATCTTCCAACCCAACCTGATTAAATAAAATGGCTGTACAGTGTAAAGATGCAAGGTCTCAGTGAAAACTGAGATGTAACTAAGCTCCCGCATAGTGGCTGCATTTGTACAGCACCTCTGCTTCTCTCCATGCATCCTGCTTCATTTTCCTCTGGTTTTCAAATAATTACTCTGCATATGGCCCACAGTGGCTGCAGCCTAGCCAATCTTCATTCTAGTTGCTTTTCAGGTTTGCAGCGTCTGCATCGATTGGGCTAGTCCATCAGTTTTCAGGTTCCAAATTCCTGACATCACATAGGATTGACAGTGCAGTAAAGCAAAGTGGTTAAAAATAAGGGTTTTAGAGTCAAAACACACACATAATTTCAAACCCCAACACCTCCATCAACTGTACACCTTAGGCTCTTTGTACATCAGAGTAAAATGAATTGGCTGCCTTTGGACCAGATATCCCCTTAGACCAGAGAGGGAGCATGTCCACCAGAGAGAACATGGTGGGCAGGTGGCAGAGCTGTGGGCCAGGCAGAGTTCCCCATTAGGCGTTAACACAAGAATAGGTAATGATGTGTCTAGTCTATGTTGCCATCTATAAATGACTTGGATCACATCATTCAAAACTACAAAAGGAAAATTGCTCTGGTGACACAGGAAGTCAAAGTCAGCATTCTATCAGGGAAAGAGCAATGAATTAGGAGTCAGCAGGCCCAGGGGTGAGCCCAGCTCGGTTACAGATAAACTATGTTATACTGGTCAGATGCTTTATTTCCATGAACCTCAGTTTCTTCCCTTCAAAGCACAGATAATAACAACCAACCTCATAGGGTTTCTCTGAAGATAAATTAAGAGAATGTACATTAAAACCATTCTGTCAACTATAAAACACTAAATGAAGTATTACTATACTTTATTACCTAGATTTGTTCCCCCCAGGATTAGGTTTATTTTACCACATTTCATTGCTAAAGGAAATTTTGATTATAATAAAAACTCTAGAAGCTAAATAGATAAACTGCTAAAATTAGGTTTTGCAAACTCAATTCCTGAAGAAACCACCCAAACCTAAAATTATCATGTTACAAATTAAATTGTGTGAAATAGTGTCACAAATCTCTATCAATAAGAAGCCTCCTGACCATCATATTGAGCTGACACTCATTTAAAGCAGTGTGTTCTCAAAAGAAGAAATGCAGAGTTCTGTGAAGACATATCTCCAAAGAAATACTTAAAAGAAATTTCCACTCAACTTGAAGCAAGGTCACCACATATTGATCCCTTCTCCTCAAGCTTTATATTGTGCTTCTTGCAGGGTTAAGTCAGCATGTTCACTGCAGCTAAGGAATGTTTACAATAAACTAGAAACTCCGCACTGGATCTCAAATGGTTTCAGATGCTCAAGCAGAGTGTAGAAAAGAGAACAGCTGGGCCCTTCCCCCACAACCACCACACTGATATTTAAGAAAACTATAGTCAGAGTTTTGAGTAACTTTCTAAATTATAGGCATAGTTTTTTTCAAGATAATGTAAATGCTTTTATCAATAAAAATTAAAAAACTATCATTCCTCAAAATGTAAATTCTTATTAATGATGTCTAGTAATTTAAGCCTAATTTCCAAATAAAATATAATGGCACCAATTGCAAGAAAAACAAATTCTAATATTCCCAGTAAAGTATTTAGAAAATTATTAAAAGGAAACATCTTTAATATATATTAGACATATAAGCACATCAGAGACACAACATGCAAAATGAACGAGTAGACATTACAGATGTGATAAAACTTTCACGATGAATTGGAACATTCTCTACTAAACATGGTGAATCTCCTTATAAATAATTTCAAACACTAATACCATTCAAAAGGACATGTTAGTCATGATGGAGTGAACTAAGGAACAATTAACTTTCCAAGTAAAGAACTTGAAATGTTTCTAATTATAATCCCATAGCACCCCTTTAAAAAGAAAAGGCAAAATCAAAGCATCAGACATCAAAAGGCCATTAGGTCTCTCAATATAGACCACTTCCAGACCTAGTTTATTCCACATAAAACCTTCTTTGGAGTGTTTTCATTTTTCACTAAGAACAGAGATATATGGTTCAAATTACTGAAATTTTCTTCAAAGTTCCTTAACATTTGTGTATTCCATAGCTAGAATGAATAAATTTTATATCAAGTAATAAAAAATAGAGGATTAAGATTTTAACAGTCACCGATTTTAAAAGACCATCATTAAATTTCATGACATAAAACTTCATGGACTATGATTTAGGAAGGAATAAAGTAAATTCAATGAGGAAATAAAAGCATGTTTTTCAAGGATGGAAATGTTTAACATTTTTTATCTATTGTTTATAATAATCTAATGAAATCTTTCTTCCAGAAAGTCACGTTTGCTTTCTGTGTTCCTAACTTCATGTGTGGACATTAACATGCCATCCAATTTATGTCCTTGAAATATTTTATTTCTTCTGGTGGGAAAATTCTGTTCTTTAAGAGCTTGTGTTCTATCCTTCCTTCAATATTTAGCTTATTGCCAAAAAATATTCAGGAAAGTAGCCTTTCATCAATGTCACTTTGACCATATACCACTCTGCTACCAATTCTTCAACCATTTACTTTTGGGGGAATTAGGGTCATCCTCAATCTGGACCACCAGTCCCCTGTAATTTTGGTTCCAACTGGTCTTTTCTAAGGTTTCTTCACATGCACCCTGCACTCTCCATCTGTATGTATTAGTTTATGCTCTTCCAACTTCCTGGATGATTTTTACTATATGTAAAAATATTGGCCTTGGGTTGTAGCTCAGTGGTAGAGAGACCACCTTGCACAGTGCTAATATGACCTCTGCAACGCCGCCCTCCAAATAAATAAATAAATAAATAAATAAATAGCTCTATTGGGTGTATAAGCCATCATATTCAGAATGCAACTTGAGCACACCATCAGGAAGAGATCTACTACGATAATTAATACCAGATTAAAATTAATTTATGTAAATTTATTACCGATGAAATATTTTGACTCTTTGTGAAGAAACTAGAGAATCTGACAGTTAACAGCCAACATATCTGTGAGATGTCACTACCAGCGAGAATGTTTTTGCAGTATTTCAGATGTGTAACTTAATTTTGTTTTTTTCCCTTACAACTTAACACATAAGTTTAATTAAGTTCAATGGGAAACTAACTGAGGTTAAAGAAGTATTATTTTCCATCATGGCAAATGGGAATTTCTATTTGTCTCAGGTATTTTGTTTGTAACACTTGGTTTCTTATCACTATCATTGGCCCTTTTTCCTGATTTTTCACAAACACAAGAAGGAACAATTGAAATGAACCCTGTACATGAGCTCCACTGGAAAAGATAATGATAATGAATACTGCAAAATGGCCCCAGGTATGATAGTCTCAAAATTCTCTTGTAGCTCTCCAGAAATACAGGGGTAAATTTTTTGCCTATTTTATGATGTTATTACTGTTTATATTTTAATTATAGATGGGTGGATATAGAAGGTAAAGGTTTATCTGCAAACTTTTAGCATTGATTAGCAGAGAGAACTTTGTTCATGAAGCCTGGCATAAGAGATACAAGCAAAATGCTCTGAAAGTAGAGAAAGGCAACTTTCCCAACTTAACTACTTTCTCTAACTTGATAGGAATTCTACATGAAAATACCACACTTTCTTAGTTATAATTCTTTGGGCTTCAGACAATACTTCGATCTGTAGTTTGAATTCTTGACCAGATTAACATGCTACAAAAAATTATTCTTGTCAAATGCCTGGAAACCCTTTATAAAATTCTCCAAGACTATTCTCCTTCTGTGGGCTATAGCACTAGCTACAACTAGGCAAAAAGAAATAAGAATACCAACTGCTAGAGTATCATTTTGAAAAACACTGCTAATACTCAAAGAATTAAAAAAAGGTAAGCAAAGTAATAATTTCCCAGAACATTCACAATAGTCAAAAGGTAGAAACAACCCAAATGTCTATCAACAGTTGAATGGATTAAAAAATATTGCTGAGTCATAAAAATGAACTAATGATACATGCTACAATGTATATAAATTCCAAAAATGTTGTGTCAAGCAAAAGAAGCCAGACAAAAGGTCACCTCTCATATACATGAAATAATCAGAAAAGATACATCCATAGAGACAGAAAGCAGATAGGTGGTTAGGTGGCTCTAGGAAGGGATTCGAAATGGGAACTTTATTGGGTACAGGGTTTTATTCAAGTTGCTGAAAATGATATGGAACTAGATAGAGTACCACTAGTTGACAACCTTCAGAATGCACAAAATGTCACTAAACTGTTCAGTTTAAAATCGTGACATGAATTTCTCCTCCATTAAAAAAAGAAAGAAAAATCTCTAGCTGAAACTGAACAGTAGGGGTCTACACTCAAATATCTACAAAGGGCCAAGCAACAAAAATGAGAAGAATAAGCCAAACACTGAATGCCATGTATGTCATTATGTTACTGAGTTATTTTTATTCCTTTCAGAAAGGTTGTTTAATTTTTGCCACCTAGTCTTTTCTTGACCATTCTAACAGAAACTATCAAATTTATTCATTTATTCTTTTTTTAAAAATTGGTTTTGGTGATTCTCTACATTGTTTCCAATTTCACTGATTTCTGTTCTTAGCATTATTTCGTATACTTTTTCATGTTTACTTTGTTGCTCTATCAAGCTTTTGAGGTAAAGGCTCAGCTAATTTGTCTAGATAGCAATTTCTACATATATTCTACAATATCTGATAAGTAATATTTTCATTATCTCTAAGTTTTAAATATTTGGCAATATTTATTGTAATTTTCTTTTTTCTTTTTCTTTTTTTTATTTAAATGCATTTCAAGTCATAGTACATAAACAGAGCTCAGTTTTTCCATTTCTCTGGTTGCAAATCATAAAGAGTCACACTATTTGTGTCTTCATACATGCACCAGGGGTAGTAATGATAATTTTCTTTTTAACCAAACTTCTTAAAAGTATAATTCTTAAGTTTTCAAAGGTGAGGGTTTTAAAAATCCTGACTGCTTATTACTGACTTCTAACTTAATTGCTCATTTGACAATATGGTCTCCATCACGATTCTTGAAAGAAGTCTTGACTTTCCTTATGATCTCATCCAAGCACCATCCAATCAGCTTCAACTACTTGCTGCCTTGACAGAAAATGGCTCAGTTTTCCCAGAACTTTTTTCAAGAGAAATCAGAAATCTAAAATTTATGTGGAATCTCCTGATTTCATAAGGTTGTGAACTAATTCGAAATTTTGAAAACATTAAGTAGGCCAAACTAAATATACACGAAGAATGACTCAACCTACGGCCCAGGAATTTGTAATATCTGCTGGAAAGCTCTGACCAGAACAGGCAATGACAATGGACAAGAGAAAGCACAAAAGAAGAAAAGATAAGGGTACTACAGGGAGAAAATAACAAGGGGGAAAATGGTTTGTATGACAGAGTCCTGAAGTTCACATAAAATGAATTTAAAGAGTAAAAACTACACATATAAGATATTGAGAAATCACACAGTAATAAGTACCATAAACAAAATTAAGCCAAAGCTAACAAATAACAAACAAATAAGCCAAAGCTAACACACACATTTGCAAACCACTGCTGAATGACGGTTAGTGAGGCTGTCACCTCAGACTGGACTGTGTAAGGAGACAATCTAGAATGAGATAAGAGGAGGACCATGAACATGCAAAGAACACTGAGTAGAAGAAGAAAATCAGCATGGTGATTTGATTCAAAAAAATTGAGAAAGAAAATGTCATGAGGAAAGACTGAAAAATATGGAGACTGGAAGTCACTGGAAACCCAGGGAGAAGTTGTTCTGGGAACATGAGGAAAGAAGACTGACTGAACTGGGCTGAAAAGTGGAAGATGAAGTGGAGGCGACGAGTAAAGTAATTTCTTAAAGGAATCTATAAAAGCATAGAGGGAGTGAGGAACAAAGACAGAGAAACTGGGGTAAGGTAGATACTGACTAATATATAAATGTTTAGAAGACCAGCATAGTTGAAAGAGACTTCAAAATGGAGAAAGATGCAATAATTGCAACAAGAAGCAAAGAATTGGTGGAAGGATTGGTACAAAAAATATATAAATTAACAAAATCCAAAAAGGAGAGGATATAAGAGAAGGACATTAATAAAATAAGAAACAATATTCTGGTCTGAATATGCAAGAATAGAAATAGTGCCAATATCACACATCATTAGTGACAGATGACCTGAGAGGAGGAGAAAGACCAATTGTTGGTTGAAAAATGATGATAAAGGCTTCACCATACACTCCATGAACAAACAGTGCCAACAATAATTTTTAAAAAGGAATAAAAGCTCAGAAGGAGTTGTCTGCGGTCTATTATATTAATAAAGCATATATTCAATGGTGTGAAAAATCAAAGAACAGTCATGGCAAAAGAGAATATGATGATTTTCCTGGAGTAAAAGAAAAAACCATTTGGGAGCGGGTGAGTCAGCCTTTGATTCACTTATTAATTTTGCAGAGAGCTAACCGTGTTATACTGCTCAGGAGGTCATACAGCTCCACATGCCTCACTCTATCCTCTTGAAAAAGAAGCAAAAGACCACAAAGCAAGCTGAGATCAAGGACTTTTTTTTCCTAAGAAATCAAGTTTCAAAGTCATGGAAAGGTCAGTGTGTATTTAGATTTTAGTCCCTCAACCTAATCTATAATTGAATCTACAGCAAATCACAATAATTGATTCCAAAAGTGATGATGCGGACTTATCATAAATTTGTTCATTATGTAATTATAAAGAGGATGGGAATATATATATATATATATATCACATTTCAAAAAGAATTCTATCCAAAAAAGTCAGGGTAAGAAAAGTTCTAGCCTTCAAATACAGGAATGACATCTGGCTAACATCTCACAAATAGTCTCCCCCATGTGTTCACTAAAATAGCTAGGAGGAGAGGGGAAACAAAAGAAAATAAAACATCCCAGTAACAATAAAAACGGAGATGAATAGATAAGCCAATGAAAGAGCCTGGGGGGATTCTCTAGTAAATAAAAAGCGAATGGAAATAGATCGATTAAAAGTATCTTTAGGGATCTACCTGAAAGCAAATGTAAATTAGTTTCAGGAATTTGAAACCAAGATAGAAAAACACCTTCTATCTCAAGTGAAAGACTGTGTCGAAAAATACTGAAATATTTGGTAGCTGTGATTTTTCCATAACGATGCCCTATTTCTGATTAACATCTACTGGTATTTTATACATGTCCACTTAAAACCAGCAATTCTCAGAAAACCCTTGAATTGAAGTAAAGGATGAATGATATTGGTGCACTGTATACAGGGAGCTGTGATCTCCACAGCTAAAGAAATAAAAATGGGTACAAAAATAGAAAGAAATCTTAGCTCAAAATATAATGAGAACTATAAAATTTACATTCATCCAGAAAAATCAAAGCACAAAATATAGGTTATGAAAAGGTATATATCATCAGTAAAACAATTTTGATAGATGATATTTTTCTACAAACTTGGAACTTCACTGGTAAATGACCAATGTATTTTAAGTTGTAGATCTTTAAGAGAATATGATCATTGTACAAGTCAACATGGAGCAGAGACAGGATGTTCCATACCCAAAATACATGGGATATTAATGTCCCTAGAAAAGAGCACACACAGAAGGAGCTCTCTAAGTGTTCGCTAAGTAAATAAAACAACACCAGATAAAATCTACCTTATTCTAGATTGACTGATACGGGAGAACCATACCAAATGGAGTCTGAGAGATACTGCAGAACCAGGGAAACAGAACAACATTCTAGAGACACTGAAGAGAAAACCTAGCATCCAAATGATCTAATATAATGTCCAGAAAAAATAAAATAGCAGGAAAAGTGTGAGGCACCTGAACAACAACAACAAAAAAAATGAAGCTGGCATGGTGGCGCACACCTGTAATCCCAGTGCTTTGGGAGGCTGAGACAGGAGAATCGTGAGTTCAAAGCCAGCCTCAGCAACAGCGAGGTGCTAAGCATCTCAGTGAGACCCTGTCTCTACATAAAACACACAATAGGGCTGGGGATGTGGCTCTGTGGTCAAGTGCTCCTGAGTCCAATCTCTGGTACCAAAAAAAAAAAAAAAGAAAGAAAGAAAGAAATGAAATGAAATGAAATAGGTGGTAAAGACCTAGCAATCAGCCTAGTTTAAAGAGTGGAGTAGGGGGAGGGCATTAAGGTAAAAATCGGATTATAAAAGCAAAAATGCAGAGCTGAATAAAAACCCATTATAATGAAATTAGCAATGAGCACAAATGCAAATTAATGATGTCATAAACTAGTTTAAAAATATACTCAGAACAAACAATTAAAAAAGAGGAAAAAGAGAAAGAAAATTAGAAATATGAAGGGATGACAAAAGAGACATAAAAATAATACTAAGAAAAAATAGAAAATAAACATTTAAAATAAATAACTAAGATGTGTAATTTTTACTGGAAAGTTAAAAAAAAATTTAGTTTCTTACTGCAACCTAGTATAAACCTTGAGTATCATAATAGTAATTTTCAATTGTAAGAACCAAGAAAAAGGACCTTAACAACTGAGAAGAAAAATTACCCCCCCTCCCCCGTGAAAATCAAGATGGCACCATGCACTAACAAAAGATACCATAGATAATAGACCTACATGTGAAACCTAAACTATGTAACTTCCAGAACAAAACATAAGGGGGAATTTTTGTGATTCAAGGACAGATCACAAAATATTTCTTAGATATAACATCCAAAAACATGCTGTATAAAAGAAACAATTAAATAATTGGATTGAATCAAAAATTAAGACCTTCTGCATTTGAACAACACTGTTAAAAGAATGAAAAGACAAGTCACGGATTGTGAAAAATATTTGCCCATAACATACTTAATAAAGGACTTGCATTCATAATGTATTTTAAAAGCTCTCAAAGCTCAACAATAAGAAATTAACTCAGTAAAATAAAGATACTGAATAAAGGACTCAGGAGAGCATTAGAGAGATCTGGGCCAAAGACAAAGATGTGCAATTCACTCAATATATGGTACTTACTTGCACTAGGGGACTTAATGAGATCACTAAAGGAGAGGATGAAAATGGAGAATAAAAGTTGCTCAGGGACTGAACTGGGGAACTCTTAAAATACAGAATCCTAGTAGCAAAGGACTCAGCAAAGGAGACTAAAATAGAGCACAGTCAATTCAGTAGAAAATCATCAGATGCTTCTGGTGCCAAAAAATCACAGGGAAGAAAGTGTTTCAGTGAGAATAAAAGGAACTCCAGGTAAGCCAATTTGATATACAATCATAGGAGTATAAATTCTAAATAAACTTTTAGCAATGTTAAAAACAATACATTGTGATCAATTATGATTTATCCCAGAATGTAAAATTTGTTTAACATTTAAAAAACAATCAGTGCACTGTGGTAGAACTGTATTTAATTTAATTTTCTGACTTATGAAAAGTACACTATTTTCTAAAGAATAAAGTTTCTTATCAAAGTGACCTTATAAAAATGTTTTTGTTCACTTGTTAGTCACAGAAATTTTTGTTTAGTACTCATGTTTGCAGGCTTCATTTCAGCTTCTTTCTACATAGCTCCTTAATTCTATTTTTGCCATTTTAAAGTAAATATCACTATTAATTCCTTGAGATATTTTTCACTAACCTCACAGACAAAAAGAATAAGCCACGGTTCTCACTGGCAATATCTAAAACTAAATTTAGCATTATACTATTCAGCTATACTTTACAATTCTTACACAAGATTGATTTAACCTACCAATCCCTTTCAACCAAAACTCAAAATTCAAGCTCCAGGGTATACTGGAAGTTAACGCAACTTCATCCAAATTTTGCAATAGGCGATGCTCCATTAAAAAGAAAAAACCTAGTCAAAATAAAGTCCCTTCCCTTCTAGAATAACCATAAAATTGTTTAGTATTCTATTTAAGTCTTTTATTAAGATTAGTGTCTAGTAAATAAATGTATAAAAACACTGTTCCTATTTGAAGATTAATTCCTCTTCCTATTAATATTATAAATTTTGGTTAATAACAACAAATGATCAACCAAAGATAGAAGGAGATTTAAAGTGTCTGGTAGGAGAGCTCCTCCACTAATGTTTAAAAATATAACTCATTTAAAAATATAACTTTAGGGGTAATAATCTGTTTTTCTACTGTAATAGAAGATTATAAATGCTATACATATTAAGCAAAAAGATATGTTTTTTCAAAGCTATATTTCAGTTTGCTGGGAAAATAACACTCCAAAACTTTTTCACAAATTTCTTCATTTTAAACAAAACTACAGATAATAGCTGGCAAAGAACAGGTGCTGATAATTTCTACAAAAATAATTTTATAGAATGGCTTTCAGTAACCAGATGGTAAACATATGCTGAACAGCACCAGTATTCAGAGTTGGCTTCAAATAAAAATACCATTCAAGAACATATTAAATTGCTTCAGAAAGTATTGAGAACTTGTTTTCCAGGAATTCTATGTGCAAATTAAATTGTACTTGAATAAGCAATGATATATGAAAATACAATTAAACATTTTAAAAAGCTAAATATAAATTTGTATGTGTAGAGATATACATAAGCATACACACACTCATTTCATACACACACACACACACACACACACACACACACACACACACACTTATTCTGGTTATCTGAAAGGCACCAAATAGTCGAGTTCTGCTGGCTACAGGAATTCACACAGGACTATTCTCCCCACAAATGTGCCTTATTGACACCACATAAAAACTTGATAGAGTTATATGTTCAACAGAAATGCAAATATGTACTTATCAAAGGAAACCATATAAAAATGTTCACAGCAGCATTTTTAATAATACCCCCAACAAAAAAAGTCCCAGATGAATAGTGACAGTAAAGTAAATAAACTACAATGATATGAAATAATACAGATTAATCTCAGAAACGTAAGTGCTGAGCAGAAGCCAGGCACAAAAAGGTTTTGTGGGTCCTTATATATAGCTCAAACAGATAAAAAGAGTCAGGAATCTAGTTATTTTTTGTGAGGCAAGGTCTGGTTAGGGGTCTGAGGGTAATCTCCCAGAATGGTAATAATATTCAATTTCTCAGTTTAGCAGCTGGTCACAAGGATATGATCGGTGTTGGGTTTTTGGTATATATCTTATATGTCAATAGAAAATTGCAAAAACTATGAGACTATAAGGAAACGAAAGAAAATACTCTATGGGAGTACATGGATGAACATCTTCAATAAGATTATGTTCATAGTATACAAAAACTAGGAAAGGGGTATTACAGGTCATGTCAGATACATGATGAACAGAGGACATGTGCAGTTCATGGTGAACAGGAATTATTGCAGAGTCATTAGCAAGATTTAAAATGAACTGAGAACCTAAAAGCCATGATATGAGGGAAACAAGAATCACAATATGGGGCAACAGTAAGATTTCAAGGAACAGAAGTGGGCAATTCCAGAAATGTTACTGTACACTTTCTGTCTTGCCCAGTTACATCTTTACTAAGTTGACCACCTAATCTGTGTTATTTTACACACCTCTCAGTTTCTCATAGCAACTCTTTACATGCCACACAGAGAGTACACTTCTGGGAGAATTGAACAGGGGGAAATTAGGAAGCATATGGAAAGTCAAACATGTGGTATTCCCACGCAGCATTCTTGGGAGGGAAAGAACATCCCAGCTTAGACACTGTCAAGTACCCTCAAAAACTGCAATACGAAAGTTAACAGGTGGGTACAGTGGCTATCACAGAGACATCATGGCTTGGGCAACACTTTACACCCAGTACCAACCAAGTTCCTAGAACAAGCTATTTGGTGGGAAGAATTAATAAATTAATTTGATAAAATCAAATAGAAAATAGACATTGAATGGTGACAGAAGTATACACAAATGTTGAACTCAAGAGTGTATGTTCTTCATGCAAAAAAATTAAAATAGATCAGCATAAATTGCTGTCAAGTCATCTCTGTATTTTAGTGCAAAAGAGGAATGTGAAAAAGTTATCAAACAGATGTTTTTGAAGGATTCATTGAATACTTTAAAACAGACAATTTATAAAGGGATACAAATAGGAAAAGAACTCCAACTATACCTATTTGCCAATGACATGATTCTATATTTAGAAGAACCAAAAAATTCCACTAGAAAACTTCAAGAACTAATAAATAAATTCAACAAAGTAGCAGGATATAAAATTTAGGTAAATCAATTGAATTCCTATATATCAGTGATAAATCAACTGAAAGAGAAATTAGGAAAACTATCCCATTATCAATAGCCTCAAAAAAAAATTACCTGGGAATAAATTTAACAAAAATGGTGAAAAATCTCTACAATGAAAACTACAGAATTCTAAAGAAAGAAACTGAAGAAGACCTTAGAAGATGGAAAGATCTCCCATGTTATTAGGCATGGATAGGCAGAATTAATATTGTCAAAATGGCCAAACTACCAAAAGCACTATACAGATTTAATGCAATTCCTATTAAGGTTCCAATGATGTTCTTCATAGAAATAGAAAAAGTAGTTATGAAATTCATTTGTAAAAATGAGAAGACCAGAAGAGCCAAAGCAAGCCTCAGCAAGAAAAGTGAAGAACTTAAATCATACTACAGAGCTATAGTAGCAAAAATGGCATGGTATTGGCACCAAAATAGACATGAAGACCAATGGTACAGAATAGAATACACAGAGACAAACTCAAACACACACAGTTATCTCTTCCTAGACAAAGGAACCAAAAACATACATTGGAGGAAAGATAGCATTTTCAACAAATGGTGCTGGGAAAACTGGAAAGCTCTATGTAGTAGAATGAATTTTTTTTGGAGGGGTACCAGGGATTGAACTCAGGGGTACTTGATCACTGAGCCAGATCCCCAGCCCTATTTTATGTTTTATTTAGAGACAGGGTCTTACTGAGTTGCTGAGCACCTCACAGTTGCTGAGGCTGGCTCTGAACTCACGATTCTCCTGTCTCAGCCTCCCAAAGTGCTCGGATTACAGGCGTGCGCCATCATGCCCAGCTCTAGAATGAAATTTAACCCCTATCCCTCACCCTGCACAAAACTCAACTCAAAGATCTAGTTATTACACCTGAAACTCTGCATCTAGTAGAGGAAAGAGTAGGCATAAATCTCCATCATGTCAGCTTAGGAACCAAATTCCTCAACAAGACTCCTAAAGTGCAAGAAGTAAAATCAAAAATCAATAAATAAGATGGTATCAAACTAAAAAGCTTCTTCATAGTAGAGGAAACAGAAGCATAAAGAGAAAGCCTACAGAATGGGAGAAAATCTTTGTCACCTGCACCTCAGACAGAGGATTAATCTCTTGAATATATGAAGAACAAAAAAACTTAATGTCAACAAAGGAAATAACCCAATCAATAAATGGGCAAAGGAACTGAACAGACACTTTACAGAAGAAATACAAATGATCAAAAAATGTTCCACATTTCTAGCAATTAGAGAAATGCAAATTAAAACTACAATGAGATTTCACCTCACTCCAGTCAGAATGGCAATTATCAAGAATACAAGCAATAATAAATGTTGGCAAGGATGCAAGGGAAAAGGCACACTCATACATTGCTGGTGGGACTACAAATTGGTGCCACCACTCTGAAAAGCAGTATGGAGATTCCTCAGAAAACTGAGAATGGAACCACATTTGATCCAGTTATCCCACTCCTTGGCATATACTCAAAAGATGTAAAATCAGCATCATACTACAGTGACATAGCCATATCAGCTCAATTCACAATAGCTAAGCAATGGAACCAACCTAGGTGCCCTTCAACAGATGAATGGATAAAGAAAATGTGGTATATATATACAATGGAATATTAGTCGTAGAGAAGAATGAAATTATGGTATTTGCTGGTAAATGAATGGAACTAGAGACTATCATGCTAAGTGAAATAAGCCAATCCCCAAAATCCAAAGGCCAAATGTTCTGATATATAAATGCTGACTCACAATAGGCAGCGAGAAGGGAGGAGTTGAGGTTCCCCAGATTGCACAAGGAGTGGTGAGGGGGACAGGAAAGGGGATGGGAATGGGAAAGGCAGTAGAATGAATCAGACATAACATTCCTATGTTCACATATGAATACATGACCAGTGTAACTCCATATCATGAACAACCACAAAAATGGGAGTTATACTCCATGTATGTGTGCTATGTCAAAATACATTCTACTGTCATATATAACCTTAAAAAGACTAAAGAATAAATAAATAAACAAATTTATGCACTATCTCAAAATGATGCTTTTTTATTTTGTAATACCCAAAACTTAAAAAAAATCAAATATGTTAAACACAGGAATATTTACAAAATGAGTAAGTTAAACATACGTGGATCTTACCCAGGGCCTTGTGCATATTGATAGATCTTTTTTTAACTCTTCCAAAAAAGAAACAATACTTTTTGCAGTGGTAGTCCTTCAAGAGTTTTATTAAATACTTTTATTATATGTAGTCGTTTTCCATGTATTAGATATATTGTTTCCCATATACTTTATGTACTTACCTTTGAAAAGGAACACACATAATTCATTCCATTTATAGTTACAGTTGCAGATAACTTTTAATTACTAGAAGGTATTAAAATTATTTTCTATAGTAAAAATGAAATAGGATACAAAAATTATTAGGACGTATGCAGAAGAAAAAATTAAAAAGAGGAGCAACACTAGTTTCATTTCTGAGAAACAACTGGCAAGTTAAATTTCAGGAGTTAGCATTTTAAATGAAAAATGCTGACTATAATCCAGTGTCTCTCTTGAATAATGATAGGTTCTGAAATATCACCTGAGACCTAAACCATGGACTGAGCCGGCAGCTTCAATTGCTTAGAGAGGGTGTATCAACTACATCATATTCTCAGAGAACAACACTTAGCCTTTTTCAGTATATGACATAAGTCAGAAAAAAGTCATCCAATTTTTTTATTAACATCTCAAACACATTGCCTAACATCTTAATTTATAAGAGTAACTTCCATGGTCACAAAATTCTACAATGAATTCTATGATAGAGTCACAGGACCTGAGACTTGGAAGTCATTAGGAGAGAAGAAAAGTGCTCAATGGCAGAAGCCTATCTGACAAGATAACCAGGTTAAGGGAAACAAGCAAGATGAGACAGAGAGCTCAGAAATGGAAAAGAAAAGGGGAGTAATCTCTGGCTGACAGCCTCTCTGCAGACCAAGCAGAATGAGATCTCCCTTTACAACTCAGGTGGAGACCTGTCCTTCTCTGAGAAGCCTATTACCAATCCTTCTCACTGATTATCCTCTTATGCTTTTGTAAAACCTTTGACTTACACCATTTATTATGTATTTATATGTACATGAATGCATATATTCCTGTGTTCTCTGATATTCTCTACTATACACTGAACTACACAGAAGAAATAAACCTACAGGAAGAATAACTACATAAATGACCACAACTGCATACCAAAGGATTTTTCACTTCTATGCATATTTATTAAAGAAAAATTTTTTTCTAATAGCCAAAGCAAGTTTCTTTATCATATAGCAAAGATAAAAGATAAAGTTTCTTTATCTTTTAACAAAATGGAATTGTCTCTGGGCTGATGGGATCTAACATTATTCCTAAATTCAAAAACAGTAGTAGTCACTCCCCAACAGAGTTTTTTGGGGGCAAATAGCCAGCTTGTTTACTTTGAAATTCAGACCTCACAATAACTTATTCTGGTGCTTTTAGTCTAGATCACTCCTGCTGTTCTGGGTGCTATACTGTTGCAATCATGGAGACACTTAGTGAAAATGAAGATATCACCTGCTTAAGGGGATCCTTTAAAGAGTATTAGTTTTGTCACTCATCAAGTTACAGTTAAATGTCAAGGTCATTTGACTTCATGTTTAATGGATTATTGTCATTCTCTTTTGATTTCATCTAATCCACAATGTGTACAAACAATAAGTCTTTGTGTAGATAAAAAATTGGTGTCTTGTGATGTCATAATGCATAAACTATTTTAAGTTGTTCTATTCAGCAACTGAGCCAATATATTTTACTAACAAGCAATCTGAGAGACAGGGAATGGTTCTGCGGTCTTCCCAGGGAGAATCTGACATGAACTTTGTTTGATGCTGAGTGTTCTTTTTGGCCTTTTTGTAAGGTATTTCTATGCAGAAGCTTGAGAAAGCAAGAAAAATGGAATTGGCTAACTCTCTAGGAGTTAGCTAGGTGCACTGAACTTGAGCTTAAGAAATTTTTCTTCTTAAAACACTTTCTGGGTCAGCTGCCCTGTTGACCTTGGTCGAATTAAAGTTCTTATTGTTGTGTACTGTAATTGCCAAATTTCTTAAATAACTTTCCAAGAAGATGATAGACTATATCATCTTCTGGGAAAGGACAACACATTGCCTGACACGTGGTCGAAACTCAGTATTCACTGAACAAATCAGTGTTTTCACCTAAAAACTTCAAGATCAAACCTAGTCATAGTCAGGAAATGAATAGAGAAGACAAACTCTAAGTCTTCAGTGCAAATTTACGTATTGTATCTTAAGACAAAACAGTTCCTGAAACAATGTCTGTACAGTAATCTATTTTCAAATATAACAAAAGGAACATCTCATTACCCAAAATTTTCAACAAAATCTACAAAGGGATTTCTAAATGTCTTAGATTTTAATCTCATTTTTTAAAAACTCTGTTTCCATTTAAGAGAAAGCACCTGAAACTACTAGGTTCTATTTTCTTACATTCTTATAACTTAAAAACAGCTGAACTGATTTTTCTTCTTTAAAAAAATATTGGCTAGTAATAAAATTCTGAAAATAGAAATTCATGATAGAAAACCAATGCAAACTATCCACAGCAATGCTCTTATTAAATATGATGCTTAGGTTTTAATTACTTTATTCGGCTCACAGTTTAGTATGAAGGTATATATTTTTAAATTAAATTATGTGATTTTTACTCACTTCAAAGCTTCCTCAAATTTATGAATTTTCTTTTGAGCATCTCCTTTTTCTTTATCAAGTTCATTCTGCAAGTCATGAACCTGCCATGACAAGAACATGTGAAATTTACTAAAAGACAAGTATACTCAAAAGAGAAATGCAAATAATGAAACAGTAATTTCAAATCCACTTTTAGTATAAAATCAGATTTAGACACTTCAAGATAGAAATTTAGTCAGCCATAATAATTTACCATAGAATGATTTCAATACTACACTTCAAATTATCAATTTTCTATTAAAAGCTAGTAATTGTTTGAATCTACCTACATGTAGACTCTCTTAAAATTGACATGGAAGAAACTCAAAAAGTCACCACACTTGATTTTTTTTTTAAATTATACTTTAGCCCAAGGAAAAGAACATCATGAGATGCAAGAACATACAATAAGTAACATGTCCATCCTCTCGAGCGTAAGGATTGTGATGAACATAAAAGACTTTCTATCCCACTGCTGGGCATGCTTCCTATGCCTGCTTACTGGATTTGGAAGGATATGCCCCAACCACGATCACCTCTTTCCTGAACGTCGCATCTTTGAGTAGGTAGGATGGCAATAACAATAAAAAAGGCCAAACGAAAATCTCTCTTCACAGACACATGCAGATGAGCATAACCAATGTGACATTACAGGGGTCTTAAAATATGAAAAGGAAACACTAGTACAGCTCAACAGAAAGGGAGGAAAAAAACAGCAGCCTCGGTTCCATTCACAGCGACCAAGGACACAGAGCCTGGATGACAGGAAGAAAGCTCTCAACTCAGGGGAATGAGAACACCCGCTATGAATGTGCTGGCGACCATGGTGAGACTCAAAGCCTAACTGGTGGCCAGTGAGATGGGAGAGAAGTGACAAGAGCAACAGCAGTGACCGTACACATGCTGTAAGCAACGTAAAATGCTGAGGCCCTGCTGGCCAAAACGGTTACTTCCATCAGTTTGGATGGGGAGCTGTTTAACTCAAACCCTGAATTGCTCAGCCTTTTATTATTTTTATTACTATGGAACTCAGGATTGAACCCAGGGGCTTGTACATGTTAGGCCAGCACTCGACCTCTGAGCTACATCCCCAACCCTTTTTATTTCTGAGACAGGGTCTCAGCAAGTTGCCCAGGCTTGCTCCAAACATGTGATCCTCCTGCCTCAGCCTCCCCATGGTTGGGGTTACAGGCATGTGCCACTACGCCAGGTTGTCCTTTCCTTTCATAATTCTCTTTTATTTTTTCCAGTTAGAACCTTAGCAAGATAAATAAATTGATAAAATCAACAATCTCCTTGAAAATCAAAAAAGGATAGAGGAGGCAATTTTACATTATAATATCAAAAAGCTTCTGCTGGCTGCTATGATGGTAATCACTAAAGCGAGAAAAATACTGAGTAGCAAAGAAGAACACACAGGGTGGTGGGGGTGTTAATGATCAGGAGAATCAGGAAACAGGATCCCCTCTTCCTCCTATTTTAAACAAGTAAATTTAAAATATCTCATAAAGGCTATTTTTATTATCAGGAAAAGAAAAATCAATTTGCCTTGCAGATCTTTGTCACTACATTTATTCTGCTTTACATGGGGGGAAAAAAAGTCTGTTATTCAAAATTTTACCAGGCTCGACTTAAATTATTGTCTTACTTCCTTTGGATCCCTATCCCCCGTACTATAGTGCTTGGCACCTAGTAAGCATATTTAACAAGAATACAAACATTACTGAAGAAACAGGAGCACCAGCCTCAACACAAATCTAGTCTTTTGAAGGTCTATAATCAAATATTACAACTCCAAATTGCCCTAATTTGAAACAGCAAATGACCTAATTTGAAGACTCTGGGAACATACATTTTTGTATCTTCCCTAAGTTCTCTGGCTTTCCGTACTATGCTGATTAAAGGTGGAATACAATGTTAGCTGGGGTTTGTTACACATGGCTTTATTATGGTGAGGTATATTCCTCCTACACTTGATCTGTTTATCATGAAAGAATGTTGAATTTTGTCAAATGCTTTTTCTGCATCTATTGAGATGGTCAGGGAATTCAGTCCTTCATTCTATTACTGTGATGTACCATATTTATTGATTTGCCTAAGTTGAACAAATCTTCCATCCTAGGGATGAGCTCTACTTGATAATCGTGTTTGATCTTTTCAAGGTGCTATCGAATTTAGTGTACCGGTATGTTTTTGAGGATTTTAGCATCGATGTTCATGAGAAATACTGATCTGTAATTTTTTTTTCTTGGAATGTTCTTGGTGACAAATAGTTTTTAATTCCACCAACTAATGCTATAAATATTTTACAATAATACTTCTCTAATATTCAGCAAGTAAACAATAATTTCTATGTATTTTCTAAATAAAATAGTTTAGTGTATGTTTATTTCTCCCTCCCCTAGTCATTTTCTTTTCTTTTCTATAATCTGAGGATGTTGATCCAGGTGGCTGTTTTGAATTTTTAAATTTTACATACCTTCTCTTTCAAGAATCTCCTCTGATATTTGTGTTATGAAATATAGATTTAAACATCAATGTTTATAGCAGCTCAATTCACAATAGCTAAACTATGGAACCAACCTAGATGCCCTTCAATAGATGAATGGATAAAGAAACTGTGGTATATATACACAATGGAATATTACTCAGCAATAAAAGAGAATAAAATTATGGCATTTACAGGTAAATGGATGGAGCTAGAGAATATCATGCTAAGCAAAGTAAGCCAATCCCAAAAATCGAAATGCTGAATGTTCTCTCTGATAAGTGGATGCTGATCCATAATGGGGGAGCGGACACGGAAAGAATGGAGGAACCTTGGTCAAAGAGGAGGGAGGGAGAGGGAGCATGGGGACAGTAAAGATGGTGGAATAAGATGGACATCATAGCCCTAGCTTCATGTATGACTGCAGATATGATGTGATTCTACATCATGTACAACCAGAGAAATGAAAAGTTGTGCTTCATCTGTATACAATGAATCAAAATGTATTCTGCTATCATGTGTACCTAAGTAGAATAAATAAATAAATAAGAAATATAGATTTAAAGGCATCTCTTTTCTGATAATTTTGGCATTCACCACTACTCCTTTTTCTTTAGTACATTTTTGTTACTTTCCTTATTACACATTTTAAATTCAATTATTTTCTTACTATAACACTTTTAATGTTTTATTAATGTACTATAATTATACATAATAGTGAGGTTCATTGTGACATATTCATAGATGCACATAATATAACTTTCTTCAATTAATTCCCCAGAGCTTCCTTTTTCCCTCCCCTACTCCCTCCCCCTTTTCCCCTTCCTGTATTCTTCTGGGCTTCCTCCTACTTAATTCATGTATATATAATTATTTTTCTTTACAGTGTTATAATTATACATAAAAGTAGAATACATTGTGATATACATGCATACAGCAAATTTTGGTCAACTTTATTCTTTGTTCTTTAAGCCCTTTCCTTTCCTATCTCCCTCCCCCTTGATTCCCTACATCTATTCTATTAATTTCCCTTCTATTTTCATGAGATTCCTCCTTTTTAAAAAATTCTTTTTTCCTCCCTTTAACTCCTGCACAAGAGAAAAAAACATTCGAGCCTTAACTTTCTGAGTCTGGTATATTTCACTTAACACGATGTTCTCCAGTTCCATCCCCAGTCCCACCACACACACACACGAAAGTTACACATTCAAGTATATTTTGTTTTGAGTTTTTGCTTATGCTTAGTTTCATGCCCATTTAATAATTTTATTTCTCAAAAAGGATATCCTATTGATATGTCTTCTGAGGCTGTGTATGTGCAATTACATCATTCTCTTGCCTTCACGCATGAAGTTTGAAAAAATACCTGTAAAATCCTTAGATCATATTTTGGCCTAAAGCCTTAGAATGATGCTACTCTATTATTGTATGATATTTAAGTTTGCAACTAAGGAGACTAAAGTCATATAAGGTTTGGTCTCCCCTTCCCCAGTCTGGACATCTGAGATCATTCTCTCTGTGCTGTAATTCAATTGTTTTTCAAACTTTCATTGATTTTTATTTGCTAAAGGGTGAATCTTGTCAATTCTGAAGTTTTCTCATGTCTTACTTACGTCTGTGTTAATTTTTTCTGAGCCTTGCTTCAACTGTTGTATACTAGTTTCTATTTTCTGACTTAGTATCTCGCATCTTTCCCATATTTTTTGATTCTTTGCCGTTTTCCTTTATAATCTGAAAGATAATTGTTTTTCCTTCATATCACTGATTTAGTTCTTCATAATATCTGTGCTACTCAGTGAAGCACCATGTAAATTTTAAAGTTGCTACTGAGACAGTGAGCTCCATTTTCATGTTGTTTCTTTCTTTCCTTAGGATATCTGTTTCTCCTGCATGGCCATCATATCTGCTTGCACTCTATGATGAGTTTCTTAGTATTTCTTTTGAACTAAAACATTTTCAGAAGGAACTCCTTTCTCTGAATCTTCCCTATTTAAGTTCTCATTCCTTTACCGTATTTTCCAACAGATCCCATGTTGACTTTTCTCCCAGAATCACCCCTGAATTGTATTCCCCACTCAGCTTTGGTGCCTGACACAAACAACAAGGGTCGCCGCAGTGCTTCTACTCTTCCCTCTCAGTGTGACTTCTTACTCAGCTATGCTGTGATTCAGTTCCCAAGACAATTTCCAGGAGTGTTGTGGCTAGGTCATCCTGTTCTACAGAGATGTTTTCTCCTCATGCCACAGCCAGCCTCTCTGGTGCACTGAAATGCCATCCGTGGAAAACTAAGAGGGAACAGACGCCAGTTTCTGGCAAGTCCATAGTACTCTACACACTGGGTCTGCACCTCAAGGTGCCAGGCTACCCACAGTTTCCCTCTATTTCCTGCTCAGTTTTTTTTTTTTTCCGGAGGGTGGGGACTCAGAATTCTTTGCATGAAAACATAATTGAGAATTATCCCTTTAGGGAAAAAAAATTCAAAATATTAACCATTTCTTAGAAAAATCTATCCAAAATTATGCAATATGAATGGAGGCTCTAAAACCAAATTGTATAGATTTGTAACTCTACTTTTTTTTGATAATGCCAGGTCATTAAGAAAATCCAAAATCACAAGGTGCTACAATACAATAATTGCCTTGGGCTCTTAGCCCTTTCAGAAAATGGCCCCTGAACTGCTAAGCATTCTTGAGTTCTTTTGCAAGTGCTTTTTTTCACTCTCTATTCAATCTTAACCTCTGTCAAATTTTCTGCTGCCACTTCTTGATGCTAGATGGTGTCCTAACACAAGCACCTTGATTTAATTTACTGCCTCTAAATCTATTAGAACCATTTCTAAAGGAAGAATGAACTATCTGGGAGGATGAGGGACTTCCCCCTGAGTGAAATATGCATGTGTTGATGCACATACTTTTGAGCAGGGGGGTTCCTTAAAGCTTAAAGCTGTTTCTCATTTATTTTTATGTCCCTAGCGTCCAGCATACCTGGCCCACACTAGAATACGCTTTTCTGGTTCATTTTTCCTTAATACAGTATTTTTGTATTGTATGCTTAAGATCCCTTTTGGATGTTGCTTTTAAGTCTTAACTTGTATTTCAGATAATGAGAATGGATAAACATCGGGTTATTTAGAAATCACTACATGCTGATCTCAGTAAGAAAGACTACAGATTAATACTTATTGGATTAAAGAATTATTTATTTTTACATGAAAGAAAGTTAAAGAACAAGCAACTTAAGAGAATGTTATTACTCAATTTCTTTTTTAATTTATTCATTCATTTGTTTATTTATTTTTATTTATTTATTTTTGAAATAGGGTCTCACTACACTTTCCAATGATAGTGGGGAATAAGATAATATGTTTTGCTTCTAATCTTTTCCCCAATATATATGGTAAATACCAAAAGTGCATTTAAAAGTAGTAATGATGAAAATTCAAACCACATAGTGAAAGAGACATAATATATTCTCAAATGTGAGTAGCTGCTGTAAGTGATTATTTTAGGTAGCCATAAACACATTCATGTATATATACTCCTTTACATCCTAATAATTTAGAAATTAAGAAAGAAGTACCTGTATGAACGAGAAAGGGATTGCTGTCTATCAGGAATAGATACACTGTGGCAAACATCATAGCATGGTAAAGAGCACAGAATTGTTGCTGCCTCAAAAACTGACCAACTGACCAGCTGAACATCTCCACCATGTCTCTTTCCTGCTCTAATCTCTGCTTCCCAATAAAAAAAATATAGGAGAGGGCATTGCAAGACTCCTCTAAATCTCGTCACTATGTAATTTCATTTTTTAACACTTTAGGAAACGCACATAGCTTCTTAAAGAAAATCAAATCAGTAGTAGTTGAAAAATACTACAAAAACATTGAAAAATAATACAATAAATAAATAAAGCTATAAAAATTTGTTTTATACATGATTAAAAGAATTATATACAGACAGTAAGTATTAGAATAATCATATTTAAGTGGTTTTAAACTCCATTAAAATTCATATCTCATTTGTTAGTTACATGAGAATAATTTTAAGTATACAACTCAATTTTAGCACGTTTTAGAATATGCATGCTTAGCATCTGCCTCATGAACTTCTTTAAGTAAACAGCACCATCTTTACTCCCCGGTGCCTGTTCAGAAAACAAGCAACAGGCTATTTGTAGGAGGCAGGTGTTTCCTTGCTAGTAAGATCATTTAGTCTAACCATTTCCTGATTTAGCAGATTAGGACACTTCATCAAACAATGACATTTAGTTTTACTACCTATTATTTGTTTGATGTTCAAAGATCTTAAGAGCACGCAACAGCCACCAAAGATCAATAAAAACCATTAGATAATATGTGTGTGCTTAAATTAGGGACAACATTTGATGCTGTTTCTTTTACCTCAAACAAATTAAAATGGTATGGTCCCATCCTGCAGCTTTTGTATTGGCATGAGGAAATAACTTCAGATGGCATTTCCTCCTCTTGAACAGATATTTAGAACTAAATTTTATGCCCAAAGTTATTGAATGTGCACACCTGTAACATTGTCTCACAAACAAAAGCCCTATACATCCCATCTAGCTATAGAGTTACACAGTCCAGGGCTATGTGAGATTTATGTCAGTTCTTTGAGCAGTCACAAAGGATATTCCCCAAGAGGGGTAGAAGACATCAAATCTTCAAGGCTTGAGATCACAGCAGATTTAATAAAAAAAAGAACAAATGTCAATTTAAAAAGAAAAGATTATGAAATTAATTGTAAAATAAAAAGTGACACGATGAGCAACATTTTCTTCCAATACAAATAATTTTAAGAAAATATGCAATAAATAGTTATTTTATTTTTAAAGGTTGCTATGATCTTAAACAAGTTTTATTCACATTGAAAACAATATACTTTAACAAATTACTTTCTACTAAAAAGCTAGGCCAACTGATTGCTCATGAAAAAGGAATAGATATAGTTATGATGCCCAATAAAGAGAATTTAGGTCTGCCCCCTGGAGAGAAACAGAACAGAAATGGTTGGAAGGTTACTGGATAAGGATGGATTCAGCTCTCATATTTGCTCTCTCGTGTATATTCATAAGGTAAAGGGACTGACCTCAGAAGTTTTAGTTAACTTAATGGTTAAATATCCAAGAAAAGACAATGATAGGAAAAAGACTGCCTTTTTAGGTCTAGCTCTGTACTTAACCATCCTCAGCAGAGTTGAGAGAAGTTTGGGAAAGGAATATAGTTTTTCACAATTAGTGTGTGCCTTTCTCTCGACACCAGCCCAGCCATCTCACAGATACACATATAACCACCTCTCAGGAGGAGTCTCACCAACCACTTCTCAGGAGGAGACCGACCATAATGGAACAAGAGGCAGAAAGATGCTTTTTAATGGAAGGAGAACCAGAAATCTGCCTGAAGAATGAACGATGGACTAACAAGTATACCCAGAGGAACCACATGCTTTACACAGTAGGGAGGAAGGCTTATGATAACACATGTTCTTCTTTTGGTAAGCGAAGTATTTATGAATCCACATGGCTTGACAATAAAAACTGAAAATATTCTTTATTTCAATAAAAGCATTACTTCCCCTTCCTGTTCAGCTATCAATTTTGTAGATATAAAATATACCCAAGAACTTGCATCGAGCTGTGTTAAAACTGCAGCAGTAAGAAAATCTATTATTAATTTTAAAGAGCACAGATACAGGTCAATATGTGTCAGTAAAAATACATTTCTTAAAAACAGAAACATTCTTCTTCTTATACAGTAAGCTGTTGGAGGACAGAGTGTATGCCTAATGTATCCACAACTTCCATCTTATTATCTGATATGACACCTTGCCCAATGTAAACATTTAATGGCTAGCTACTGAGTGATGACATGGATAAATAAGAGGTGGTAACATGAAGTGTTTTAAGAATGTTTATGTAAACCATGTTTAATTTAAATTTGTACATATTTTCGTTAATGGAAGGATTAATTTCTTTCTCCTTTTCCATTGTGGGTATATTTTACAAGTGTATTCATTTGTCAGAACAGAAAGTAATTATAAAAGCAGCACAAAACCTTTGGTATTTCAAATGCTCTTCCACTTTCCATGAACAATTTCAGAACAGAAGTGTCATGGTCACAAATCCCTAGAACACTGTATTTTACTGCCAAAGATATTAATATCCCCCTAGTTATTACTGATAACAAGGATATTAACAGATATCAGTGGAAATACACACTATGCTGAACCACAAAAAACAGTTATTAATTTTTAAGTAGTAGTCAATTCTTTCATTGTTATGTGTCCTTTGGTTAAATATTCAACACTCTCATTGCACATATGATAACACAAAATAACTCCCATTGTATCATACTTTTCAGTTGGCAGAAAGAAAATATAATTTAAAAGTATTATTATGAAAGGTTAAGGTAATAATAGGCTCACTAGCTAAATAAAATATGCAAGCAGTGTTTTAATGTTGATAATAATTGACATGAAGAAGCTATTTATAAACATAAAAATAAAACATATTGACTACTGTGTGGCTGAAATTAACCTGGAAACAAATTATTCTTTAAGAGTTAAAATGTATGGCATTATAAAACTCAGACCCCATTAACTATAACATCTGCCATTTTAAATGTTTTATAGCTTCCCACAAAATATATTACCTTTTTTTCATAGGTGTGTTTTACTTGGCTTTTCTCCATTTGAAACTTATTTTCTTGATCCTGTGAATGGTAAATGTTTATTTTTATTATATTTAACATTGCTATTAGAGTCAATATAATTAGTAAATCCAATGAAATCAATAAATCTATTAGATGTCAAACTTCAGAGGTATGCATATTACTAAGAGAGCCCTATCTGCCCAATTTTTTAGGCTACAAGTAGAAGCATGAATACCTTTATATTACAGGGCCAAAAGTCTTAGCTGTCTGAAGGTGTTAACTGTGCTCAAAAGTGCCTACTTTGCAGTAAAGTGTACGTAGGATTAGGAGACTAAGAATGGCCAATTGAGTCAATATAAAAATGACAAATTTGAAGTTATATCATACACTAGTCTTTGGTACGTTTTGGCAATGAGAGAGAAGGAAAAATCTAAAAGGTACAAGAAAAAGAAAAAGGAGGAAAAGGGAGATTATGAAAACTGGTAGACATTTTAAAAGGGAGAAATTATTCAAAAATGACATACTTAGATAAGGTTTATTTTTTTAAACTAATCTCAAAAGAGAGACCATTCAAATTAAAACTATTGTTCTTTATTCTGTACATGTTATTAGCACACAATTCTTCAATTTTTAAAAAATATTTTTTAGTTGCAGGTGGACATGATACCTTTATTTATTTATTTTTATGTGATACTAAGGATTGAACCCAGCGCTTCACATGGCAAGGCGAGTGTTCTACCACTGAGCCACAACATCAGCCCCCAATTCCTCAATTTAAATAAATGAAATGAAAACTATACAATGCAATAAAAGAATCAGGGCTACCTTCTGAGTTGTTTTTTTAATTGATTCTCATCTTAAAACATGAGAAAGGAAAAGAAAGAGGAGTTTGGGCCATTGTCCTGGGTAGAAACACAAGGCTCACCTTTAGTTGCTGCTTTCTTTGAAGTTCTGATTCCTGTAACTGCTGTTTTAATTCACAGACGTTCTGTTCTAATTCTTTAATCATACCAGATGCCTGGAGGATTTTAAGAAGAAAAAATACCAAAATATTGATTTTTGAACCATTTTATTATAATTTCTGGTTCAAAAAATATACTCTTTCCCCCTGAAAGTTCAAAATTCAAATTATCTATGAATATAAATAAAAACTATTTTTAAAGGACAGAAAATCAATCTTTTTAAAGTAAAAATATAAATTAAAATACGTGATAGTATTTAATGCTATAAATGTAATACTGACATAAAAAATAGGTTTACAGAAAACTTCAAAAATTTTGAACAATAAAGCAGAATCAAAATTTCACGACAGTAATAATATATATCATTACTCAACAAAAAGCATTAAAAAACTATTTCTTCTCAAAATTTATAGGTTTCCTCCTTTTAAAACTTGTGTATTTACAAAAGTTAACTTACAGCAGAATGTAATTTATTTAACATTTATGTTGTACTATCTTTCATACATTAATATTTTCAACATTTTAAATAACAAAAATTCTTGAAATTTCCATTATTTCAAGAATAAAGTAAAGGTGACATTAATTTCAAACTCCAATTAGCTTCTACATGTCTGTCTACAGCTATTGGCTGAGTAAAGGAAATAACTACTTTGTGTAGATATATCTGTCAGCTTATGAAATACCTTAGATGCTGAAAGAGCATGTTCTTGTTTCAGAAGGCTTATATCCGCATCATGTTTAGTTTGTAATAGTTTCATGTTCTTCTCATAATCATTCATAAGATGATCTTTTTCTTTATGCAGTAAGTTGCGCCTAAAAGCAATAAAAAAACCAGATTTCCAATATTCTTACACTCAATCTCTAAAGTGGGATTTTTTAATCAACTAAATCTATATTTAATAATGGCAAATAAGTATGTACATTTTTATTAACTGTTTAGAAATATGATGCCTCTTATGTTTAAAGGGGACTTTAAAAAACAAACAGTGCTCTTTAGGTTGGAAACATTCTAAGATTAAATGTATAGGACAGGAGCTGTAGCTCAGTGGTAGAGTGCTTGCCTAGCACGCGTGAGGCACTGGGTTCGATCCTCAGCACCATGTATAAATAATAAATGAATAAAATAAAGATCCATCAACAACTAAAGAAATATTTAAAAAAAGATTAAATGTACATAGTATGATTAATATTTACAGATAATTTATACAGTTAATATCAGTACTTTGTAGCTACCCCAAATAGATATGTGATTTCAGACAATACCTTGCCTTTACTTCTTGTAATTCACTACATGTTATCTGGTAACATCTTTCAAGTTCCAATTTATCTTGAATTAATTTCTGTCTCTGTGAATTACTATTCTCTGCTTCTCCAGTCAGTTGCTGGACACGGGCCTCCAGTTCTTTAACCATGTGGTTCTAAAAAAAATAAGTTATTGTCAGGAAAGTCTTTTACTGACTTTAACACTTTTGTACCATTAAGGGGCCTAGGGAAAAAAAGTACTGCCTATTAGAATAATAAAAATAAATGCATCATAAATGATAGTAGTAAGAATTAAATCAATCTCTAACATCTTTTTTTAAAAAAATGCTTTCTGTCATAAGACTAGAAACAGCACACTTACATGCTTAAACTCATTCATTAATTTAAGTGAATATTTCCTGAGTCTGCAAATATTCCATGAAGTAGGGACATGGCAGCATATAAGACAAAGTCCCTATCCTCAGAAGATTACATTCTCTTCACACCTCTTTATTAGGTTAGGTTCATTAGGTAAGTACTTATCAGTGCCCTTTTCTCTTCATTTGAAGCTTCAAAAACTTTTTAAAATTGTAAAACAATGTAATCATATTCTAAATATGTAATCTATAACCCTCAAATTTTATTACCAGGATTATCACATAACCAATATACTTTCTATTATTTAAGTATATAGGAATAATATATTACAAAATTAGTGTTAGTGCACAAATTTTCATTTCTTTTTGAATATCTTCTCCATTTCAGTAGAAGCTTTTCTAGTATTTTTCCACAGTACTCAAAATTATCTTTTAACTAAATCATTCCTCTATTATTTGATATTTAGCCTATTTTGAAATATTCACCTTGGTAGGACTATAATTCAAAACCTGGATAAAGGTACTTCTGAGCTTTTAGGTACTTTATATTTAAAATTAAAGTAGCAATCACTAGCTGGAGGGATGACTGATTCTCATTTAAGAAATAAACTTCTAATAAGTATGAGTAAATAGGAAAGATGTACTATGTTCCTCTTACACAGTTTCTAAGATAAACATTTAAAATAAAGTTCAAATATTAAATAACATTACAATCCCACATCTTTTCTTCCTTTCATCCTTTCTTCATTATATTACTGAATAGATATAAAGTTAAACTTTGGTGCAACAGCTTCCAAATATGTAAAATAGAAATCATTACATCCACCTTAAAAGCATGGCAGATAGATCAACTTTTAATAACTGACACAATTCCTGGATCGGAGCCTAACACCTATCAGATGCCCAGGTTCCTTCATTAAGCATTCTATGTACTTTGGAGTGCTCTTGCTTTAGAAGTTACTTTCAGAAGACAGTTTCAATTTTCTAATACATATTCCAAACATTCCTTGTTTCCTACATATTAATTGGATGGAAGTAACAAAGAATATACCTTTAGCTTTCCAATTTTTAAAGGTGGAGTAAAATTTATTTGTATCCCTTCCTCTTCATAAATTACCAAAAAGAGACAAGATGTATGAGAAATATAAATAAATGCAAGCTCCACCTGTAAACTCTAGAAGGGAAAATTCTACTTCTGGCTCTGAAGAAGTAGCTAACAATTGATCACATTCCCATTAAGAACAATTGAAAGGGGATTGGGTTGTAGCTCAGTGGCAGAGCTCTTGCCTAGCATGCATAAAGCACTGGATTCAATCCTTAGCCCCACAAAACAAAAAATAAATAAAATAAAGGTAATTGTGCCCACCTACCACTAAAAAAAGATTTAAATAAAAAGAACAACTGAAAGACTCAGAATTTTTTTTTTAATGAGTTAGAAGATGTTAGAGGCTGTGCAAGGAGGGTGATAAGGAGGCCAAAGAAAGAAGCTGCAGAGACGCTTGGCATTCTCCATTTGCTTTTATCCTGGAGGCATTTTCCAGTCTTGGAGGATGAGGGCAGGGCAAGGGAATAAGAGCTTGGGGTGGCCAGGGCAACCAGGACGTGAGAAGCCAAGATCCTGAGGAAAGGGATGCATGGTGTTTTAGTCATCTTTTTCAGAGCTGTGACTAAGAGATGCAACCGGAACCACTATAGAGGAGGAAAAGTTTATTTGGGGGCTCACGGTTTCCGAGGTCTCAGTCCACAGGCCGCTGGCTCCATTTCTTGGGACTTGGGGTGAGACAGAACTTCATGGCAGAGGAATGTGGCAGAGGGAAGTGGTTCTCATGAATATCAGGCAGCAGAGAGAGACTCCACTCACCAGATACAAAACATATACCCCAAAGGCATGCCTGCAGTGACTCACCTCCTCCAACCACACCCTACCCACCTTCAGTTACTGTTCAGTTAATACCACCATGGGATTAATTCACTGATTGGGTTAAGGCTCTTATAACCCAATCATTTAACCTCTAAGCCTTCTTGTATTGTCTCACACATGAGCTTTTGGGGGACACTTCATATTCAAACCATTACACATGGTGAAGTGAGGGGTTTTATGTGTTATATATAGAGAGAATACAGGAAATCCAAAAGAGAGGTAAATATATGCCCCATATAAGGAGAATTTTTGAAAATCTATCTTATGTACTTTATCCTAATGGAAAATAAATATATGATTATAAAATATTAGAAAATAACCTAATTGCTAAAAAAATTTAACCAATGTGAAGGGCCCAAATTGATACGAATAAACAAATCTACAGACTTTGCCTAAGGAAAAACGGTTTATATCAGCCAGAAAACCCAAACAGTTCTCTTTCTACAAAATGAATAATTGAATACAATAAAGATGAGAGAAAATACTCAGATAAAAGTATAAACTATTTTTATGAGAGAAAGAAAAAAAATGAAAGGGAAAGATATCCAACAATTCAGAGAGGAAAATGATGGACACTGAAATAACACTGTGACCTCAACTATCTGAACAGAGTAACAGTAATAAAGTGAACTTGAAATTTGAATTCATGAGTTATCAAACTGACCAAAACATTATTATATCTAAAATAGATATCCAATGGAATATGCTTGTTCAAAAACTGCATATTTTGATGATGACAAGAGTGTCCTTGAGTGCTCACTGAGGACCAGGCGCTGTGCTAAGTGTTTTACAAGTTTTAGGCCATTTCATCATTCCCCCAAAACTATGAGGTAAGTATGAAAAACATCATTTTAGCTATAAGAAAACTGAAACTTAGCAACGTTGATTAACTTCTTCTTTTACTTGTTCTTTTAGTAAAATAGTAAGAAGAAACGAATTTGGTCCACGATCTTCCTGAACCAAAATTCCCTCCACTGTTATATCACCTCCAAGACTACGATATTCTGCCCATAAGATTACAGAAAATGAGCCGGGCGCGGTGGCTCAAGCCTGTAATCCCAGCACTTAGGGAGGCTGAGACAGGAGAATCGCGAGTTCAAAGCCAGCCTCAGCAATGGCGAGGTGCTAAGCAACTCAGTGAGACCCTGTCTCTATATAAAACACAAAACAGGGCAGGGGATGTAGCTCAGTGGTCGAGTGCCCCTGAATTCAATCCCTAGTACCAAAAAAAAAAAAAAAATTACAGAAAATGAACCTGCAGAAATACCATGGGAAGACATATCATTTTATAAGATAAGGTACACAAAAGAAGCCAAATAAAACACTGGAAACACATCAGGTGCCTTTCTTAGTCTCTCAAATGAGTGTTTATTCAATCCCTGGTACTTAAAAAAAATGTTTCCTTATTAACCATTTGCAAGATAGGTTTTTGTTTTTTATTCTGTAATTTGAGGGCAACAGTGTTTTCTAGCTTGAAACATCCGAAATAATAAAGGGCAGGCTAGTGAAATCCTATCCTATGTCAGCCCCTGTATTAGCAATATTGAGTACAAGTGAAATGAAACTCAGAAACATAATATTATATAAGAAGGAAGTAGAGCAGTAGAAGTAAGAGCAGTACAAGTAATAATCTATTACCACAAAATATCCCCTAAACATGCTATTACAGTAAAGACTGCTCATTACCCAATGATTTCTTAAATATATACCTTTGTTATATATATACCTTTATATATATATATGTATGTGTGTGTATATATATATATATATACATATATATATATATGTATATATATATATATATATATGTATGTATACATACACACACACACATTTCTTAAATATATACCTTTGGATTAATAAAGCCAAAAGTCATCAGTTTTAGAAATGACAAAAATCATCTTTAAGAAATCAGTTTTGAAATATACAACTACAATGCTCTAAAAAGGCCTGCAGACCCGGCAGGAGCACAAGAGAGGGCCCAAAACCAACCTCAGGGACCTCCACGGGAGCCCAGCCAAGGGCAGACCCAAAACTGCTAGCCACCAGCCACAGGGGAGCCCACACTCACGGTAACAGTCGTCCGCAGAGACCCCTGCATGAGACCCTGCCTAAGTGAGGCCTGGGACCGCCCCCAGTTCTGCTCCAGAGTTCCTGCAGACCAGCAGGAGCAAAACAGCAGACCCAAAACCACCCTCACGGACCTCCACGGGAGCCCTGCCAAGGCAACTCCCACTGCCCTCTTGAGGTACTTCGACTATCACGGTCACCAACTTTAGTGGCAGTAGTGTCCATCTGGGGACACCTGCTGAGGACCAGAAGTGACTCCAAGGTGAGATACAGGTAATCTGTAGTGTCAATACAAGATTATAGGATAGAAGCCGCAATACCTCAGATCGGCATTGCAAAAAAGATACATAATCAACATGAAAAAACAAGGGAAGAAAGTGCCCCAAATAAACCTTGATACCACAGTAACAGAATCCATTGACAGCACAGTTGATGAAATGTCAGAGAAAGAATTTCCACTCAGTCAACAGACATATGAAAAAATGTTCAACATCTCTAGCAATTAGAGAAATGCAAATCAAAACTACCCTAAAATTTCATCTCACACCAGTCAGAATGGCAATTATCAAGAATACAAACAACAATAAGTGTTGGTGAGGTTGTGGGGGAAAAGGCACACTCATACATTGCTGGTGAAACTGCAAATTGGTACAACCAATCTGGAAAGCAGTATGGAGATTCTTTAGAAAACTTGGAATGGAACCACCATTTGACCCAGCTATTCCACTCCTTGGTCTATACCCAGAAGACTTAAAAACAGCATACTACAGTGACGCAGCCACTTCAATGTTTATAGCAGCTCAATTCACAATAGCTAAACTGTGGGACCAACCTAGATGCCCTTTGATAGATGAATGGATAAAGAAACTGTGGTATATATACCACAATGGAATATTACTCAGCAATAAAAGAGAATAAAATTATGGCATTTGCAGGTAAATGGATGGAGTTGGAGAATGTCATGCTAAGTGAAGTAAGCCAATCCTAAAAAACCAAAGGCTGACTGTTCTCTCTGATAAATGGATACTGATCCATAATGTAAGGAAGGATGTGGGAAGAATGGAGGAACTTTGGTCAAAGGGGTGGGAGTGGGGAGGAGGCAGGGGGACAGTAAAGATGGTGGAATATGATGGACATCATAGCCCTAGCTTTATGTAAGACTACATGTGTGTTGTAATTCTACATCACATACAACGAGAGAAATGAAAAGTTGTGCTCCATCTGTGTACAATGAATCAAAATGCATTCTGCTATCATGTATACCTAAGTAGAATAAATAAATAAATAAAATTAAGAAAAAAAAGAATGCTCTAAAAAGAAAATCTCATTATCTATTCTCCCAACCCCTTTGTGATAATGTCACTAAGTTATTATATGATTATCTTCTCGTTCTCAAATTTCAAACTGCATTAAATAACTCTAACTATAATGGGGATTACAGTTAAATCAATTCATTCCATACTTTCGTACAGTCTTTCCTTCATTTGAAAAAATTCAATGGTCAAACCTGAATTTATCCGAGTTCCCATAGGATGATTTTTTAATATGCTTATCTTTTTATAATGCCTCTTACTCCAGCACCACACAAATATAAAAAGCAAATTCGAATTACTTCAACATGAAGAGAACAGCCCAGAACCAGTTCCGACAGCACATACCTCAGCACACACTCTCAGGCTCCTACATGATGTCCATGCTAACTGCAACATAACTAAAACCAAATTTTACCAGGTTATTAAATATTGTTTTTCCTGAGTGTCCTTGGCAAATAATTCAAAGAATGTATAAATATGAAACATTTTGTGTGTGTTTGTGTATATATGATCAATTTTTATATACCTACAGCCACCCAGTGGGTAAAAACAGGCTAGTTGGTACCTGTCTGTGAAGATTAATTTCTGACTTGTACAAGATCAGGAAGTCCCGGTACTGTGCCAGATAGAACAGTCATCAGAAGGCATACAAAAACTGGAACTTAAGAAAGGATTCAAAAGAAGGAAAAAACAGCAATAAATCAGGCTGCAAGAAGAAAGGAAATTAGAGAGGTGAGCAGAAGAAAGTTGATAAGGTACAAGCAGATTATTTTTTAAAAAAGACAATTCTGATACTAATTCTTCAAATACTGAGCATCTGCTAAAACACAACTGTCATTAGAAGCTGACACGCTTTCTGATATGCAGATAAGTATTAAAGATCTACATTAATTGATAAAATACTTTTGTATATGTTGACACCAACTCTGATTTAAGAAGCAAAATATGTGAGGTCAGTTACTCTTTATTATTCATTTTTAAGGCATATTTTGGAACAAAGTAAATAAAAGGAATTTAAAATCTGTAATGGCAAGAGAAAAAAAGGGCATTAAGGACAACAACAATATTTGGCAAAAATAATCTTTTTTAACTGAATACAGGCAGCTGAAAGGCTATAAAACAGTGGGGGCCTAAAATTGGGATAAAAAATTATTCATCTTTTCATCTTTTCCTGCATAACGTTTTGCAAGCTATAACAGATTGTATAGAAAAGGAACTCAGTAGTATGTAACAGAATCAGTAAAGGGCCCAAAAATTGTACAGGAAATGATGAATTACCTTAGGCACACAGGATATTGTCCCAAATGGGAACTCAAACTTGACACTTGGAAGACTATACTAGAATGTCATTCTTGAAATGATATGACTTATAAGCAGAAATTATAATGGGCATTAGGTTAAGAATTCAGTTCTAAATCATGGAAAAATGGGATAAATTTGCTTTTGACATGGAAGAAAGAGAAGACAGGGAAAGCAATTGGTAAGTTATTGGAGGTGTCCAGGAATGAGGCCACAATGGCCTGAACTCAACTGGTAGCTCTGAAACAGAAGGAAAGAGAACATATTCAGCAAAAAAGTCAGAGAAGTAAATAGAATGATTCACTAAAATATTAAATGAGGAAGATGAGAAGTGTCAAGAATTAAAAACCTTCCAGGTTAAAAATCTAATGTGCCAAGAGAATGCTAAAGACAGTAGGCATTAAGGGCTGGGGTTATGGCTCAGCGGTTTAGCACTTGCCTCGCATACGTGAGGCACTGGGTTTGATCCTCAGCACCACATAAAATAAATAAAGATACAAAAAAATAATAGCACATCATTTAAAAAAAAAAGACAGTAGGCATTACGAAAAAGTTTGGGCAAGGACATTATTTTGGTATGAAATATCATAGACATAACTTTCAATAAGTCTGAGGAAATATAAAATATCCTATGAGCTTTTAGTTACACAACATCTATCAGTATAATACAGACAATATCTAGGACTACAAATAGAAATGTTGTCTTTTTACAGACAAACTTAGTTGGAAACCCAAAAATTGAAAAGGATTAGTATCAGGCAACTATCTGGTGTCCCAGTTTCAGCTCCTATGGCATAAGGAGCAACATATTTTGATTTATTTCATAAGCTTGTTGTGGAAATACATAATATATACAAAAAAGTACATACATTTTAAGTGCATGTTTGATTTTTTACAGTTGAAAACACTCATGCACCACCAGAAGATACAAATGTTACCAAGCCCTCTGAAGCTTTATTAGTCATACTCTATCCACAGGTAAAGTGTGACTTTACCACAAATAAACTTTGGTTTTCTTTGAATTTGGTATAAATGCAATACACAGCATATACTATTTGGGGTCCAGCTTCTTATATATGTGAAACTCATCCACATTGTGGAGTTTAACAGTAGTAATCTTTTTCAATGCTCTAACGCAGCATTTCACTTTGCAAATATATCAAAAATAACTTATCCATTCTCAGTTTCAGGCTACTCAAAATAATATTGCTAGGAATACTTTCAGATATGTTTTATATGTTGTATAGTGCACAGATTTCTTTTTGTTACCCCTTGCAGTGAAACTGTTGAGTCCTAAGATGTACAAATGTTAAGCTTCAGTAGTTACTACAAAAGGTCAAGCTAAATATAAAAATTTAAACTCTCTAAACCAGTATATTGGACTTCTGATGATTTTACATCTTTTGACAAAACTCAGAACTATGGTTTTTATTAAATTTAGCCATTTTTGTGGGTTTGTAGAGATACTGAATTATTTTATTTAAATTTCCCTAAGAAATAATGTCTTGAGCACTTTTTAAAATGTTTATTAATCATGTGAATATCCTCTTGTGTGTAGTGCTTATTCAAACCTAATATCCATTTTTTAATTTAGATTGTTTTTCTTTCTATTTTTTATTTGTAAGAATTCTTTGTATATTTAAGAATTATATTGGATAAAAGAGAACTATTGGGATAAAGGAATTACAAATATTTCTTCCATTCTGAATTGCCTTTTCCCTTTCTTAATAAAATCCCTTGATAAACAAAAGTATTAATTTTGATATATTCTGGTGTACTAGTATTTTTCTTTATGATTAGTGTTTTCATTTCCTTTTTAAGAAGTCTTCCATGAGTCCAGACCAAGAATATATTCTCCTAAAAGTTCCTCTACACATTTTATTTTATATGAATTTTTAATTTGAGATGTTTCTAGAATTGTTTTATTAAATGATGTGAAGGTTCAAGAAGCATTTTTTCATACAAATATTCAATTAACCAATTTACTGGAAGGACCAAACTTTCCACACTGAATCCCAGGTTAATAAAAACAGATAAACTAAATAATTATTAACAATTTTCATTAAGATTGTACTCTTATATTGCTGATTCCCAAAATTTAAAAGACCAAAAAGAAAATGGTTATGAATATAAGAAATTCACAGTACCTAATGAATAGGCTTTGAGAAACAAAAGAAAATTGCCTCCACCAAAATAAGTATTACAGAAAATTAAAATTTTCTTGAAAGAAAGAAAAAGATATGTACAGCCTATGGAACAGAATTTAAATATTAATTCATGAAAAAATTAAGCCAATTTAATTCACACAATCACTAATGAAAGACACCTGGAAAATACCTAAGTATTTGAAAATTGATATATATATAGCAAGAGTGACCAAAAAATGGAGGGGAGAGTATATAAATGACTAATGCTGGTCATGAAAGAGGGGAAATCCCTAGAGATCCTACAAATCACACTAGAGATAATAAGAGAATATTGTAAACAACGTCATGCCAGTGAACTCTAAAAGGATGAATTGGACAATTCTTTGAAAGACAAATTACTAAAGGTAACACAGAAAGGAAATTACAATAACCCTACAGGTATTAAAAATTGAATTTATAATTTTAAATGTTCCCCAAAAGAAAATCCTAACTTTGATGGTATCAATGCTGAATTTAATCAAATATTCAAATAACAGTATGTATACTATGAATTATTTTAGTATAGAAACACTTAGAAAACATAGAAGAAACATTTCCCAAATCAATTGAGAGGCCAGAACTATCCTGATATCACACCATGAAAAAGACAGTAAAGGAAAGACAATTTAACAATATCCTGATAATTTAGATGCAAAAATCTGTATTAAAACATTAAGTCAAATCCTACAATATATAAAAGAATGGTAGAAGTTGACCATCCAGAATTCATCACAGGAAAGCAAGGTTGGCTTAACATTTAAAAATCAATCAATATAATTCACCATATTCATAGAACAAAAAAGGAAAAAAAACATGATCATCTCAATAGGCACAGAAAAAGCACTTGATAAAGTTCAATACCTAGTCATGATACAAACTCTAAAAATTGAAAACTAGAAATACATTCTTTATAGTTCCTCAAACAAGTAAAAATAATCCAACAAACAACATAATTAATTACAAAAATTAAATGCTTTCACAGTAAATGGAAAACAGGAAGGAATGTCTACTTGCTTACCTTCTAGAGGCAATGAAAATATTCTATCACTTGATTGAGGTGGTAGTTAAAGACTGTGTACATCTGCCAAAACTTACAGAACTGAACATCTATAGAAGGTAAATTTGAGTGTATTTAAGTTATAAATGAGTAAACAAGACCTAAAAGATAGGATTTGAGGGCAGGGTTGTAGCTCAGTAGTGCAGCACTTGCCTCATTCACGTGAGGCACTGGGTTCCTTCCTCAGCACCACATAAAAACAAATAAATAAAATAAAAGTTAAATTCTTTAAAAAAATAGGATTTGAATTTAAAACTCAGAATTTATAATTGCATAAAAACACAGTGTACCAAAATACTTCAGGTATACCTACATAACAACATATACAAAGATTAGCTCAAAATGAAACAAACACCTAAATATAAGACATAAAACTATAAAATGTTCACAGGAAATTGGTCAATAAACATCATCTTCTGTGAGGTTCCCTGCAACACAGGCCAGCCTGGGCTCCACTCCCCACTCATGAGGGATGCCCACAGGCACCTACCCAATGGAAACTGGCACAGCCTCATCACTCCATCCTTCCTTATCACTCCTGCTGCTTCTGGATGTTCACACCTCTCTAGTTTCACATCCAGGTAACTGGTGGCATTAGCTGCTGAAGTCTTAAAGATTGTAAAAGAAACTGTTTCAGTCAACATTTTCACCACTGTGATAAATAGACCTGACAAAAAGAATTTTAGAGGAGTGAAAGTTTGTTTGGCACTCATGGTTTCAAAGGTCTCAGTCCACGGATAGCAGACTCCATTGATTTGTGCCGGAAGTGAGGCAGAAGATCAAGATGGAAGAGTATGGCAGAGGAAAGCAGCTCAGAACGTGATAATCAGGAAACAGAGAGAGCTCTACTCACCAAGGACAAAATATAAACCTCAAAGTCATGCCCCCGGGGACCCATCTACTCCAGCTACACCCTACCTGCCTAGAGTTATCGTCCAGTTAATCCCTATCAACGGATTAAGGCTCTCATAACCCAATCATTTCACCTCTAAACTTCTTACACTGTCTCACACATGAGCTTTTGGGGGACACCTAATATCTAAACCATAAGAGAAACTGTCTAACTGCTCAACCTCATCTCCAAGGACAGTGCTATGGAAGCTGAGCACAGGTGACTCCGAAAGAACAAGTCAAATGACACTGGAGTCAGAGAGGTTGACTGTTGAATAGTCCCAAGGATCTGAATAAAAGTGAGCATCTTTAATCAACACTCACAATATTTTGGAATACCATACATATGCTGGTGGAGGCCAAAGGCCCAGGTCACTACCCTGGTCACCAAGGGAGGGAGCAGTGATCCTCATCTCCAGGTTCAACCTCATAAGCACTGTGATGAGCCCTTATCACATGCATGAGTTCTTAACAAGAACACAAAGATGAGGCATAACCTTCACAGCTTCTATTGGACATACTGTCTTTGTAGGAATAAAGGAACATTCTCTCGTCATGGGGCCATTTTCTTGTCAATTCTACAAAAGTACATGCAAATTTGTAAATAGTTTTGTAAATATCTAATATTTGATTTTGATTTTACATTTCAAATGTTCTGTCTGGGTTTTTGCATTTCATTATACTCCACTAAAAAGAAAAAATGTGCATTTGAAGAATGTTTTAAATTTAATGTACTGAAAATGAAAACAAATAAGTAAAAAAAGAAAATGGCAAAAGTTTCCCATTTTCAATTTAGTAATGATTTCTTAGATATGACACCAAAGGCATAAGCAACAAAAGAAAAAAACAGACAAATTGGACTACATAAAAACCAAAGATTGTGCCTCAAAAGACAATATCAGTATAAAACCCACAAAATGGGAGAAACCAAATCAACATCAAAACATCCACAAAATGGGAGAAATTTTTTGCAAATCATATATATACAGAAAACTACTAAAACTCCAAAATAGCAACAATAAAACAATATTATTCAAAAATGGGCAAAGGACTTGCACAGACATTTTTGTGGTGCTGGGATCAAAACAAAAGTCTCACACAATAGGCAACTGCTGTACCATATCCCCAGCCCTTCAAATAGACATTTCTCCATAGAAGATATACAAATCATCAATACATTTAAAAATGTTCAGTATCATAATCAATAAGGAAATACAAATCCAAACAAATTAACACTTCATACTTCATATTTTATAATGTATCTTGGGGAACAGAAAAGCCCAAGGGCAGAGAGAGATAGGGGTGTAGGGAAGGGAGACACATATATTTATCAATTAAGTTTGGTGTCTTATATGGGTGTGGTTCGTGGCAATCCAAAATAAACAATGGTACAAATCACAAATCATCCTAACAGATCTAGTAACAATGAAAATGTTTGAAATATTGTAAAAATTAGCAAAATGTGACAGTGAGACACAAAGTGACCACATGCTATTAGAAAAAAAGGGTGCCAACAGCATGTTTGTTACAGGGCTACCCATAAGCCTTCAATCTGTAAAAACACATCTGTGAAATGCAACAAAGTAAAGCACAATAAAGTGAGATGTGCATATAGAGAGTTATTCCATGTTCACAGATTGGAAAATTCAGTATTGTTAATATATCAATTCTCTCAAATCTGATCTATTAATTCAACAAAATTCTAATCAAAATTTCATCAAGTTATTTATGAGTATCAATAAACTAGTTCTAAAGTTGAGAAGTAGAAGTATGGAAAGCCAAACAATCCAGAAACATTGAAGAACATAGTTGGAAGACTGACAATACCCAACGTGAAGACATTATAAAGCTAAGTGCAATCAAGAGAGAATTATATGGGAAAACAATAAATATACAGATCAACAGAAAGAAATAGAGAGTCCAAAAATAAACTCAACAAATACTGTCAACAGATCTTTTATTTATTTATTTATTTTTTTATATTTTGTACTTGGTAGATAGACAGCATGCCTTTATTTTATTTCTCTATTTTTATGTGGTGCTAAGGGCCTCACATATGCTAGGCAAGCACTCTGCCACTAGGCTATAGCCCCAGCCCCAGTCAACAGATCTTGATAAAAGAGTGAAAGCAATTCAATAGGAGAGCAAGATGTATTTTCAAACTAATAGTTCTAGAACAACTGGAAGTCTGCATCCCCCCAAAATGCATCTAGATACAGCTCTTACACCTTTCACAAAAATCAACTAAGAACAGATATTAGGCAGATACATAAAATATAATCCTATAAAACTTTTAGATGAAAAGATGGGAGGGATAAAAAGATAAGGGAAAAAAAACTGTGATCTTTGGTTTGGGGATGTTTGTACATACATCACCAGAAGCATGTTCCATGATAGAAAAAGTTGATTAGACTTAATTAGACATTTCTGCTCTGTGAAAGACATTAAGAGAATGAAAAGACAAGCCAGAAACTGGAAGAAAAATTTTCCAAATGTATAACTCATAAAGACATATCTAAAATCCACACAGAATTTTTAATATTAAACAATAAGAAAATGACTCAACCAAAAATTGAGCAAAATATTGAAAGAGATAGATCACCAAGGAAGACAGTTGCATGGTAAGAAACACATGAAAAATGTGTAATATGCCATTATAGAATTAAGATAACACTGATGTACCAATACACACATTTTAGTAATACCCATGACAAATAGAAGTCACAGATACTTTATAGTTCATTACACTGATGAATCAGCACTACGTATGATTTACCCTCATCATTACTCAAAAATTACTACCAGGCACACTATTAGATTTTTGTATTTCTTGCACTAATTTAGAAACATATGTTACTATATTACAATTTTGAGTTATTAATATTTTGACAACTGCACATCAATATGATTTTTGTAATTTTTATGTATTTTTATTAAATTTAAAAATGCTATTCTAAGAAGGCTGTACAGAATTCACCTGACTGGCAGTGGGGTTCTTAGGACAGAAAAAAATGCTAAGTACTCCACTAACAAAGCCTAGAATCTCAATAAAGTCACGCGCAGGTATTCATTGTGTCTAAACCCTGACATCAGAGGAGCCCTATTATTTTAAAGCCTTTACTTCCTCAAGCTTCTAATAATTTTGCTATGATTTTTACATTTATAAGTTCTAATATTTGTTTTAAAAATTCAGTGTTTACATCTTTTAACTATGAGTCTCACATAAGAAAATGCCTGTGGATACCAAAATGCATAAACTGAATAATGTAAACAAGTGCCCGCTTACAATATGTGGCAATAAAATAAAACAAGACTCAACAAAAAAGTAAAAAAGCTGAAAAAACAACAAAGTGGAGAAACTAATTCTCAGTGACAGTCTCATCTTTCATCTCAAGCCATGCCTTGAACTCTACCTTGTTTAATTATTAAATCAGGAGCTACTCAGCAAGACTGTCTAGTTTTGATGATTCCTAAATTCAATCCTGCTGACAGACGCTGTCCATTTTTCTCTGTACTTACTATTATCACCCATGACAAGGTCTGAATGCTAATTTTTAAATTCAACGTTCATTAGAAATAGAATGAAGTTGCTCTGACAGTGACCTCTTGTCTCCAAACTATAATCTTTTTTTCCATACTAACAAAAATTAAAAATTCTACTCTAGAAGATATTTCTCTCTTAATATTATTTAATTAATAAAACATAGCAATGGAATAAACATTTTAAGCAAACAATATGTTTCAAAAATTTCTCCTTTTAAATTATTTAATATTTTAGGACATCAAAATTTAGAATGTTGAGATGATAAAAATGTATTTCAGATTTACATTTTGGTTTCTGTCCATGGCTTTGAGATACCTTTATATATGTCTACGGTATCATTATTCACAATTAACAAAGGTGAAAGCAACTCAAGTATGACAGTTAAATGAATAAACAAAATGTGGTCTATAAATTCAGTAGATTATTACTCAGCCTTTAAAAAGTTCTGACACCTGTTACAATATGGATGAAATTTGAAGACATTATGCTAAGTAAAATAAGCCAATCACAAAATGGCAAATACTATATGAACGCACTTAAGAGAGACATTTGGAAGAGTCAATTAACAGATAATAGAAGGGTATATGCCAGAGGCTGAAAGAGGGTGACAAATGAAGAGTTGGTGTTTAATGTATACAGAGCTTCAGCTGAGCAAGATGAGTGTTTAACGGGTAGAAAGGTTCAGCTGAGGGAGATGAAAAAATCTGGATCTACATGGAGATACTGGTTGCATAAAAATTTCAAGGCACTTAAAGTCCCTGAGCTATGCACATAAAATGCTTAAAGTGGTAAATTTCATGTCATGGATCATTTATCACAATAAAATAAAAGAATGAGGGAGAACCCTAACAATTGGTTTGTACCCTGAATCCTAAGTATATAAAATATCCTTCAAACTCAGGAAAAAGATAAATAACTGAATTAAAATGCAACAAAAGGGATCAATAAGCAACTTGAAATGGCCAAGAAACACAGAGTAGCCACCAAGGAAATGTAAATTAAAACATGACATTTTACAAATCAGGAAAAAAAGTAATGTTTGATAATTCCAAGTGTTGGCAAGAATGTAAAGAGATGACTCTCATACTCAGTTAAATGGGAACATAAATAGGAGTAACCACTTTGGAATGTATACAACAGAAACAAAAATTACTTTCTTTGATATATACTCCCTGTACCAGTGATTTTAAATCATTGGTCTTGACTAACGTGAAATCAAGTTATAAACCACAAGCTGGAAAATTTTTAGATGAAATTAAAGAAAATAAAAATGATAGAACCTGTCGGAGTAAACAGCAAATACCAAAACTGAAACCGTAGTTTGAGTTATAAATGTGCAGGGGGTACATGTGCTTATACATGTATGTTTGAGACACAATTTATATAATTAATTTCTTACTAGAAGTCCTTGTCCAAAATGTTTATAAAACAATGGCTTAGAGCAGCAGTAGTTCTCAAAGTGTGGTCAACAAACTCCTGGAATTCCCCAAGATTCTTTATTCTTGTGTCTCTTATACAGCAAATATATAAAACTTTTAGATAACAAAAGTCTGAGACAGGAATATTACAAAAGATGCTTAAAGAAAAGATATTCTCAGAGTTCTATTTCCTTATTAACTCAGTTAAACTGATTCTAAAAGTACATGTTAAAGGAAAGGGCTCAGAGTAGCCAAGTTCATTCTGATGGACCAGAAAGATATGAAAAGTCATTGTGAGCTATCATAATGATGAACAGCATAATATTAACAGAGCCAGAGAAACCTGCCAACTAGAATAGAGATCTTCATTCATGTGGAGGTTTGATGTACAACAATGGCCATGACTCTCAAAGAAGAAAGGGAGCACTACTCAAAAGTACAGCTGGAAAAAAACAGCCATCCACAGAGAAAATGATGAAATTAGATTCCTATCTTACACTAGTTCCAAAAAATAACATCAGAGTTATTAAAGCCACAGTGTAAAAGCAAAACTTCAATGTTCTTAGTAGAATACAGAAGTCTTCTTGCACTTACAATAGAGAAAAATTGGATTAACAAGATAAAAAAGCACTAATTATAAAAGATTGATAAAGAAATTTCTTCAATAAAAGAACATCTCTCCCCTCCACCCTATTTACTGAGGTACTGTAATCTATGGAAAATGCTCTCTCCAGTGTTATTTGCGCAATAGACTACTGAGGCTTGCCCATGTATATGAGACCAACAATGGGAGTTCAACAAAGGTCCTTGGCATTTATTTGGGGGGTTTCTACCCTGAGGCTCACCTGTTCTTCACTACTTGAACAAACCAACTGGCCAATACAAGAACTTGGTCTCCGGCTTTTCCCTAATACAGGGGAGTAGTGAAAAACCCAAAGGACATGAGTTCACAGTTCAAAATAACTAGATACCAGCAGAAAGTTATTATGAAAGAAAGTCAGGAATCCAGACTCAGGCCCAGGACCAGCCCTGCGAATGGTGCAGGAGCCCAGGTCCAGGCCCTGGTCCTATCCATCCACAGGAGAGCCCAGGCCAGGCCCAGTACTACCTTCGCCAACCTGTGCGAGAGCCCAGGCCCAGGACCACCCCTGTGCACAGTGGAAGTCTACGCTGTGGCTCCTCATTTACCAACGCATAGCTTCCTGGCCTATATCCATCTTGGGACACTGCAGCCATCACCATAACACTCCCCATGTACTAGACTCCATCTTAGGACAACAGACAGGGCCTGGAGGCAGTTGCCTGCCACAGTACAACATACCACAGCACTGCATCTCTGAACAGGCAGCCCAAAGACATTTTGTATCACCCTTTCAGCCCCATCTCTGAAAGTGGTTGCATCCATCTTGGGAAACCCCCACTGCTATCTTGAGTTACTTCTGCTGCCAAGTTAGTTGCGGCAGCATCCATTTGGGGACACCTGCCAGGGACTACAAGTGAACACCAAGGTGAAGTACAGGTAAACTGCAGAAATTCAACAAGATTATAGGGTAGAAAATGCAATACCTCAGTTCTACACTGCAAGAAAGGAAGACACACAGTCAACATGAAAAAACAAGGGAAGAAAGTGCACCAAACGAAGGTACTACAATAATAGAATCCACTAACAGTGCAGATGATGAAATGTCAGAGAAGGAGTTAAGAATGTACATGATTAAAATCACCTGTGAATTAAAGAATGCCCTAAGTGAGCAAATACAGGCAACCATTGATCACACCAACAAAGAGATAAGGAAGCAAATACAGGTAGCAAAAGATTACATTAGGCTGGGTACAATGGTGCATGCCTGTTATCCCAGCACTTTGGGAGGCTGAGACAGGAGAATTGCGAGTTCAAAGCCAGCCTCAGCAATGGCGAGGCGCTAAGCAACTCAGTGAGTCCCTGTCTCTACATAAAACACAAAATAGGGCTGGGGATGTGGCTCAGTGGTCGAGTGCCCCTGGGTTCAATCTCCAGTACCAAAAAAAAAAAAAAGCTGGTTCTATGAAAAAATAAATAAAATTGACAAATCCTTAGCCACCCTAATGAAAAGAAGAAAGAAAACTCGAATTACTAAAAGTTGTGATAAAAAAGGAAATATCACAACAGACATTATTGAAATACAGAAGATAATTAGAAACTGTTATGTAAATTTATACTTTTATAAAATAGAAAACCTCAAAGACACTGACAAATTTCTAGAGGCATATCAACCCAAACTGAATCAGGAAGATATGCACAATATAAATAGATCAATTTCAAGCAAGGAAATAGAAGACACCATCAAGACATCACCAACCAAGAAAAGCCCAGAACCAGACAAATTCTCAGCTGAGTTCTTTCTACAAGACCTACAAAGAAGAACTAACACCAATACTCCTCAAATTATTCCATGAAATAGAAAAGGAGGGAACCCTTCCAAACTCACTCTATAAGGCTAGTATCATCCTGATACCAAAACCAGGCAGCGACACATCAAGGAAAGAAAATTTCAGACCAATATCCCTGATGAACATACATGCAAAAATTCTCAATAAAATTCTGGCAAATCATATGCAAAAACATATTCAAAAAATAGTCCACCATGATCAAGTAGGCTTGATTCCAGGAATGCAAGGTTGGTTCAACATACAGATATCAATAAACATAATTCATCACATCAATATATTTAAAGATGAGAGTCACATGATTTTATCAATTGATGCAGAGAAAGCATTTGACAAAATACAGCATCCATTCATGTTCAAAACACTAGAAAAACTAGGGATATTAGGAACATATCTCTACACTGTAAAAGCTATCTATGCTAAACCCAAGGCCAACATCATTCTAAATGGAAAAATATTGGAAGCATTTCCTCTAAAACCTAGAATAAGACAGGGATGCACTCTTTCACCACTTCTATTCAACATAGTCCTTGAAACCCTAGCCAGAGCAATTAGATAAAAGAAATTAAAGGGATACAAATAGGAAAAGAAGAACTCAAGCTATCATTATTTGCAGACAACATGATACTATATTTAGAGGATCCAAAAACTTCCACCAGAAAACTTCTAGAATTAATAAATGCATTCAGCAAAGTAGCAGGATATAAAATCAATACCTATAAATCCAATGCATTTCTATATATCAGTGATGACCCTCTGAAAGAGAATTAGAAAAACTACCCCATTCACTATAGCCTAAAAAACCAAAATACTTGGGAATCAATTTAACAAAAGAAGTGAAAGACTTCTACAATGAAAATACAGAACATAAATAAAGAAATTGAAGAAGACCTTAGAAAATGGAAAGATCTCCAATGCTCTTGGATAAGCAGAATCAATATTGTCAAAATTGCCATACTACCCAAAGTGCTACACAGATTCAATGCAATTCCAACTAAAATCCCAACATCGTTCCTTATAGAACTAGAAAAAGCAATTATGAAATTCATTTGGAAAAATAAGAGACCTAGAATAGCCACAGCAATCCTTAGCAAGAAGAGTGAAGGCATCACAATACCAGACCTTAAACTATATTACAAAGCTATGGTAACAAAAACAGCATAGTATTGGCACCAAAATAGACATGTAGACCAATGGTAACAATAGAAGACACAGAGACAAACCCACATAAATACAGTTATCTTATACTAGACAAAGGTGCCAAAAACATACATTGGAGAAACGATAGCCTCTTCAACAAATGGTACAGGGAAAACTGGAAATCCACATGTAACAAAATAAAACTAAACCCCTATCTCTCACTATGCACAAAACTCAACTCAAAGTGGATCAAGGACCTAGGAATTAGACCAGAGACCCTGTGCCTAATTGAGGAAAAAGTAGACCCAAACCTTCATCACATCATATCAGGCCCCAATGTCCTTAACAAGACTCCTAAAGCACAAGAAATAAATGCAAGAATCAATAAATGGGATGGATTCAAACTAAAAAGCTTCTTCTCAGCAAAAGAAACAATCAATGAGGTGAAAAGAGAGCCCACATTTTAGGAGCAAATTTTTGCCACACACACGTCAGATAGAATATATAAAGAACTCAAAAAACTGAACACCAAAAAAACAAACAACTCAATCAATAAATGGGCTAAGGAGCTGAACAGACACTTCTCAGAAGAAGATGTGCAATCGATCAACAAATATATGAAAAAATGTTCAAGATCTCTAGTAATTAGAGAAATGCAAATCAAAACTACTCTAAGATTTCATTTCATGCCAGTCAGAATGGCAGTTATCAAAAATACAAACAACAATAAGTGTTGGCAAGGATGTGGGGGAAAAGGCACACTCATACATTGCTGGTGGGACTGCAAATTGGTGCAACCACTCTGGAATGCAGTATGGAGATTCCTTAGAGAACTTGGAATAGAACCACCATTTGACCCAACTCTCTCTCTCCTCGGTCTATACCCAAAGGACTTAAAAACATCATACTACATGATGCAGCCACATCAATGTTTATACTAGCTCAATTCACAATAGCTGCACTGCAGAATCAACCTAGATACCCTTCTATAGATGAATAGATAAAGAAACTGTGGTATCTATGCACAATGGAATATTACTCAGCATTAAAAGAGAATAAAATTATGGCATTTTCAGGTAAATGGATGGAGATGGAGAATATCATGCTAAGCAAAATAAGCCAATCCCAGAAAACCAAAGGCCAAATGTTCTCTCTGATAAGTGGATGCTAATTCATAATGGGGGAGTCCATGGGAAGAATGGAGGAACTTTGATTGGTTAAAGGGGAGGGAGGGTAGGGGAGAGAACATGGGGGCAGGAAAGATGGTGGAATGATAGACATCATTGCACTAGGTTCATGTATGACTGCACATATGGTGCAACTTGCCATCATGTACAACCAGGGAAATGAACAGTTGTGCTCCATTTGTGTACAATGAATCAAAATGCATTCTGCTGTCATGTATACCTAATTAGAATAAGTAAATAACAGAAAGCAATACTTCTGTATCTGTAAATAATATTAAAATATATACACATTATAATTCATAACAGTACATTAATTTATAATATTCTGAACATGAATTATTAGAACTAATACAACAAGGCCAGTAAATATACTTCTGAAGATAATATTAACAAGTGAAACCACAAGAAATTATTTCTTATTTTAGAGTCAAAGGAAAATACTGGGAATGAGAAGAAATAAAGAAATAAAACATGTAACATGATACATAAGCAGGAAAAAAATTTACTAACGAATTAAATAATGAGTGTAAGATCAGAATAAGAAACTAGCCTAAAAGTCCAGAATAGGAATGAAATACAGAGATAGGAAACATAGAATAAGTCTTATGAGGTAGGAAGATATTTTCAAAGAAAAATTGACTATAAACACATTTCTCAGAATTACAGAACAATGAAATAACTAATATTTAAAGGGCTCAAAATAATGCCAAAAGCCATACCTAGAGACATTTAACATATAAAAATCACAGGTCTGCTGATGTTTAAAACTGTTCATTTCCTTTATTCTTAAAAAGATTTGAGGTCACATTTTTTCTAATGGGTTCACATTTTTTCTATTTATCTTATATGTGTGGCTCCACTGTGTTCTGGCATTGAATATTGGGTTAAGAAATGTGAAAGTATCTTAATTTTTTTTCCTTATAAGTGACTTAATTTTTCTTGTTTTTAATTCTTAGGGGTTGAGGGAATGGTTTCAATCTGGCCACTCTAAGGATTCTAAAGGTTTCAAGGACTCACAGGGATCTGTTCACCACAGCGTGCAACTGCTATGGTAAAATGCTCAGCAGTATCTGAACCTAAGGCAGAGACTGTTAATTCTCTCCAGAAAATAACCCAGTGTTTGATGCTCAGTCAGAAAAGAGACCATCTCTTCCTTCACAAAATGGGAGAAAGGATTATAAAGATCTGGTTGGTTTTTGGTCTTTATCAAGATTTTAAAAAGCTGTATTAAAGGATATTTCAAATATATACAAAAGGGGACAGAACAGTATAATAAACCCCTTTGTACCCATCACCCTTGCTGTTTCTTAAACAAGCCTGTGTTAAAGCATCACTTGAACCTCCACCTCCATAGATGCCTGGAGCCTCCAGAGGTTATGTAGTGTAATTCAGCTTTGTTTCTCAGATTTCTTCTCTGATGAATTCAAGGTTCTGCTTTTTTGAACACACTAGATCAATCTAAACTCATCCAATGCCTTTCCAACTCCAAAAATTATATTAATCTCCCAATCCCGTTGTCCCTCTGGTCTGCTATCTTTTTCTTTCTCTCTTTCCTGTCACTTCTGTGGGAGGGAACGGAGGCCTAAACTTCATCATCAGCCAATGTTCATTAACTTCTTATACTGAGCCTTTCTTTTCTTGTTTACATGTCCCTATTATTCTTGGTACAATGCATTTTCAAAGATAACTGTATACTGAGTGAGTATCAGGCAACTTAACTTATGTATATTACTTTATTTAATAATTTGTACAACTTACATTGTTTTATACTATTGTTATCCTAACCCACAGATGAGGTAGATTTACATTTGAAGAGTTAACATGATTCCCAATACTATGGATTTAAAATTTGAACTCAAGACTAGCTCTAAAGGTCCAGATTCCAAACCACTATGTATATCACTTCCCATTTCTTTTACCCTTTGAGATAGGACTTGGACTTGTCTAAGGGCCCCAGGTAACTAAGACATATCTATCATATGCTGAGGTAACTGACTCCTATTCAAATTCCACAGTGTTAAATTCAAGACAGTTCTTGGACCCAGCCAGGCTGGCTGAGGAGGCTGTAAATGGTAAATGAGGATTGGTTTGATACCTGGGTTCCAACACTGGACAGTTCCATGATGTCATGTTAAATATTAGGAACTAGACTGATGAGGTACACTTGCCTTGGATATGACAAACCCTGATCTGCACATGCAGATGAACTTACCTGCAGGATTCTCCCAGTCTTGTGGATTAGGATGTCAAGGCTGAAGACATTCACTCCCTCTGACCTGTACTCTGCAACAATGTGTTCAATGAGGAGGCTCTCTGGGGGGTCCTCCACATCACTTTGGATAATGTCCATGGCCTTTGTGCTGTATAGTCTAGCTATGATGACCTCCTCCTGCATCCTTTTATTAAGGGAAGTTTTTTTTTTAGTTGTAGATGGACACAATACCTTTATTTTGTTTTATTTGTTTTTATGTGGTGCTGAGGATCAACCCCTGTGCCTCACACGTGCAAGGCAAGTGCTCTACCACTGAGCCCCAGCCCCAGCCCAGTAAGGGAACTTGTGTGTCTACCCAAGTGATGTATACATGGTCCCTTAGTCAAGATAACCTACCAAGAAAATTTGTCAGAGTGGTCACACTAATCCTGTCTTCCTTTATGACCTTCACATTAGCATTAAATATTTTCAGGAAAAAAAAAAAAACAACCAAGTCTTTAACTAAGAAGAATTTTTAAATAGAGAGAAAGAAAGGATTATCTCTGAACTAAACAACAATGGGAGAAATGAGAAAGATCTGTAAAACTCTTGAGGGTTTAAAATAAAAGGGGCATCAAACAATCTAGAGAGAAATCCCTTCCAGAGACTGTCCATTGTCACATGTAAAGCTGTAGCAAGTAGGAATATATTATGCTTTGGATACAAGGTATCTCCCTCCAAAAGCTTCTGTTAATGCAAGTATGTTCAGAATTGAAATGCCTGGATAATGTGAGCGGCAACCTCATCGGTCCATCCTAGTTTGAATGGACTAACTGGGTGGTAACTGTTGGCAGGTGAGGTGTGACTGCAGCAGGGCATCACTGGGGTGTGCCTTGGAAGAGCTTCTCCTTTTCCTTGGCTTCTCAGCCACCATGAGGTTAGCAGCACTCCTCCGCCAGGCCCCTCTGCCATGACGTTCTGCCTCACTTTGTCCTCTGAGAAATGGACGCAGCTAACCAGGACTAAACCTCTGAACAGTGACCCAAAATAAACTTTTCCTCTTCTAACTTGTTCTTGTGGGATATTTTGGTCACAGCAATGAAAAGTTGCCTAACTTTAGAAGATAAAGCTTTTTTCTTTACTCAACGGCACACTCACATACAGTGCACATCAGTGAAGCACGACAACATGGAAATTAAGAAGATAGTTTCTAAAAATTCGAATAAAAATAAAAAAGGACTTACTGTAGCCTGTGTTTGTGCCATGTATTCACCCTCCATTTTATTCAGACGTACATTTGTATCCTCAAGCAATTCTTGAATATTTTCAGTGTGGCGCTTTTGAAGTTCAAATTTTTCCTTTTCCATTTCTGCTACAGCACTGTGGAGCTATACAATGAAATCAAGACACTTTCACTACTATTGAAAAGGCTATTTTGCAATTCATAAAATAAATATTTTTCCAATAATCCTGTATATATATGTACAAATATACATATGTATAGATATGTTTATATATATCACCATATATGTGTATGGTAATCTAACAACACAAAATATAAAACCTACAAGTAGACATTAAGTAAAGATGGCACATGAAGAACACAATTAAGAAATGCGGGGGTTTTTTTGCTTTCCTGAATTGAAACTTTTAATCCATGAGCAAATATTAACGGAAATTATATACCTCAGGTGGAAAGAGTACATAAATCAAATAAATACAACTCCTCAGTTTAAAAATATTAGTCTAAGAGAAACAAATTTTATTTATTTTTTATTTTTGGTGCCAGGGATTGAACTCAGGAGTACTCAAGCGCAGAGCCACATCCCCAGCCCTATTTTATGTTTTATTTAGAGACAGGGTCTCACTGAGTTTGCTTAGCACCTCGTCATTGCTGAGGCTGACTTTGAACTCTCAATTTTCCTGTCTCAGCCTCCCAAAGTGCTAGGATTACAGGCCTGTGCCACTGCGCCCAGCAAGAAACAGAAATTTTTATATTTTTTTTTTAAATTTGTTCTTTTTAGTTACACATGACAGTAGAATGTATTTTGACATATCATACATATGTGGAGTATAACTCCCTATTCTTGTGGTTGTACATGATGTGGAGTTTCACTGGTCATATATGAATATAGGAAAGTTCTGTATGGTTCAGTCTACTATCTTTCCCATTCCCAAATCTCCCCTCCCTTCCTCCAGGCTCCGCATATCCAATCCTGTGAACCTCCTCGCCCATTGTGAGTCAGCATCTCATATCATAGAGAACGTTTGCTCTTTGGATTTTTTTGATTAGCTTATTTCGCTTAGCATGATAGTCTCCAGTTCCATCCATTTACGGGCAAATGCCATAATTTCATTCTTCTTTATGGCTGAGTAATATTCCATTGTGTATATGTACCACAATTTCTTTATCCATTCATCTGTTGAAGGTTGGTTCCATAGCTTAGCTATTATAAATTGAGCTACTATGAACATTGATGTTGGCCACATCACTACAGTATGCTGATTTTAAGTCCTTTGGATATATGCCAAGGAGTGGGATAACTGAGTCAAATGGTGGTTCCATTCCAAGTTTTTATGTTGTTATTGATTAGGAATATTGCCTGTATTTCTCATCTTATTTGCATAAAATTTTACACAATATTAATGTAAAAAGTGCTTCTTTCCCAAACTTCCAAAGACTTCACAGCTTTATCAATAAATGAAGCTTTAAAATATCTATGTAAACTAAGGTAAAGAAAAACAAAGTAAAGTCCAAACAAGGTTCAATGGATAGCTTCAATGAAAAGGAGTTAAAAATCTGTGCTCTCAGCCTTGTAAGCATTCCTTCAGTTCTCTTCATAGGCATGGAATTCTAACTTACCACCTGAATCCAACCCCACCCACCAGGCAGGGAGAGCAGGAGTCCAAAACAGCCTAAATGATCTATATGATTCACTATCCATGAACATGAGAGAGACACAAGGACATGGCACATATGCTGTGAACTCTTATTTGACTAGGAAGACACTAGAGAAACAGAAGACTAAGAAATGGCTCAGGATAGTTCAGCAGTAACCATACAGAAGACTCTGTGTTTCACAAATTAATATATACAGTTTTGACTACATGTAAGTGGTTCCCCAAAACCCTGATATGCTTTATTTGTATTTTTGAAATGTACATCTTAAAATCAGTACTATGTCCAGCATTAAAAAATGAGGAAACTGAGCCGGGCGCGGTGGCTCAAGCCTGTAATCCCAGCACTTAGGGAGGCAGAGACAGGAGAATCGCAAGTTCAAAGCCAGCCTCAGCAATGGCAAGGCACTAAGCAACTCAGTGAGACCCTGTCTCTACATAAAACACAAAATAGGGCTGGGGATGTGGCTCAGTGGTCGAGTGCCCCTGAGTTCAATCTCCAGTACCAAAAAAAAAAAAAAAAAAAAATGAGGAAACTGGCTGGTATAAAACATAGCCAAGTCCATAACACCTATATCTCAGTGGCTCCTCACATGCATGTGAGTTTGATCCAGGCACTAGTGATTTTGTTCACATCCAAACCAAGTTTCTACTATAAATTCCAGTCTGGATTACATTATATGTTGTCTGATTTTTCAGAAAGAAATGGCCAAAATCCAAGATTAAAACTGCTATTTCCTTACCAATTTTGCTTAACCTATTGACAATCACAAAAAAAAATCAGGAAAAATAATTAAATACAAGAGTTAAGTCAAAAGTATGTTTTCCAAATGAAAACTGCTTTAAAGACCATAGACTTTTAGAAAGAAATATACCAAAACATGAATAGTAGCTATTTCTAGTTGGTCTAGAATTTTAAATTATTTTAAATTTCTTTTTTATACCTTTCTATATATTCGGTGAAATCCATTACTTTTACAGTTAAATGCATTACTTTGAAGCATATTCTTTCGTATTTTCTGTTACTATTTTAGGCAGCTTACCTTTTTTTCCCAATCATTATTCAGAGATTCTGTACTTTGTTCACATATCTTTTTTAGCTCTACAATCTGGTTTTCTTTAGTCTCTCTGATAACTTGACAGTCACGTATAAGCGTCTGAACTGTCAAAAATGATAAAAACAGTTAAACCAATTCTAGAAACCACATAAGCATTTGATGTTATAAAATATAGTGTACCAGTTAATAGATAATTCAATTTTTCACCAAGTCTTCTCAATTCTTTCTTCTAAAATATTTCTTATCCTTTGCCCCTCTTGTCAATTTGTAACTACCGTCATAGAGAGCCTTGGTTGAAAATGGTAACAGTGTGTCATCTCTAAGTATCAATCTGCCTCTAGGGGTCCACTGTTGCTTTAAAGAGGGCTTTCAACAGCACAAATCCCATGTCACTCCCAGGCTGAAAACCATTCCACAGTTCTCACCTAAAGGATAAAGGCCAAAAGCCTCTAACATGGAAATCACAGCTCATAATGATCCAACTGTTCTCTGGATACTTCTCTTCCCACTTCAACATTTTAAACCTACATTCTAAATCACACCAACCTATCTGTAGTCTTAAGAACATATTCTTTCATATATCACTGCGTAAATACAATCATCTGTCTATCTGAAATATCCTTCCCTCCCCTGTTAAAAAAAAAAAAACTCCTGCTCATTCTCAGAGTCTAAATTCTAGAATCACCTCTTTGTGCACCATTCACCAAGCAGATTCCTCTCCTTGCAGAAATAGAAACTCCTCTTCATTTCCACAGAAGTGCATATATTTCTCCATTGAGTCACTTATGACATTATAATAATTTACTTGCCTATGTCCTCTTTAACAAGACTATTTTCATTAAGGAACAAGGTATTTCAACTTTCTATCCACAGAGCATAACAGAGCCACACAGGCAAATTCTCAAAAAGACGTGTACTGAATGAATAAAAAAACAACTATCATTTCAATATATTATTGCTCCTAGATTCCTTAAAATAATTTTCAAGATTTATATTGCTAAAATTGGAATGTTTTCCATTATATAAAATATTTCCCCTGGCCTAGCAAGCCATGGGCCTGATCCCCAGCACTGAAATAAATAAATAAATAAATATTTCCTTTATAAATTATTTTTATTTCTATCTTCTTTCCTAAAATTAAACTGTAACTGATTTAAATTAAAATTTTAAAAAATATTTTTAAATTATAGATGGACATAATATCTTTATTTTTATGTGGTGCTGAGGACCGAACCCAGTGTTTCACACATCCAAGGCAAGTACTCTTCCACTGAGCCACAACCTCAGCCCATGAAAATTTGTTTAGTATATTCATGTTATCTGGATTATATAAATTCCGCTCAATTTTTTAATTCAATGTACCCTTCCTTAATTACTGAATATATTTTTCAGAAAGCAGAATGTTCTGAAACATTTCCTTAGAAATTTCTTTCACTCTTAATCTCAATTAAGCAATACAAAAGGGGAGGAGATGAATCCAAATTAATTTAGTACTGGTCTTTAGCATCTACAAGATGTTTTACTTTATAATTCCAACATTAAACTAAGATCTGAATGTAATGCAAAAGGCTTAAGAAGCATTACTTTTAGAGCTCAAATTTTTCTTTAAACCTTAAGCATCTCTGAATCACCTGGCTTGAATCAGGGTGAGAAAGAAAATCTAGAAATAAATTTAAATTAGTTTTTGTAGTCACTGATAGTATTTGGAGAAAAAAAAATTGGGAAATTGCTAATTACTTTCACCAACATTTAAAGCTGGAAATTAATCTAAAAATGTCTACTTCATTGTTTAATTTATATATGTAACTGCCATCCTAAATTGTCAAGAACATTACTTAAACATATTCAAATTTGTGTTTCTTCTCTTCAAACCCCTAAAAAAATCTTCCTTTCCCCTAGATACTTCACTTGTTGCCTGCAGCCTATCATTCGCAAATCCTTACTCACCCTTCAAAACTCTCTTCAGTTCCATTCTCACAACTCATGCTGCCCTGACTCAGATATTCTGGGTCCTCATCACTTCAAATGCAAAATCACACAAATGCAGAAGCCCAAATATCTTTGGGTTAGAAGGACCTTTAGATATTCTTTATTCTGACCTCATCATTTTACAATGAGTAAACCTAAAGTCATCTATCAGACACTGAAGAGCAGAGCTGAATGAGATCCTGTGTTTTCTGATGAGTGGAATGCTCACACTCTCTGTCACTCTCCTCTCTCTCTCTCCATTCTGTCTCTATGTTCATCATATGCACCATTACCAACCTACACTACCTAAAACACGAACTCCTAAAATTCATACCTCAAAAGTCACTGTTTTCTCAGCATCTAGAAGATAAAGTTCAAATTTGTAAATCTGAAATTCAAGTTCATGCTTAATCTAGCCCCAAGTCACATGTGTTAATCTTTGTAAATTTGTATCTTAATGCATAGGTTCCTCACACTAGCTAGTGTTGTAGCATCCTTCCCACATCTTACCAATTTTAGCATTCCCACCCCAATATGGGGAATTCTTCTCCAACTAATTAAATCTTAACCAAACTTTATAAAATCTTACAAAAGTTTCTTTCTCCAAAAAATACAACACTTTCTCCCGTGACTGCTTGCTTATTTAGATGTTTTAACCCATAATCAAGGTCAATTTACTACTTGATTAAATGCTTTCTTGACCTTCGAGAATGTATAAATGAGGAATACTGCTTAAGTTTTTTCTGTCAATCACAATACTAGTTGTTACCACTTCATGCGTACACATGGGTATGCACAAACACAGATACACACACCAGTATACCCAGTCATATGTAAGTCCACATAAATTTGTCCATTGATGAAAGCTCACAAAAAGCTAGGAATAAAATTTTAGTTTCAAGTTTGATAATTACTAAAATAAAATGAAAATATTATTAAAATATTTATGAAACAACACAACATCACCTTTCTTTTCAAGCTTTCTTATAGTCTCCTCAGCTTCATTTTGTTTCTTTTTGTATAAAGCTTTCAATTCTTCGGTTTCGTTATTCTTTCTTTCTAAAATCTTCAATTAAATGTAAAGTTTTAGTATATTAAGCATAGAATACATGGTTTTAAAAATAAGCATAATGTGTTTGCAAGTCTGTCTCAATTTCACAAATGGTTTCCCCCAAAAAACTGTAAAAATTATAGTACAATAAGAAAACTATTAAATATGCTAGAATAATTGATTATCTGAAAAGTATGCCATCTCTTTGGAATTTTCACATTACCAATTTTTAAGAAGATTATAAATAATAAATTAGGTGATTCCCTAATATAATTCAGAAATTAAACTGTCATAAAATGGCAGAGAGAAGACATCAGGAACTTGACATGCTGGGATGGTATGATTCACTCCATTTCATTTGAACAGAACATCTTTCAGCTGGGCAGATGCCTGAATCCTCTCACAAGAACTTCTCCCATCTTAATGAACAATGACAAGAATTCCCAGATACATGGGAAGATGACATCTAAAAATTTTCTTTAATATCTAGCTCTGCTATTTGAATCCAAAAAATAAGCTCAAAATATGCCAAAAATTTGTGTGAAATTTTTATTTATATCAATGACATGTATCTATATCAGAGATTTTAATCATACTTAATCATTATTTTATACTTCAAAACATATCTACATTTAAGAAAAACTAGAGTAATAACCAAAATGTAGGAAAGTTAACAAGCAGGAGAAAGTGCTGACTTGGGGGAAAAGAAAACCAAATTGAGGTAGGAACACAAATATCCACTACTTTTCTAATGATTGAGCCATATTTTCTATACACCCAAAATCATGAAAAAAAAAGTTATCTACTAATGTCTAATCTATTTTCCCTTAGTGTTTTTATTACCAGTGTTCTATATTACCTTTCCTTGTTTAAGTATCACCTCTAAGACTGATAGGTAAATTAAAAAAGAAGTTTGACCCCAATGTCTGCAAAGAAGCAAAAAAAGGAAAAATATGTATTCAAATAGATAAAACACTCTAATTTTATTCCTCTCCAAATGGTGACATTTAGAAAATGCCATATGAGGAGCAAACTGATAATATACTTTCCAAATCTGGCACAAGGGCAAGAATTTTACTTATATTTCATCTGGTAATTTAAAATAGCTATACCATTTTCTTTTTTCACATTAGATTTATTTTAAAAGGCAAATTTCTAGAAATTTTTAAATTAAGTGTTTTTCATAGAATAAATCTTGGCAGCAGGCAAACCAAGAAGGCCTACTTCAAACTCTATCATGCTAATTTTTCCAAATATATCTTTTCTATTCATTTATCATATATATATCAATAGATTTTATTTCATTCGAACATGTTATATTAAAATTATATCACTGACTCAAATCTGTGACACAGAACTGTTCTCTCTAAACTATGTGAAGTAACATTCTAATCAGAGCAAAAAATATTTGCCTTCAACCTCTGAGTGAGGGAGAGGAAATGGAATAATTCAATATTTTTCCCTAATATGCAATAAAAGGCTTCCTATTTGTGCTCTGAAATAAGATAAAGCACATATGCCCCTAACTAAAGACTAATATACTTTCTGCTTTCAAGAAATCTTGGATACATGATGGTTGCCACCACCCACTTCTGTTACTCAGTTTGGGGAAGCAGAATCATGGATTTAGTTTTGAAACAGGAGATGCAAACTTTCTATTGCATCAACCTTATATATTTAAAGCACACACTTGTTATTATCATCAAATATTTTAATCATTACTAAAATACAGTATCAACTCAAATTTCATATACCACAATCATAAGTTGATCATTTTTGCTGGACCAGTTAGAAGGAAAAGTCAATTTTATTTTAAAATAAAGACTAATTTGAAGGCACAAATCTTAATGAGCTACTCAAAAAGAAGCCTTAGCTATCAGTACTAGCTAACATCACAGTGCATGCAGTCTATATGAACCAGAACTAAGTCCAAGAGTTCCTTTTTTAATTAAGAGAAAACTATAATTATCAATAAACTAAAAGAACATTAGGATGAAACAAACTCTAAGACAGTTAATGTCTTATTTCAATTTTTATACAAGGTAAATGCAGAATGAAAATAAAAAAACTGTAAGAAGTCCAACCTTGAAATATAGTTGAAGAACTAAAAGATAATATAAATATAAGGTCTGCAATAAACATTTTGCAAATGAATTTTACAGAACAACATTTGCTGGGATGTTATCTTAGGAAATTCCATTTATAAAACAGACTATCATAAAGTACACAAACAAGTGGATGGTTTGAGAGGTGGACAAATAGGTGGATCATCACAAGATCTAGAATATTTTCAATATTTCAATAAAAATAAAATTATTAAGTGACATATGCCCTACCTTCTGGACATCAGCATCATGTTTCTGTTGTAGTTTAAGTTTTTCTTCATGAAATTTTGCTTCCATCATTTTTGTTTTCATGTCCAACTTCAAGGAAAATATAATAAAGGCATTATTAATTTATTTTTCCTTTTGGCAAAAGATATACCATTAAATTAAAATAATGCCCTACATAAAAAACAGTATTATTTTCCACTTTTACCTCGTAGCCCAGGTTCTAACAATCATACAACATCTACAAATACATTTACTACATTAACAATCTTTAAAATAAATTTTACTTCATAGGCAAAACTGAAAATAACCTAAGTTATCCCCTACATCCACAAAAAAATCCTTTTATAGTGGTATTCTGATTATACATTTACATCCATTTAGTATTCTAGCCCTTATTATTTTTTATTTTAATAGCTCTCTTTCAACCTTTTGTTCCTTGGCTGACATCTATATGCTCATTTCAAAATATTCTTATTTTGAATAAATATTAGTTATTCTTATTATTCAATATCCTGCATATTGAAACATGGTATTTTGAGAATAAAATCTTTAAAAATGGCAAATTACTAAGAAATGTATATCCCTCTCATTGCTCTCCTGGAATCACAGACCACCAATCCTCCAAGGCAGTGACTTTGTGTCTTTTCAAGCATCCCTTAACAGCTCCTATCCTCCCCAACAATACTCCATGCAAAAGTGTTCTGAACAGAGCCAGAAAAAAAGTCATCAATGCTTATTGATAGGAGTGTATCCTAAAATAAAAAGAACGGTAGTGACAGGATTTATTCCTTACAATTTAAAAGAATACGTATGGACAATGAATTCTGACAAAACTCATTTCTAATTCTAATTCTAATCCCACCACATATTGATTGTGTGACTTTGGGTAAGTCACCATTTTGACACCACTTCCTCTTCTGCACATAAGAAAAATCATGTTTCCCTCAATGACTATGCAAATTCTATTCAATGGAATGACTTAAGGGACCATTCTCAGTACAATAAATGGTACAAAGTAGTTATGCATAAACATTCATCTACAACCTTAAGAGAAAATATTCTTTTAAAATATTAGAAATGTACTTTCAGAACATATTCTTGAAATTTTTTAAAATATATTTTATATTTTCAATTATTTCAAATACAAAATTAATATAAATAACAAACATACATACCAAAATTAAAATTTTACAAATAAAAGCTACATAACACAGATTCCTAACTTTTAACCATTTTGAGTGGTGAAGGAGAAAGTTATCTATTTGCTATGCAAAGGGAAAAAATCTGAACGTTTCTTTCCCCTTGCCTCTAAATTATGAGGTACTTCCTCATCTTTGCTGAAAGGGAACTGATACACCTAAATAAATGAGAAGACTCTTAACAGAAGTGGTCTGGGGTCTATTAACAAAAAAATAAAGCACAAAAGTCAGTAATAACACAGCTGACCAGGTATAGAGGACATAATTCACTGCCAGATGTTCCCATAATACCTTTTAGGGAACTTGTCCTATCCTCAGCTTCTGAGGGTTGGCTCTAAATACCATGTGACTGTCCATGGTACCCCACTCACCACCTCTCACTTGTCCCACTTGAAACTTTATTGACCAAATGAGAAATACACACCTAATATATGCTTAAGCAATCAATTAGCTGGTGAATGAGTGGGTATTCAGATTCTCTCAACAATCAGAACTGAGTTAGCAAGTAAACTATTTTGCCGAGAAACCCAAAGTTCTAGAGCACCATAATCAAGAGAAAGCAGACGAAGAAGTATGAAGAAGAACGCAAAGCAAAGACACAAACAGCAAAGAATATAAACAACATAATATCTGAAACAAGAACTAAATAACCTCTCCCTCCAAAAATTTCTATGAGGCGAGGCTTATCTGAAATCAAAATTTGTGTGCCTTCTTATTTACGATAGAATGATAGATCTCTGTTCTTTGGTATAACATTAAACTTAAAGAAAAAATTCAATTTATCACAAGACATTCCCATATACTTTTTACTCAGAGATTCATTAATTATTTATATTTTGTCCTACATGCTTTTTGACTTTATATGTAGATTTACATATAGATATGTAGGGAGAAAGACAAGAAGAAAAGGAGGGAAAGAAAGAGACTTGCATATTATTTTCCAAATCACTTTTAAGTTATTAACATCATGCCTCTATCCCTAAGAATTCAAGCATATTATTTCCTTAGAACAAAACACTGTCTTTCATAACAACAGCACAGTTGTAAAGATCATAAAATATAACATTAACATAATAATATTATCAAATGAGAAATTTATAGTCAGCTTTGAAATTATCACAATAATGTCATTTATACGTAATATTTTCCCAGTCTAGGATACAACCCAGGATCGGACATTGACTTTAGTTGTTGTATCAACACTCTCCTTTAATCTAGAAGAAACATTTTTGTGTTTCTGGGCTGAAATTTTTGAAGAGTACAGTCAATTATTGATCGTTTCTCAATTTGGATTTATCTGAGGTTTCTTTATGATTAGATTTCTTAGATTTTAATGACACTACCAAGATGTTGTACCCTTTTTTTTCACACCACTGTAAGAGGATGTTGGTTTGTCAATATTTTCAATGTAAAGTTTAATAACTTTTTTAAAGTAGTGAATACCACAATTTTATAAAGGCATCATTAAAAAGAATGTTTCCCGAGTTCCGCTGCAGAGTTCCTGTGGACCGGCAGGAGCCGCAGAGGGCCGAAAACCGGCCTCAGGAAACTCCGGTGTCCAGCCAAAGGGAGATCAGACACTGCTAGTCGCTAGCCACAGGGGAGCCCACACTCAGGGTAAGAGTTGCCGCAGAGATCCCACCCACTCCCACTTGAGTAGGCCCCACCCAAGTGAGGCCTGGGCCCGCCCCAGTTCCGCTCCAGAATTCCTGCGGATAGGCAAGACAGAGGGCCCAAAATCGCCCTCAGAGAATGCCAGGGGTGCCCAGCCGAAGGCAACTCAGAGCCTGCTAGCCTCCAGCCCCAGGAGAGCTCACCCCGAAGGTAAAGGTTGCACACACTCTCCTGCATGTGACCCTGGCTACGTGAGGCTTGAGCCCGCCCCCAATTCCACTCCAGAGATCCTGCTCACCAGCAGGAGGCAAGAAAGGGGCAAAACAGCCCTCAGGGACTGCCAGAGGAGCCCAGTCAAGGCCACTCCCGCTGCCCTCTAGAGGTACATCCACTACCTCCGCCACCAACATTAGTGGCAGTAGTGTCCATCTGGGGATACTGGGGGAACAGAAGTAGCTCCAAGGTGAGATACAGGTAATCTAAACTGTTGATAGAAGATTACAGGATAGAAGCTGCAATAACTCAGATCGGTATTGCAAGAAAGGAACATACACAATTAACACGAAAAAACAAGGGAAGAAAGTGCCCCAATAAACCTTGATACCACTGTAGTAGAATCCATTGACAACACAGTTGATGAAATTTCAGAGAAAGAATTCAGAATGTACATAATTAAAATGATCTGTGAATTAAAGAATGATATAAGTGAGCAATTATACACAAAAATTGATCAATCCACAAAGAAATAGGAGAGCAAATAAAGGCAACCATTGATCAATCTAACAAAGAGATAAGAGACCAATTACACGTAGCAAAAGATTACTTTAAGAAAGAGCCAGAGATCGTGAAAAAAAAAAAAAAACAATCAGAAATTCTTGACATAAGGAAACAATATACCAAATAAAATACTCAATAGAAAGCATCACCAACAGACTAGATCACCTGGAAGACAGAACCTCAAATAATGAAGACAAGATATACAATCTTGAAAATAAACTTGACCATCTTGAAAATAAACTTCACCTACAGTGAAGATGGAAAAAAATCATGAATAGAACATGTAAGAAATATGGGATAGCATCAAAAGACCAAATCTAAGATTTATTGGGATAGAAGGCAGCACAGAATTTCAAACCAAAGGGAAGCACAATCTCTTCAATGAAATAATATCAGAAAATTTCCCAAATATGAAAAATGAAGTGGAAAATCAAATACAAGAGGCTTACAGGACACCAAATGTACAAAATTTCAGCAGATCTACACCAAGGCACATTATAATGAAAATGCCCAACATACAGAATAAGGACAGAATTTTAAAGGCTGCAAGAGAGAGGAACCAGATTACATCTAAAGGGAGAAAAATTCGGATCTCAGCAGATTTTTCAACCCAGACCCTAAAAGCCAGGAGATCATGGAACAACATATTCCAAGCTATGAAAGAAAATGGATGCCAACCAAGAATCCTATATCTAGCAAACCTCAGCTTCAGATCTGATGATGAAATAAAAACCTTCCATGATAAACAAAAGTTAAAAGAACTTACAGCAAGAAAGCCTGTACTATACAGCGTTCTTGGCAAAATATTCCATGATGAGGAAATGATAACCAACAATGAAAATATACAAAGAGAGGAACTACACTAAAGGAAAGACCATTCAAAAGAGAAAACAAGTCAAGGTAAAAAACAAAAATAAACCAAAATGACCAGGATTACAAATCACATCTCAATAATAACCCTGAATGTAAATGGCCTAAATGCACCAATTAAAAGACACAGACTGACAGACTAGATTAAAAAAAAGACCCAACAATATGCTGTCTTCAAGAGACTCATCTCACAGGAAAAGACATCCACAGACTGAAAGTGAAAGGGTGGCAAAAAACATATCACTCACATGGACCCCTCAAACAAGCAGGAGTTTCCATCCTCATATCAAATGAAGTGGACTTCAAACCAAAGATAGTGAAAAGAGATAAAGAAGGTCATTTCATACTTCTTAGGGGAATCATACATCAACAAGACATAACAATCATAAATATCTATGACCTGAATAATGAGGCTTCCATGTATATCAAACAAATGCTCCTCAAATACAAGAATCAAATAGACCACAACACAATAATACTTGGAGACTTTAACACAGCTCTCTCACCATTGGATAGATCTTCCAAACAAAAACTTAAAGAAACCATAGATCTCAATGAAACTATCAATAATTTAGACTTAACAGACATATATAGAGTGTTCCATCCATCAACGAGCGAATACACTTTTTTCTAAGAAGCACATGGATCCTTTTCCAAAATAGATCATATGTTATGTCACAAAGCCAGTCTTAGCAAATACAAAAAATACAGATACTACCCTGCATCCTATCTGACCACAACGGAATAAAGTTAGAAAACAATGACAGATTAAAAAATAGAAACTACTCCAACACCTGGAAACTAAATAATATGCTATTGAATGATGCATGGATAACAGAAAACATCAGGGAAGATATAAAAAACTTCTTAGAGGCAAATAAAAACTCTGATACAACATATCAAAATCTCTGGGATACCACGAGGGCAGTGCTAAGAGGAAAGTTCATTGCACTAAGCTCATTTATTAGAAGAAGTAAAAGTCAACAAATAAATGAAATGATTCTTCATTTCATAGAAAAGGAAGAACAAATCAACACCAAAAGAAGCATAAGACAGGAAATAATCAAAATCAGGGCGGAAATGAACAAAATTGAAATAAAAGAAACAATTCAAAAAATTGATAAAACAAAAAGCTGGTTCTTTGAAAAAATAAACAAAATTGACAAACCCTTAGCCACCCTAATGAAAAGAAGGAGGGAGAAAACCTAAATTACTAAAATTCATGATGAAAAAGGAAACATCACGACAGACACTACTGAAATACAGAGGATAATTAGAAACTATTTTGAAAATTTATACTCCAGTAAAATAGAAAACCCTGAAGACACCAACAAATTCCTAGAGGCATATGACCTACCCAAACTGAACCAGGAAGACATTCATGACTTAAACAGATCAATTTCAAGCAAGGAAATAGAAGATGCCATCAAGAGCCTGCCAACGAAGAAAGTCCAGGTCCAGACAGATTCTCAGCTAAGTTCTACAAGGCCTTCAAAGAAGAATTAATATCAATACTCCTCAAACTATTTCATGAAATAGAAAAGGAGGGAACCCTTCCAAACTCATTTTATGAGGCAAGTATCACCCTGATTCCAAAACCAGAGACACATCAAAGAAAGAAAACTTCAGACCAATATCCCTGATGAACATAGAAGTAAAAGTTCTCAATAAAATTCTGGCAAATCGCATACAAAAACATACCAAAAAAATAGTGCACCATGATCAAGTGGGGTTCATTCCAGGGATGGAAGGTTGGTTCAACATACGGAAATCAATAAACATAATACATCGCATTAATAGACTTAAATATAAGAGTCATATGATTTTATCAATTGATGCAGAGAAAGCATTTGACAAAATACAGCACCCTTTTATGTTCAATGTGCTAGAAAAACTTGGGATAGAAGGAACATACCTCGAATTTTTAAAAGCTATCTATGCTAAACCCAAGGCCAACATCATCCTAAATGGAGAAAAACTCGAAGCATTCCCTCTAAAAACGGGAACAAGACAGGGATGCCCTCTCTCACCACTGCTATTCAACACAGTCCTGGAAACGCTAGCCAAAGCAATTAGATAGACGAAAGAAATTAAAGGGATATGAATCGGAAAAGAAGAACTCAAACTATCATTATTTGTGGACGACATGATTCTATACTTAGAGGATCCCAAAAAATTCTACCAGAAAACTTGCAGAATTAATAAATGATTTCAGCAAAGTAGTAGGATATAAAATCAATACCTGTAAATCAATTGCATTTCTATACATCAGTGATAAACCCTCTGAAAGAGAAATTAGGAAAACTATCCCATTCACAATAGCCTCAAAAAAAAAAAATACTTGAGAATCAATTTAACAAAAGAGGTAAAAGACCTCTACAAAGCAACCTATAAGACACTGAAGAAAGAAACTGAAGAAGACCTTAGAAGATGGAATAATCTCCCATGCTCCTGGATAGGCAGAATCAATATTGTCAAAATGGCCATACTTCCCAAAGTGCTATACAGATTCAATGCAATCCCAATTAAAATCCCAACGTCATTCCTTGTAGAAATAGAAAAGGCAATCATGAAATGTATTTCGAATAATAAGAGACCCAGAATAGCCAAAGCAATCCTTAGCAAGAAGAGTGAAGCAGGAGGCATCACAATACCAGACCTTAAATTATACTACAAAGCAATAGTAACAAAAACAGCATGGTACTGGCACCAAAATAGACATGTAGACCAATGGTATAGAACAGAATACACAAAGATAAACCCACTTAAATACAGTTATCTTATACTAGACAAAGGAGCCAAACATGTACACTGGAGAAAAGATGGCCTTTTCAACAAATGGTGCTGGGAAAACTGGAACTCCATATGCAGCAAAATGAAACTAAACCCTATCTCTCACCATGCACAAAATTCAACTCAATGTGGATCACGGACCTGGGAATCAGACTAGAGACCCAATGTCTAATAGAAGAAAAAATTAGGCCCAAATCTTCATCATGTTGGATTAGGACTATGCTTTCTTAACAAGACTCCTACAGCACAAGAAGTAAAATCAAGTATCAATAAATGGGATGGATTCAAACTAAAAAGCTTCTTCTCAGCAAAAGAAATAATCAATGAAGTGAACAGAGAACCTACATCCTGGGAACAAATCTTTGCCATACACACAGCTGATAGAGCACTAATCTCCAGGATATATAAAGAACTCAAAAATCTTAACAATCTATATATATAAAATATATATAAATCTTTATATATAAAGAGGTAAAAGATAATAAGATTTATATGTATAAATATTTATATATATATAATCTATATATATAATCTTTATATATAAAATCTCAAAAAAACAACCCAATCAAGAAATGGGCCAAGGAGTTGAATAGAAACTTCACAGAAGAAGGTATACAATCGATCAACAGACATATGAAAAACTATTCAACATCTCTAGCAATCAGAGAAATGCAAATCAAAACTACCCTAAGATTTCATCTCACACCAGTCAGAATGGCAATTATCAAGAATACAAACAACAATAAGTGTTGGTGAGGTTGTGGAGAAAAAGGCACACTTATACACTGCTGGTGAAACTGCAAATTGGTATAACCAATTTGGAAAGCAGTATGGAGATTCCTTAGAAAATTTGGAATGGAACCACCATTTGACCCAGCTATTCCACTCCTTGGTCTATACTCAGAAGACTTAAAAACAGCATACCATAGTGACGCAGCCACTTCAATGTTTATAGCAGCTCAATTCACAATAGCTAAACTGTGGAACCAACCTAGATGCCCTTCCATAGATGAATGGATAAAGAAACTGTGATATATATACACAATGGAATATTACTCAGCAATAAAAGAAAATAAAATTATGGTATTTGCACTAAATGGATGGAGTTGGAGAATGTCATGCTAAGTGAAGTAAGCCAATCTCAAAAAATCAAATGCCGAATGTACTCATTGATAAGTGGATGCTGATCCATAATGAGAGGAAGGACACGGGAACAATGGAGGAACTCTGTTCTCAAGGGTTTAAGGGGTGAGGGGGCATGGGGACAGTAAAGGTGGTGGAATATGATGGTCATATGTATGACTGCATGTGTGTTGTGATTTATGTATGACTGCATGTGTGTTGTGATTCTATATCACAACCAGAGAAATGAAATGTTATCCTCCATCTGTGTACAATGAATCAAATTGCACTCTGATATCATGTAAACCTAAATAAAAAAAAAAACAGTAAAATAAAATAAAATAAAAAAATGTTTCCCTACTACCGTCCTTTAAAAAAACCAGAAGAGTATCTTCTCTGGAAACTCTGTGACATTGATGCCACAGAACAGCTCTATATTTCAGCCTTGTACCTTACAGAATGATTCATGGGAAATTATCAGGATCAGAATACAGAAATAGTCTTACTAATATAATATAAAAAGATAATATGAAAATACAAAGTTTAGATATATATGTAGATATAAATATAGATATGTATAGACATGTGAATCTATATACACATTTTGTTTAAAAGACAAGAAATAAAATTACTTAGTTTAACACAAAAGACTGAAATAGAAAGAATAAATATAACACTTCTAATCTGTTTGGCCTGTAAGTAATCCTGACACCAAACAATACTTAAATTTTCTTTTCCTGTGGTCAGGATATATGTCATTTCAAATTTTGAAAGCCTGGAGATGTACATAAGCTATAATGAAGTAAAGTGTACCAAACTAACCTCCCACTGTAAACCACCATAAAATAGGAAAAACAGATGAGGAAACTGTCCACTGGTGCTGGACAACAGGCAGTGCAGCACTGTGATCCTCATGAACTGAGACCCACAACAGTTCTGGCTATTTGCCTGGGCAGAAATGGAGTCCAAGTATAGTACCACAGGCCCGCAGAGCTGAAAAGGCAGAGGTCAGAGTTCAGAGCAGTTAAAGAAGCTGGAATCTTACTAGAGATGTGTAAGCTACCCACTAGGATCCTCTGCCAGTCCTGGACCGTGAGTTAATGGGCTGGATGTACAGGCACTGAATGAATAATGGAGCACAGCTGCTACAAGGTAGAAAACATAACCAGGATTTCAAATTAAACAGGGCTGGAAGACACCAAGGAAACAGTAATATGGAGACACCTTCCTAAAACCTTGGGAACACCTGGGCATCCAGCTGAAACACCATAAGGGCTATACCTTAAACCTCCTCTAAACTTGCCTACCCCAGGCTAAAAGCAAGCCTCTCAGATCCTCAGAAAGACAGTTTGTAGGCTGGGTCCCATCAGGTTGGAGGGATTTGGGTATGTATATGTGACTTTCCACAGATTTACCCACAGAATATTAAGCCAAGTCTATACATCTTGAAAACCCTACAACAATGGAAAAAAATCAATATTCCATAAAGGAAAATAACAGAATCCAGAGTCTCTACAATGTACCACCCACAATGTCCTTTGAACAAACATTAATAAACATACACAAAAATTTTGTTCAGAGGCAGAAACAAATTTTTTTAAAAGTGTTAATAAGACCCAAGATGACTGTTTAGCACAAAAGTGTTTCATACAGCTAATACAAATAACTTCAAAGAACTCAAGGAACATATATTGGTAAAATTGTTTAAATGGAACAGTAGAGATCAGAAGACAAATTATAGCTTAGAAATGCTGAAAGAAGAAACACATCATAGAACTGTAATAAAAAGAAATACTAAAAGATGTTCTTAAGAATAAAAGCAAATTATATAAGATGGAAACTTACACAAGAAGGGGAGTTACAGAAATAGTAAAGTGGATAAATTAAAATTATTTTGACCTCCTTATAATTTTCTTTAAAGATAACGCTTTCAAAAAATCTAACAGTGAAATGTAGATTTATAATGTACATAGAGTCATCACTACAATAGCATAGCTGAAGTAGGGTTAAGTTTGATTATACTGTTTTAAAGTTATTAAATTTGGGAAGTAGGAATTGAATAGAAAATATTATTTCAATCTCCAGTTATCCAGAATATGAAAAGAACTCTTACAGCTCAATACTAAGATGAAATTGTTTTAAAATGTTTAGCAAAAAACTTGAACAAATGATTAATATTAAAAAGATAAATTGTCAATAAGTGCATGAAAAGATGCTCAATATAGTGATAACCATCAGCATATATAAATTAAAACGACCATGAGATCAAGCTATACAAACACACGAAGCTAGGCAGTGTTAGCTCAGTGGTAGAGCGTTTGCCTGGCATGTGTGAGGTCCTGAGTTCACTGCAGAAAAACAAAAAGAAATCTTAAATTCAAGTCGCTTAGTGAAAGAAGCCAGTCTGAAAAAGACAAACACAGGGCATCTAGAAAAGACAAGGAGAGATGAGTAGGTCGAATACAAAGCATTTTTATAGCAATAAAACCACTCTGTTTGATACTATATGGTATACAAATGGTATTAATGCATTTGTCAAAACCCATAGAACTGTACAATACAAAGAATGAGCCTAAATGTAAAGTATGGACTTGAGTTCATAAGAATGTGTCAATACTGGCTCATCGATTATAACAAATGCACCACACTAATGTAAGATGTTAATAACAGAGGAAACTCTTGCAGGGGAGGGTGAGCTACCTGGAAATTCCTTATACTTTCAGCTCAATTTTTCTATAAGCCAAAAAGTGCCCTTTAAAAAAATCAAATAACTGGGCTTGGGTTGTGGCTCAGTGGTAGAGTGCTTGCCAAGCGTGTGTGAGGCACTGGGTTCAATTCTCAGAACCACATATAAATAAATTAATAAATAAAATAAAGATCAACTGACAACTTAAAATATTTTTAAAAAATAATAATAAATAAATCAAATAACTTCTTAAAAAACATTACAGTGAGATATCACTTTATTCCACTAAAATGGCTACAATAAATTTTAACTGACAATATCAGGTATTGGTGATGTTAAGGAGCCACACATGCCCTCACTGCTGATGAGAGGGTAAAATAGTAGTTACTTATAAAACAGTTTAGAAGTTTTGTCCAAGACAAATGGAAACTTAAATCCAAAAAAAAAAAATCTTACATGCTAATTTTTCACAGCAGTCTTAGACTTAAGAGCCAAAACTGAAAATAAACCAAACGTCAATTAACAGAATAGTGAATAAAGAAGTTAAGGTATATCCATATAACAGAACATTATTTCAGAATGTTTAACATTTTTTTAAACTGCCGATGCATACAATAACTTGGAAGAATCTCAGAAACATTATGTTGGGCAAAAGAAGCTAGCCACAGAGAGTAAATAATGTATTAATTCCATGTATCTTCTATTTATTCTTTTTCTAAGTTAATGCTCTTTCCTTGTCTTCAGATTCTTCAAATCCTGCCATCTCTTTTCTCAAATCTTCTACTTTTATCAATTACCTCTGACCAATAACAAACACAGAAAATTGAAAATCAATATTTTTATCCCACATGATATATTTGAGACAATATTTTTATGGGAGAAAAAGGAACAAAATCTATAGAATTTGGGGATAGAAGGAATATATTTAATATAGATGGTTGCAGTAAGTGGCTCAAAACTTCACAGGCAATAAATTATATCTTAATACTCTTAACTTTAATATTAAAATTAAAAAGTTGATGAGATCAGTATACCAATATTTTACTGCATAATTATGACCACTAATTAAGGTATTATTCACGAGTATTCTGTGCATCCTAATCTTGCACCAAAGACAATAATAGTTTTTCAGTGATTCCAGCATAATTTTAAAAGCTTCAAATAATGATTATATTCCACATTTTTGCAAAAAAAGTGGCATAAAATCTGTAACAATCATGGTGAAATACAGTAAAACTCAAAGAAAAATTACTGTATGTAGCTATTATCAGTCATTAACCCCAAGATTTAAAATATCTATAAATTAGCAGAATTTTTCTTGGGACAGAAGACAATTAAGCTTTAAAAAGTTAAGAGGAAATTAGGTAAGGCATACAGAAATTATACAGAGTGAGACAGAGGTACAGAGAGAAAGATGAAATAATAGTATAAGTACCATTTAAAAGCAAACATCCTCAGTTAAATAATTAAGAAACATTATCATGAGAACAAACAATAACATAAGCTACTACAAAAAAGTTGTAGTAGAAGTAGCCGTAGACTAGCAATAGCAATAGCTATTGTTGACATGCTAGTAGTAATAGAAGCCACAGTAGCAGAAGCACCAAGAAATGAGATAAATTGAAAAAGAAAAATGACAACATTTGCTTGATTACACACTATGTGCAAAGCACTGTTCCTAGAAATTTATGTGCATGATTTCATTTAATCCTCATAATGACCTTCTGAAGTAGGTACTTTTATTGCCCCCATTTTACAAATCAAGAAACAAAGGCACAAAGTGGTACCAGCTCAAGGTCACACAGCCAAGGAGGTATAACGGCTGGCTGGATTCATATTCAGGATTCTGTCCACATAATAAACTGCAGTTATATAATGCTGAGTAACTTTTTAAATGAGTTTTCACCTATTTTTAAGAAACTAGTACATGAACAGAACTCAAATGAGGAAAAGATGATGCGCTTTCTAAATAAATAATAGTGTGGTTTTAATAAACATGTATGTATAACAAAACCTGGCACAACTGGGAAGAGAGGCAGGGGCAAGCACAAAACAGAATCATTACATTCTTATGAAACATATCATGGCTTAATGTTCTTCTTTGAAGTTTTCCTTTAATTTTTAAAAATTAATTCAGAGCTCCTACCTTTTCAAGTCCATTGTTTGAAGGTACACTTTACCTCACTGATACTTATTTAATAGAATTTGCTGTTTAAATATTTGGGCTTTCACCACAAGAGTATTATTCTCTTTTTTCCTTAATGAACTTTTCAATAAATATTCCATACATTCTTCACTTCCCTTCAGAATTTGTCTTTTGCTCTCATTAAAACTGCACTCTGGGGCTGGGATTGTGGCTCAGTGGTAGAGCGATTGCCTAGCATATGGGAGGCACTGGGTTCGATCCTCAGCACCACATATAAATAAATGCATAAATAAAGGTAAATCAACAACTTTAAAAAAATTTTTTTAAAAATTAAAAAAAGAAAACTGCACTCTGAAGGTCACAATGACATCAGTATCATTTTCTATGCAAAGACCCTTTGATGACAGATCCAAGGGTGGATTTCATCCTTTTCTCTTTGGCAACTTGCACCACAATCACCCCTTTCTTTCCTTGGCTCTGCTTGGCTTCTGTCATAGCGTTGCTCTTCCAGTCTCTTCTCACCCTGGAGAATGTCTTGCTCTCTCTTTCCCATTACCTAACAGTAATGGGAAAGTTAGCATTGCCCTAGACTGAGTCCCACAGTCATCTTCACTAGGTACAAACACTTGTCGTAGGTGATCTTTTCTGTATCTAACTCCAACCTCGAAGGCAGATGAATCACAATTCCCCATCTCCAGGCTTCTTATCTTTCCTGTGTTCCAACTATCCCCTAGATGTCTCTAGTTAGATGTTTCTATGGTACATCAAATTCAACAATCAGTAAAAATAGAACCTACTATGTACAAACAAATTCCTTATCTTTGATTCCTCCTTTACCAGTCAGTTACCAAATTCCATCCTAGCACACAGTGCCTCACTTGCAGCCTATTACCAATCTGATAGACACTTTTTGGTTGGTTTTTTTTTTTTTTTCCAGTGTGCAGTGCTAGGGAATGAACCCAGATGCACCTATTAGGCAAGTCCTCTACTACAGGGCTACAGCCCCAGCCCCAAATGGTTTTTCATTAACCCTCATTCACCCTCACCTCAATTATTAGAACAGCCTCTTCACTAGTTTCCAATCTCTCTACTAACCCATCTAAGAAACTACTATCAATTTACTTTTCTAAAACACGGTTGTGAAAATGTTATCCTGTAGTCAACACTTCAATGGCTCTGTCTTATTCACAACAACATACAGTTCTGACTTTACCATTCTCTTTTCTTTTTCTGAGCACCAGCCAAACGGTCAATAAGCTGCAGCTAAACACAGCTTTGTTTTCTTGATTCCATATCTGCTCTCCCTATTAAAATCCTACGCATGATTCAATTCCTGGCTGAAATGTCACTTCCTTCATAAAGTCTACCTCAAGTTCCCCACACAGAAGCAAGATCTCGTTCCTCAATACACCTCACATTTCCTGTTCTACATTGTCTTCCAATTGGTTTGCACTAACTTTCTTTCTTTCCTAGAACTGAAAAATATGTTTAAGGGACTTTCTCATAATGTTTGTTGAATAAAATGATTTCATAGAGCTAGAGATATAGCTCAGTGGCAGAGCACTTGCATGCATGCGAACACCCTAGGTTTAATCCCCAGCACCACAAATAATAGATTTTTAGTCACACTGTATTCTCTTTTTATTGTATAAGTACACTTATATGTGTATGTGTGTGTGTTAAAATTAAGTTTTGAAATTTATAAAAGTAAATAACTTAGGCTAAATTACAGAATCTTTAATGACAGACCCAAATACAGTGAGTCACTAAGGAAGATAAGCAAAGAACTTCATCCTAAAAACAGTGCATAAGAAAAGTGAATGCCACCTTATTCCACTGCTAAAATCAACCACTGTTCAACTTATTATCACCGACTAGCTTTCATGTTAAAGAGGTTTCATGTGGAACTAAAATATTCATCTACACCATTTGTCTCCACAAAAAAAAAAAAAACCTCAGGGTTAAGAATCAACTGGGGTAAATGGAAAAAGGAAAGCCTCACCTAACTGAACCAAATCCGTAGGCAATATGACCAGAAGATCTCCTCAAAAAAATTATGTGAACACCCTACGGCTAAACAACGCACATCCAGTAAAAGAAATAGACATTAAGAGATCAGGGCTCAGTCAGGCACAGTGGCGCACTTGTATAATCCCAGCACTTTGGAAGGCTGAGATAGGAGAATCGTAAGTTCAAAGCCAGCCTCAGCAACCACGAGGCGCTAAGCAACTCAGCAAGACCCTGTCTCCACATAAAACACAAAATAGGGCTGAGGATGTGGCTCAGTGGTCGAGTGCCCCTGGGTTCAATCCACAGTACCCAAAAAAAAAAAAAAAAAAAAAGAGAGAAATCAGGGCTCACTTAGCAGTAATAAGAGTATATGCCAAGCCACCTTATGAGAAACTACTGCTAAAACAAAACAACTGAAACTAAATGCCTTCAATTTTGGGGGGGCATTCCCACAAGCTGTTTTTAAAAGAATTTATGAAATTTCTACTTGAAATGTCCACTACGCCCCATTTTCTCTAAAGTATTTACTTCAAATAGCTCTGAGGTTGGACATTCCTACCAAATGAGTAAAGTTTATGAATATATTCATTAATTTAATATAAAAGTCTCCTCGGGTATAAACATATGCTACTTATAGTATAACTAGTTAAATTTTAAGACAATTATCAATATCATTTCTGCATTTTACTCAATATTTACAAATTTTGAACTGAGTATATACATTTTTTAAAGCACATTCCCAAATGTTCCATTCACTCAGCTATTCAACATTATTCCTACAGAGGAGACGTTTTCTTATTCAGAATGCTACTTTTTACTATAAGCTGTTTTATATGTGCAAATTTTGCTTAACATGTAGTACTAAATTAACAGTAAGAAATTAAAAATAAAATAGCATAATAATCATTAAGTACTCTGTAAGGGAAAATGTATTAAAGTTATTTAGACAGTCGTCATCCACACACTTTAGAACAACAATGTCAGGTGCAGTGAAGTGACCTGTAGTCCCAACATGGAGGATAAAGCAGGAGCATCCTTTGAGCCCAGGACTTCATGGTCAGCTGGAGCAACATAGTGAGCAACTGTCATGAAAAAATACATAAAACATAGCATAGCACAGAGTAGAACAGAGCCATCCAACACATACCAAGGAACACCCTATGCCTATGTAGCAATTAAATTGTACAGCAAAAAAAAAAATCTAAACAATTGCTCACCTATTTCCAAATATTATTGGCAAGAACTGAATGATTTATTTGTTCAGTCATAGTTTCTATGTTTCAATAATTATTACTCATCATGCAAGAGTTATACACAAAATAACCAACACTAAGCCTAGTCAGATATCTAATATTATGATCATCTTTCTAGAGAATTTTGTTAGTTACTAGTCAGAAGAAATTTTCATGTTAGCAATTACAATTCTTCCTGATTAATATCCCTACTACTGTACTGCAATATATCCTACTCTCAAAATATTAATTTGTGATATTTCATAAGACCAATTGTTATCCATTCTGCTTACTTATAAACTTGGCACAAAATATAAGCCATTAAGTTATCTCATACCTAGAGACTACAGATGTATGACATTCTCCTAAATAATAATTTTAATCATTTTGGAATGTATCACACTAAAAGAAGTGATATTTAAACATCATGAACATAGCACACACAGTTATTTTCCTTTTTCTAACTTTAAAAATGGGTTCATACTTCATGTACAATTTATATAAGGCACAAACAAAATTATATGACATACTAAGACTTTAACTTTTCTGTATGCCTTAATGAATATTTCCTTTTTTTACTTGAAACTTTCCCTTTTCCTTCCCATTTTTCCTATATCAACACCTGTACTGATTATTCTATATTAACAACTCAGTATTGTTGTAACCTTAATAGAGGATAAAAACTATTAAGATCTATCCACCCATTACTCACCAGCATCTAGAATATTGGCAATGATCTAATCCTTGCCTGGGTAGTACTTAAAATGGTGCTCCTATTTATTAAATTTTATTATGTTGTGTTTATCTAAATGATATATTTCACAAAAAAAGTTTTAAATGAACCAACTGGGTGTGGTGACATATACTTGTAATCTTAGCAACTCAGGAAGCTGAGATAGAAGGATCCCAAGTTCAAGGCCAGCCTCAGCAAATCAGCAAGACCCTATCTCAAAATTAAAAAATGAAAAAGCCTAGGGATGTAGCTCAGTGGTAAAGCACCCCTGGGTTCAATTCCAGTACCTCCCACTCCTAAAAAGGGGTTTAAATACAAGTTCTATCATTTATATGCAGATTTCCTTCTTGTATTCATTGAAATTCTACATTTAATTAGTACACTCATAGGAAAAGAAATCTAATTGGCATTACATGTAAGAAAGTAGGAAAATTCTTTTTTTAGGCAATAGATGGAACATTCAATGTGGGTGAAGGTGAAGTTAAAGGAATTTTTCTATTTTATTTAACAATAGAGCAATTTCTACCATCGGTTCTCTGAAAATTGATGCTAGCTCTAAAAATTGATCTTTTCTTGTCATGTTGCCTCTTCTTTCATTTCCAGCAATTACATTTTTAACAATATCTTAATCCATGACAGAAACCTTTTCTCAGATTACGGGGAGGGGGACCACTGGGTGATGCTCACTGTCACAGAATTCTGTGATGTGGACATCAGAAGAAATGTGTTAGCAATTACAAAAGCAAACAAGTCCAAGTAAGTTTGTGAATTATGAGCTGAAGTTAAAATAAAGAACTGTTACTAAACATATGTTTTAACATGACACTCAAATAAATTGCAAAATTCAAAGAACAGCTTAAAATATTGTGTAGGTATATTTTAGGCACTGAAACAAAACCACTGTTATTATTTAACTCTGATAAGATAAAATATTACACATTTTAACACCTAAGGTATCTTCCAAACAATTAAGAATCTAAAATGGAAGTTGTGCTTATAAAGTTTTATTTCTAAATGCTAATCAGATATTCTAAGACACCCTCTAAAACTTCAACAGAATTATTTTTTTTAAATGCTTGATCTTGCAGATAAACGCTGTAATCTATAGAATTTCATATAATTTGTTTTTCTCCATATTTACTGCATTTTTGGCATAAGTCTTTCAACCTCCTATACTTTATTTTATACCTTAAGAACTGACTAACCTACATTGCCATTCATACTTAAAAAAAAAAAAAAACTCTGAAATTGAAATAAGATTCAAATATAAAAATAAGATTTTGGCCAGGTACAGTGGCGCATGCCTGTAATCCCTTAGGAGGCTGAGGCAGGAGGATATCAAGTTCAAGGCCAGCCAGAAACTTAGTGAGACCTTGTCTCAAAATAAACAGTTAAAAAGTCTGGGGATGTAGTTTGGTGGTAGAGCACCCCTGGGTTCAATCCCCAGTACTACAAAAGAAAAAGAAAAAAGAAAAGATTTTTGTAACATACAAAAACATGAGAGCTTTCTATCATTTTTTTAAATAATCATGAATGAGTGAGGCTTTTCTAGCATACAAAAACTGGTGGCCATAGAGAAAAGACTGATAGATTCAACTATTTAAAAGAAAATTTCCATGTGCTAAAAAGTAGCAAAAAGCAGTCAAAGTATATAAATACAGAAAAATATGTTCAAGATATATCACAAAAATCTGAGTTCCTTAATAAATAAATTGTTCTTAGAAGTCATGATGGAGGACAGTAAAGATGGCAGAGTAGAGGAGAATGCTTTCCAAGCAGCTCTGTGGCATGAGACCAGGAAAGTAGAAAGTAGCTCCTCAATGACCCAAATTCTATTTTGTTCTTTCTTTCACTCTTCCTTTAATTTTTTACTTCTCTTCTGTCTCATCCTCCTTGACAGTCATCACATCCTACTTCTCTTCTGAATTTTCCCAGATGACAAACCCTTTTATAATCTTACTGTCTTTACTATTGGCAATTGCTTACCATACCATTTCTACTTACAGTGCAAATTAACATTGTTGATGTCAAAATAAGAACCAAGTATTTAGTTTAATGCTGTATGTTATTTGCATTGGTTGTTGTTATTAGTCTCCCCTTAAACTGTGAGGTACTAGAAACCTTCAGGGACACCATAAGTTCTAGTGTAGAAGCTCTGCCATCTTAGATTATTGCTGATGAATAGGCAGACATATAAACAATATGAAAAAGCAAGGGAATGCGCCATCCCAAACAAACCAAAATACCTCATTAACAGAATCCAATGATATCATAGTGGAGGAAATGTCAGAGTAGGAATTTAGAAAGTTCATAGTTAAACTTAACTAGAAGGTAAGGCAACACAAGGAATGAAATCAGAAAATCCAAGAATTAAAAGATCACTTCAATAAGGAGATAGAAATCCTGAAGAACCACCAATCAGAAATTCTTGAACTGAAGGAATCAGTAAAATAAATTAAAAACTTAATAGAAAGCATCAACAGCAGACTAGACCTCTGGAAGACAGAGATTCAGGCAATGAAGACAAAATACATAATCTTGAAAATAAAAGTGACCATGGAGAAAAGATACTAAAACACCACAAACACAACTTTTAAGAAATATGAGATAACATGAAAAGAACAAATTTAAGATTGGAATAAATAAATGCTCAGAAATACAAACCAAAGGAATGCACAATCTTTTCATGAAATAATAGCAGAAAGCTTCCCACACCTTAAGAATGAAATGTAAAATCAAATACAGGAGGCTTATAGGACTCCCAATATACAAAATTACAACAGATCTACACCAAGGCACATTATTCTAAAAATGCCCAACATTCAAAATAAGGATCAAAATTTAAAGGCCCCTAGAGGGAAACAACATGTTACAATTAGACGGAAACCACTCCAGATCTCAACTGATTTCTCGACTCAGACTCTCAAAGCTAGGATGTCATGGTATAATATATTCCAAGCTCTAAAAGAAAATAGATGGCAACTGAGATGACTCTCCCCAGAAAAATTAAGCTTCAGACTTGAAGATGAAATAAAAACCTTCCATGATAAACGAAAGTTAAAAGAATTCACAACTTGAAAGCCTGCACAAAACATATTCAATAAAATATTTCATGAAGAAGAAATGAAAAACAAAATTGAAAAACAGCAATGGGAAGAACTACACTAGAAGAATAGTCAATCAAAGGAAAAACTAATTCAAATTAAAAACTAGAAGTAAATCAAAATGCCAGGGAATAAAAATCATTTCTCAACAATAACAACACTGAATGTAAATGAATTAAACTCATCAACCTAAAGCTATACACTGGCAGATTGGATTTAAAAAAGACCCAGCAAGAAACTCACTCATAGGCAAAGACATCCACAGGGTGAAGGTAAAAGGATAGGAAAAAACACTCTCATGGATCTCGTAAACAAGCAGGGGTTTCTATCTTCATATCAGATAAACTGGACTCCAAGACAAACTTAATCAGAATGGACAAAGATGGTCATTTCATACTGCTTAAGGGAATTATACATCAACAAGTCATAACAACTGTAAATATTTATGTCCCAGACAATAGAGCATCTATACACATCAAACAAACCCTTCTCAATTTCAAGAATCAACAGACTACAATACAGTAACACTGAGTAACTTTACCATACCTCTCTCATCACTGGATAGATCCTCTAAACAAAAACAAAATGAAGAAGTGATAGAACTAAAAAATATAATTAATAATTTAGACTTCAAAGATATACATAAATATTTCATCCATCAATGACTGAACACACTTTCTTCTGAGCAGCAGACAGATCATTTCCTAAAACAGACCACATCTTAGGCCTCAGAGCAACAGTTAGCAAATAGAAAAAAACAGAGATAGTATTTTCTATTCTATCAAATCATAATTGAGTGAAATCAGAAATTAACAATATAATAAAAAATAGAAGCTACTCTAACACCTGGAAACTAAATAATACATTATTGAATGATCAATGCATAGAAGAAGAAATCAAGGGTGAAATAAAAGAAAAAAAACATTTAGAGGTAAATGAGAATTGTGACACAACATATCAAAATCTCTGGGACAGTATAAAGGCAGTTCTAAGAGGAAAGTTCACAGCATTGAGATCATCATTAAAAGAGCAGAAAGTGAACAAATAAATAACCTAACATTACATCTAAAGTCCCTAGAAAAAAAGCAAAAAACATCAAAAGCAGTAGAAGACAGGAAATAATTGAAATCAAAGCTGAAATCAATGCAATTTAAACAAAACCAAAAAAAAGTTTTAAACAATCAATGAAACAAAATGTTGGTTCTTTGAAAAAATAAATAAAATTGACAAACTCTTAGCTATGCTAACCAAGATAAAGAGGGGAAAAACTCAAATTTCTAAAATTTGTGATGAAAAAGGAAATTTCACCATGGACACCACTGAAATACAGATGATAATCAGAAACTGTTTTGTAAACTTATATTCCAATAAAAGAGAAAATGTTGAAGACATTGACAAATTTCTAGTGACATGACCTACCCAAATGGAACCAAGAGGACATCGAAAATTTAAACAGATCAATTTCAAGCAATGAAACTGAAGATGCCATCCAAAGTCTACCAACAAAGAAAAGCCAGGACTACATGGATTCTCAGCCGAGTTCCACCAGACCTTCAAAGAAGAATTAATGCCAGTCCTCCTCAAATTATTCCATGAAGTAGAAAAAGAAAGAGCCCTTCCAAATTCATTCTATCAAGTTAGTATCACCCTAATACCAAAACCAAAGTCAATTAAGAAAAAAAAACTTCAGATCAATATCCCTAAGGAACATACATAAAAAATGTTAATAAAATACCGGCAAATCACACACAAAAACCCATTAAAAAGATAGTGCATTATGATCAAGTGAGTTTGTTTCTAGGGATGCAAGATTGGTTCAATTTATGGTATGGAAATCCATAAATGTAATTTACCACATCAATAGATATAAAGCCAAGAATGACATTATTATTTCAATAGATGCAGAAAAAGCATTTGACCAAATACAATATTCATATCATGTTCATGATAGTAGGAACATACCTCATCATTGTAAAAGCTATATAAGTTAAACCCAAAGCCAACACTATTCTAAGTAGAAAAAAATTGAAAGCATTCTCCCTAAAAACTGTAGCAAGACAGGGATGCCCTCTTTCACCACTTTTATTCAACATCATTGTTGAAACCCTAGCAGGCGCAATTATACAAAAGAAAGAAATGAAAGTGATGCAAACAGGAAAAGAAGAACTCAAACTATCCCTATTTGCCAATGACATGATCCTATATTTGAAAGACCCAAAAAACTTTACCAGAAAACTTCTAGAACTCATAAACGAAAAAGTGGCCAGAAACATATACTGGAGGAAAGACAGCCTCTTCAACAAGTGGTGCTGGGAAAACTGAAAATCTGTATGTAGAATAAAATTTAACCCCTATCTCTCACTCTGCACAAAATTCAACTCAAAGTGGATGAAAGAACAAGTTATTAGACCAGAAACCTTGCATCTACTAGAGAAAAAAGTAGGCCCAAATCTCCATCACGGTGGCATAAGAACCAAATTCCTCAACAAGACTCCTAAAGTGCAAGATGTAAAATCAAAAATCAATAAATGGGATGGTATCAAACTAAACAGCTTCTTCACAGCAAAAGAAACAAAAGTGTAGAGAAAGCCTACAGAATGGGAGAAAATATTTGTCATCTGCACCTCAGATAGAGGACTAATCTTTAGGATGTATAAAGAACACAAAAAATTTAATGCCAACAAAACAAATAGCTCAGTCAATAAATGGGCCAAGGAACTGAACAGACACTTCACAGAAAAAATACAAATGGTCAACAAATATATTTAAAAAAATGTTCAACATCTCTTGCAATTAGAGAAATGCAAATTTTAAAATGCAAATTAAAATATAGAGATTCCATCTCACTCTGGTCAGAATGACAATTATCAAGAATATAAATAACAATAAATGTTGGAAGGAGTAGGGACAAAGGATCATTCATACACAATGAACCCAGGCCTGAGACTGGTCTCTGTTGTTACAGGCTCCTGGCTTTCCCTCATGAATCCAAGCTCCAAGACCATCTACACACAACTAAGCAACACCACCAATCCTGTGAATTCAGGATCTAGACCCAACCTGGCGGACCAAGGCAGTGCACACACCCACTGATTCAGACACCAGGCAAGCCAGAGTACACCTTTAGCAAACGCACTCACAAACCATACTAGACAGCCTGTCCAGAGTCACTGGACGGACTGACTAGTGAATGGCTCTTGCAGATAAAGTCATACTGCAACGAGCATAACAAGTCCCTACTTTAAATGCATAAGCATCAATGTAAGAAAAGTAGCATGAAAATTTAGTGCCACAAAAAGAACATTGAATATCTAGTGCCAGAAAAAGAACACAAATTCCTAGCAGCACATTCCAAGAAATAGAGATACATGAACTGCCTGACAAAGAATTCAAAGAGTTCAATAAACTTCAAGGAAAAATATATAAAGAACTCAACAAAATCAAAAACCAGTAAGCGTTCAAAAAGAGAAGTTTAACAGACATAAGTTTTAAAATATCAGATATTCTTGAGCTAAAAATACAGTAAATAAAATTAAAACTCAACAGAAAACATCAATAGTAATATTTAATGAGGGAAAAAATCTGAACTTGAAGACAAGTTATTTGAAAATGTACAATCAGAGAAGAAAAAAATTTTTAAATAAAGATTATGAGATTTCAGAGACAGCATCACAAATAATATTCAAGTGATAGTATCTTAAAAAGGAGAAAAGAGTGTCAAAGGGTAGAATTCTTATTTAAAAAAATAATAGCGGTAAAATTCTAAGTCTGGAAGAAATATAAGCATATATCTGTCCATGGATTCATGCTGGCATCAGGTTCTCCTGGGATGTGTATGTGTATGTGTGTGCGTGTGCTCGGTGCGTGCATGCATACGTTTGTGTGTACACACACACAGAGGAAGGCACGGTTCTCTATTCATATTCAATCCAAACAAGACTACACTAAAACATATTAAAATCAGTGTGAAAAATCAAAGACAGAGAGAAGATCAACATCCAATTGCCACCAACCAAAGACAATATAGGTGCAAGCTTTCTGAGAGAAGTTCAGGAAATAAGAAAAAGAATCAATAAATGGGATGACATCAAATTAAAAAGCTTCTGCACAGCAAACAAAATAATTAACAAAGTGAAAAGACAACTGAAAAAATGGGAGAAATCTTTGCCAGTTACTCTTCCAACAAAGGATTAGTAACCAGGATATATAAAAAACTCAAAAAAAATTCAATTAAAAAAGCAAATAACCCAGTCAATAAATGTGAAAATAGACCAAATAAAGCAATACTCAAAATAAGTACAAATGGCTATAAAATAAATGAAAAAATGTTCAACACCTTTAGAAATTAAGGAATACAAATCAAAACTACATTGAAATTTCATCTTGCTCCCATTAGAATGGGAATCAATGAAAATGAATAATAAAAATTCTAGAGAGGAGATGAGAGAAAAAACACTAATATAATGTTGGTGGGATTGTAAATTAGTACAAATACTATGGAAATCAGTGTGGAGTTTCCTCCAAACATTAGAACTAGAACCATCCTATGACTCTGCTATCCCATTCCTTGGTATTTTTCCAAAAGAAAACTAAAGTCAAAATACTATAGCAATACATGTATACCATGTTTATAGCAGCACAATTCACAATAGCCAAGTTATAGAACTAGCCTAGGTGTCCATCAATAGATGAATATTTAAATAAAAAATGATACATGTGTATACACACACACACACAATGAAGTTCCTTCCATTCAGCAGAAAAGAACAAAATTATGTCAATTGCAGGGAAATAGTTGAAACTAGAGACCATCATTTTGAGTAAAAGAAGCCAGACTCAGAAAAAAAAGTATCATATTTTCCTTCATATGTGGAAGCTAGAGAGAAAACAGAGGCACAGTGAAAGTAGAAGGGTAACCAGTAGGATAGGAGGAAGGTGTTGGGGGTAAGGAGCAAAGGGGCATAGGAGAGTGAAATTGATCAAATTGTGTTTTTATGTATATGTGAATATGCCACAATGAAACCTACCATTCAATATAATTGAGATTCACCAATTAAAAAACCAATCAGGGCTGGGGCTGGGGCTCAGTGGTAGAGCACTTGACTCTCATGCATGAGTCACTGGGTTCAATCCTCAGCACCACATAAAAATAAATAAATAAAATAAAGATATTGTCACAGGGGTGTAAGGGAGGAGGGGGCATGGGGACAGCAAGGGTGGTGGAATATGATGGACATCATAGCCCTAACTTTATGTATGACTGCATATATGCTGTGATTCTATACAACTCACAACTAGAGAATTGATATGTTATCCTCTATCTATGCACAATGAATCATTTACACTGTTAACATGTAAGCCTAAATAAAAAAAATAAAAATAAAAATAAAAAAAAAAGAATTTTACAGCTCTCTGTAAAGTGAACATGAACACATAGGTGAATATTGTGTAAATTTTGTGTTTTGGAATTATCCTAATGCTCAAAGTTTTACTTATCAGTCATTTATGTACCCTGGGCATTTTGTAATTTAAAATAATAAAATAGCATTTTCCACTTTAAAAATAAATAAATAAATAAAGATATTGCATCCATCTACAACTAAAAAAAAATTTTTTTTTAAATCAAAGCCACCTTAGGTGCATGTATGAAAACACAAATGATGTGACTCTATCTTGTTTGCAATCAGAGAGATGGAAAAATTGAGCTTTATATATGTACTATGACTTGAAATGCATTTAAATAAATTAATTAAAAAATAAAAATAAAAAATAAAAAACAAATCAAAGAGAGACAGCAGGAACAGAAAAGAAGCAAATCACATAGAATGGAGTTCCCATAGGCTAGCAGTAGATTTCATAGAAGAAACTTCAGGCAAGGAATGAGCATTCAAAGTACTAAAAGAAAAGAACCACTAATTAAGAATACCATAAATAGCAAATATGTCCTTTAGAAATGGAGAAATAAGAATTTATAAAATAAAAGTATATCATCAGCCTTAAAAGAAATGCTAATGCGAGTTTATCAAGCTGAAAGAAAAGAATGTTAAACAGTTACACAAAACCATAAAACTCACTGATAAAAGCAAGTACAATATTCTAATACTGCAGTGGTACTGTATAAATATGAAACTAGAAATCAGTAACAGGAAGTTTAGACAACTCAAAAATACATGAAAATCAAACAACATGCTCCTGAACAACCAATGGGTTAAAAAAAATTAAAATAGAAATTTAAAAATGAGCATAAAACACAAATTACCCAAATTTATAAGATGCATCAAAAGCAGTTCTAAGACAACAATTTACAGCAATAAATTCCTACATCAAAAAAGAAAAGATCTCAAGTACACAACTTACTATAAAATCTCCAGGAACGAGAAAAAGAACAAAGAAAGCACAAGGTATAAATACAAGAAAGGAA
>CM053402.1:11291301-11352080 GCA_028644305.1 Xerus rutilus
AATACTATACAAATATAAGGATTATAAAAAACCACTATGAAAAATCATTCACCAACAGATTGGTAGCTTAGAAGAAATGGATAAATTTCTTTTTTTTTTTTTTTTTTTTTTTTTGGTACTGGAGATTGAACTCAGGGGCCCTCGACCACTGAGCCACATCCCCAGCCCTATTTTGTGTTTTATGTAGAGACAGGGTCTCACTGAGTTGCTTAGCGCCTCACCGTTGCTGAGGCTGGCTTTGAACTCGCGATTCTCCTGTCTCAGCCTCCCTAAGTGCTGGGATTACAGGCTTGTGCCACCGCGCCTGGCTGAAATGGATAAATTTCTAAACACACACAACCCACCAAGACTAAATCTTGAAGAAAAAGAAAATATGAACAAACCAATAACAAGTGAGGAGATTAAATCATTAATAAAGTTTCTCAACAAAGAAAAGTTCAAAACCTGATGGCCTCACTGCTAAATTATACCAAACATTTAAAGAACAATTAATACCAATCCTTCCCAAATTGACTTAAAAGAGATTAGAGACAATCATAAGACCTGAAACTGTAAAACTACTATACAAGAACTTAGGAAAAAGCTTAATGACATTGGTCTGGAACAAGAATTTTTTTAGACTGGATCACAAAAATTCAGGAAACAAAATAAAAAATAAACAAATAGGATTATGTCAAGCTAAAACAGGAGTACATCTACTCAGCCAAGGAAACAATTAACAGAGATAAACTATATAATGGAAGAAACTCTTTCCAAGGTATATACGTGTTAGCAGAGTAATATCCAAAATATATAAAGAACTTGAAAAATTCTACAGAAGAAAAATAATTAGATTATAAAATGGGCAAAGGACCTATTTCTCAAAGGGAAACACACAAATGTCTAACAGAAACATTTAAAAAAATTGATATCACTAGTCATTAAGGAGATGCAAATTAAAACTACATCACTTCACACTTGTTAGAATGGGTATTACCAAAAAGACAAATGATAAGTATTCCAAAGCAGATGGAGAAAAGGGAATCCTTGTACATTGATGGTGGGAATGTAAATTAGTACAATCTTTATGGAACACTATATGGAGGTTCCTCGAAAAACTAAAAATGAAATTGTCATATAATCCAGCAAGCCCCCTTCTGGTATTTATCTGAAAGATTTGAGATCAGCATGTTAATAGATATTTGCACACCCATGTTCACTGCCACACTATTGACAACAGGTGTTACAGAATCAACTTAAGTGCCCATTAATGAATAAATAAAGAAAATATGGTATGTATATATAATAAAGTACTATTTGACCTTAAAAAATAGTCATTTGCAACAACATGGATGGAAATAGAAAACATTATGCTACGTGAAACAAACCAAACACAGAAAAACAAGTACTACATGTTTACCTTTATGTAGAATCTAAACTCATAGAAGCAGAGTACAGTGGTGGTTATTGGAGGCTGGGAGAGATTATAATCAAAAGGCACAAAGCCTCACTTAGACAAAAGGAATAATTTTTATTTTAGATCTATTCCACAGATAATACAGCAAACAATTGAATACTGTACATTGCAGTATCACTGAGTGTAAATCTCAAATATACTCATCACAAAACAGTACATCATACATCAGCTACAGCATAGCTTAATTTAGCATGCCAATTTAACTAAAAGGAACAGTAATAATAATAAACAGAATAGTGAGACTAAAAAGATGTATTACAAGTACACTGAGACAAAAGGAGGGTAGAGAGATTCACTGAAGTCAAAGATACTGCTTCTAAAAATTGTAATTTCCTCTGGCCCCCTGATAATCAGGACTTGAAAGTTAGGAGAGAGTCTCTCATCATATCCCTGCCTAGTAGGAGTGAAGCTGGGACACAAGGTGGGAGTTCATGAGTTTAGATCTAAAGGTGGCAGATGGGCATTAAAAAATAGACAAATCCTGTGTACCTGCATCATGATTTTATATTTGTTCCTATCGTGCATCATTATTCTATCTAAGACTGGAAAGCTCCTATTACATAAAACCCTAAAGCTATGTTAACAAGTAGGTGCATACAAAATATCCCAATCCTACCTCTTTCTCATGCATTCGAGAAAGAAAATGATCATCATGGAAACTGCTGGATTTTCTCAGGCTGAACTTGGGAGTCATCTGTGGAATGAGTAAGAGTTATTTAATAATTTTTCAGACCTGGTTTGTCCTCATCCCAAAAGTATACTTCCAAAATGCCTGAAACCCATACCAAAACATTACAGACAAAAGTAATTTATTCACTTCCAAATGAGAGAATTTTTAAAAATCACTATGCTTTATAGGATGGAACTATATAACTTTCTATTAAAAATTAATTATTTATTTTAAAATCTGTCCCTTAAAAATTTCAGTGTAATTCTAACCTACCAGAGAAACTGGAAGAGGCTTCTGTCTCAGGTAACGAGGATTTTCTATCTGAAAATTTAAAAATAAAATAATGGTTTATTAATTCTCAAGTCTTAATTATTGATAAAATACAGAATTAAGCTGCTACACCAAAACATTTTCTATAATAAATCAATATTTAGTTCAGTTTTAGAATGAGTATTATATAATACACTGTAGTGGTCCTCTAACAAATAAAATATAAAACTCCTCTACATGCATAAATGGACTTTCAAGATCCTCTCACTGCCCGCCACTCTCATCTTCCATTACTCTTCACATTTCATGCTCCTAAAATCCTGAATTACTCATATTACCAGAAAGTGATAGGTCCTCTGTGTCTTTCTGCCTCTGTAAGTTTCATTGTGCATCCCTCTACACGCTATGAGCATGCACCTATTCATTCTTCGAATCTCAATTTGATCACTACACTCCCAGACAAACCTAGAATGTGAATCCCTAAGCATAACTCCATAATAGCAATGAAAATTCCTTTGTGATGTCCCTTATATCTACCTGATTGGCTTCACCCATCTCCCAACATACCCTACATTCCAAGTACACTAAACAACTTGCTTTATCTTGAAAGCACTATGCTCCTGCATCCCAGTCTTTGAAAATTAAAATATTTCTCCCCATGTCCTCACATGATTAATTTATTTAAGACTCACTGATTAGAAATTATATTCCCCAAGAAACTTAGCTCCTACCATGTTACTAGTATCCCAGATGTTCATACACTTTTATGATCTGCCCTCTCCAAAGGAATTTGGACTGCCTTGTTCACCACTCTGTCCCTAACATCCACCACAGTGCCCAACAGTGTTCATTAGTAAAGGAGGCAGGAAGAAGGAGACAAAGAACAGACTATCTCTCCCATCCTCTTATCAGTTCCTAAAGTATCCTGTGTCCACTCTCTCATAGTCCTTCTATAGACTTTAAGTGTTTATCAGTGTGTCTCCACATTTGCCTTTAGGCATAATGAGTACAATAATGACGACTTGTCAAATGTTGTATCTCTGGTACTAACATAATATCTAATGCCTTTCAGTAAAAAATTATTGAATTAATACATTCATGGTAAATCAGCTACAATGATTATTATCTCAACTACTTCATTCACAAATAAACTGAAAATGAAAAATCACTGTCACAGAAGTCTAATTTCTTCACATTATGAACTCACAATTTACAATATGTGATAGAAGAACACAAATTAGGCGAGGGTAGTGAGTTGCACCAGGAAGCACACCATGTGAATTAAGCAATAAATTTTTTCGGACATATATTATTGGACTCCACATTTCTGAAATATCATTTAGTTTGCAAACAGCCCCCCAAGTAATTTATTATGGTTAAAAGTCATGGAAAATGAACAATTCATTCAGTTTAACAATAAAGGTAAGATGAATAAAGAATCCGTTAAAGAATATGGAGGCAATAAGCTTTTAAAAAAGAACTTAAGTAAACCAGGGAAGAGTTTCAGTAGCATCAGATAAGATTTGAAGAGTAGGGCTGGGGATATAGCTCAGCTGGTAGATCGCTTGCCTTGCATGTACAAGGCCCTGGGTTCAATCCCCAGCACCAGTTTAAAAAAAAAAAAAAAAAAAAAGATCTAAAGAAGAACTATATTTCAGCACCTTGATTAAGAGGAATATAAAACTGATTTTCTTTTATGTGGAGGGCATATACCATAAGGTAATGGCAACCATCTAAATTTAAGTTTCTCTCCTTAGCCTCCAAAGACCCATGCAGATCAACAGAGCAACCAAATACAAATACCCATCAGCCATGCCTACAAAATTCCTGGATTAACAAGTTAAGTGGTCCACATAAAGACTCCAGACCAGCAGAATGAAATCTTGAGCTAAATCAAAGTGATACTGTAGGAAGGGCAACAGGGAAATGCCTGTGGGTCCTACCATCTGCTAAGAACATAAGCATCATCAAATACTGACCTGCCAAAGGAGAGTAGCCTACCTTTATGCAGGTTGCATTTAAAAAAAAAAAAAGAAAGAAAGAAAGAAATGACAAGTCAGAATATTACAAATGGAGCACAAACAGAAGGCTTGGAAAAGTGCAAAAAAAGAAAAACAGAAAAGGAAGTCTTAGGAAGGATAAGGTACTACAGAAACAAGACAGAATCAAAGAACCCAAAAATAACAAACCAAACTGACAAACACAAAAGTCATCACTTACTAAAGAAACTGAACTTCAGTGTAGCAGAAGAGGGCCTTTCTGAACCGAAAATAAAGTAAGGCAATCAAACTACCATCTCTCATACAATCATTGGCTACTGCTGGTTCAGAAAAATCTAACATAAATAATCATGAACAGAACAAAAAATCCAATAACCATAACAACTTACTATAAAAATAGAAAATCAAAATCTGCCAGCAGAAGGAAATGCTTTTTTAAAAAGTCCTAATTAGGAGAAGAGAATAACAGTCCTCCTTTTGAGTCCTCTGCACCCAGCACTTCCACCTCATACTTCTGTGCCACCCACTTACCGCAAGCCACTCTCTAACAGGTATTTCATTGTTTTGTTCCAACACTAATGGGACAATGCAAATGCAAATGTAACTGCAGATATAAGGAACATCAGAGACCAGAACAAAGACAAAAATAGGAAAATATTAAATAGGAACTAACCAGATTCAAGAGAAAATGGAAGTCAAACAAAAATCACCTATGAAGCCCAAATTAAGAGTTACACAAGGAAAGAAAGATACAACAAAAGCAAAAGCAAGAGATACAGAAGACATAATATGAAACTAATATGAAAATAAATGTGAAACTGAATATGTTTAAATAAAACATTTTAAAAGAGCAGACAGAAACTGTCAAACAAGGGACAAGAATCTAATAAATGCATAATTAGATTCCTTAAAGAAAAATTCTTGAAGAAGAAAATTAATTGAACACAACCCAATATTTAAGCATTAAGAAAATTTTCTTAAAATAAAATGACCTGAATCATATTGAACACTTTCACTTTTTACCTTAGAAAATTGACCCAGAACCATTGATTCTTAAGCATATACAATGTTTTTAAAAATTTCCAAGTGATATACTGAGTATGTTTTCAGAGTATTATAAAAATCAAAAAAGTGAACTTTATGAACTTAAAATCTTTGGACCCTAGCCAAAAAGAGTAAGACATTTATCAATGGAAGAAAAAAACTTCTCAGTTTTAACATACATTATACAATGGAAGACAACAGTACAAAAATATATTTAAGAAACTGATGGAAAGAAAATGTGAGCCAAGTCTAGATTACTACAAGAATCAAGATCATTAAAAAACCATTTGAAACATGCAAGAACTTAGAAAATTATATCCTTATTGTGAACTCAAATAGAGAATGTGTATTTTTCTCTTAGTCAAAGGTAATTTTAAAAAAAAGGAACATCCAACGAAATTTCAACCATGAAAGTAGTATTTTCTGATTAAATAGTATAACATTTGCAACTTACATTCAAATGGTTCCGATAAAGCAAAATCACAAAATTTAAAAGGCAGCAGATATGTAATTTATTATTGTACTATTCTTCTTCTACACAAATGTTTTCACAATATTTATCAGATATATATAAAAATATATAAAAGTTATAAATATGTCTTCTTTAATAATGTAGTATACTCAGTAGGTTGAGGCAGGAAGATTGCAAGTTCAAAGCCAGCCTCAACAACTTAGCAAGACCCAAAATAATTTAGTGAGACCATATCTCAAAATAAAATATAAAAAAGAGGCTGGGGATTTGGTTCCATGGTTAAGTGGCCTGGGTTCAATCCCTGGCACCAAAAACAAATTTTTTTAAAAAGGTATTATACCCAAATTGATCTTCTTTTATTTTTCTCTCATGAAGCCAGATACCATTGATCAGCCTAATTAAATGGCAGTTTGTGATCAGTATATGGCTTAAATATATAATAGAAGAAAACTTTTTAAATAATGTTGATTCTGAGGAAAGGAAACCAGGATCATGTTAAATTTTTGCGGATAGACACTGCAAAATAGTCAGTAGTTATTTCAAATTACTAAATGGAATGACCATACATGACTTCAAAACAATGCCAGCAATTACACAAAAACTATAAATATATTTTAGAAAGAAGAAATTAGAAAATAATTTAAAAATAATGTGAAAATATTTTTTACAGATTAGAATATATCACTGAGAAAAGTTTCACTGTCTGAACAGTTATTTTTCTACCTTATATAGATAAATGCATGGTAGTTTTGAGAAGACAAAAAATCTGGAAGGACATAGTTAACTAGAAGGCAACATAAGAGATCCTTCAAAGGAGTTCCTTCCTCTGTCACACTTAAGGCTATACCATATTCATTCAAAAATTGTTTCCTACACATTTACTGTGTGCCAGGCATTTTGAAAGATGTTTGTGATGAAGCTATGAGGAAAGGAACTGTAAAGACCTGAAAATAATACTAGTCGGAAATGCTACATAAGTAATGCTAAATAGTGCCAGAAATGATAAATAGTTGGATAAATAGATGACTTTTATATTTTAAATATCTTTAATAAACAATTAACTATTTTAAAGCAAAATTAACAAAAACATAATAAAATTAAAATGTAACAATTTATTGTGGGGTTTATAGCATTAGTAGATTAAAGGAAGAAAACTATATGATCCTCTCAAAAGTTAAAAAAGGCATTAAAAATGTTCTACAACCATTCATGATTTTTTAATACCCTGAGAATACATGAATAAAAGAAACACCCTTAGCTTAACAAAGGGAATCCGTAGAAAATATTTATCACGAATCATTAATCCTAAAGACTGAAAGCATTCTCTTAAGATTAGAAATACTACAAGGTATCCCACTATGAAAACACTTCTATTCAACACTGCACTGTATTGTAAATAGTATTTTTTTTTTTAAGTAAAACAGAGTGAGAAGAAAGAGGAGGATGAGGATGGGGAGGAGAAAAGGATAGAAAGATTAGAAAAAGAATATTTCATCTCTACACACAGAACTATAAATGTACAAATACATAATGATTACAACTATTAAGATTTTGGCAAAGGTGCCAGATGCCAATCAATATACAAGAATCAACTGCAAATGAAAAAAACTACCTAAGAGAAAAGAAGACTTTACAAACATTTTATTAACTGATTGATTGATTTCATACTGGTAATTGAACCTAGGGGTGTTTTACCACTGAGCTACATCCTCAGCAGCCCCCCTCCCCGCCCCCGCCGCCCTTATTGAGACAGGATCTCACCAAGTTTCATCTAAGATGCTGAGGCTGGCCTCCAATTTGAGATCCTCCCTCATCCCTCAGCCTCTTGCATCATAGGATTTACAGGCGTGCACCACCTCCCCCAACACAAAGACATTATTCATAATCAAAAACATTATACAATTCCTAGAAATAATTCTGAGAAAGGTAAAACAAGTAAGCTTCATTGAAAAATAATAAAGACCAAAATAAACAAAGTGAAACTATTTTTGGATAATCTCAAGGTTGTATTCTTACTCAATTCTTAACTTGATCTCATTGCCAAATATGATTCAAACCAAAATCCCAATAGAGGTTTTGGAAAACTTCATAATTTTATTATAAAATTTGTGTAAATAAAAACTAAGAATAGCCAAGATATGACTGAAGAAAAAAGAAATCAAGGTGGGACAATTTAAAAAGACATAAAACTAAAGTAAAGAACATAAACCAATGGAACCAACTAGAAAACAGCAGAATAACTCAATTATACAGATGCTTCTCAACTTACAATGGGGTTACATACGGAAAATAAATACTAGAAAACATCATAAGTCAACAATGCATTTACTACATCTAACTTACCAAATGTCATAGCTTGGCAACACAGTACACTGTAGAACAAGGCTGACTGGGAGCCCTTCGTGCTGCCACTGCCTGGCATCACTGGAGAGTATCACTGGCTCAAGAAAAGACCAAATCCACAGCACAGTTTCTACTGAACACACATACAATTGCTTGTGTACCACTTCATAGGTCAAACCACTCTGAAGTCAGGTACTATGTGTATAGAAGAATGTGAATTAGAAAAGGTCTCACATTGCAAAGTATTAAGAAACTAACAGTGTGCTCAATAATTGGAAGGAAAAAAATCACTTCTTCACACCACATATAATAAATTCCCAAGGAACTGACTACTTATCATTAAAAGTAGTACTACAAAAATTTTCAGAGAACAATTTGGAATTATGATTTTTAATCTCTAGCTCAGGATAGAGATTTTGTAAGAAATAAAAAGCATAAAGAAATTAATGAACTTTTACCACTTCCAGTAAGAACTCCAAAAAAGACACAAAGAAAGTGAAAAGATAAGACATAAGCTAGGATATGTTTACCCAAATGATGAGTCTCCAAAATATGTAAAGAAGGTCTTCAAAAATCAAGAAAAAAACTGGGCACAGTGGCACACCCCCTGTGATCCCAGCAACTAGGGAGGCGGAGGCAGGAGGTTTGCAAGTTCAAGGTCAGCCTCAGCAACTTAGTAAGACTCTGTCTCAAAACTTAGAAAATTTGTAGAAGAGCTGGGAATGTATGTAACTAAGTGGTAGAGTACCCTGGAGTTCAATACCTAATATGAAAGAAAAAAAAATAAGGAAAAACAGACAAAATGCCACTGACTAGAAACAAATGACAAATGCAAAAAACCTTGAGGCACAGTTTGCATTTGGTGCATTATGAATGGCAAATATACACATGTAAATATGCTTAAACTCTTTTTAGAAATATGAAAATTTAAAGGAATATCACAATGAAATAACATTTTATAATTTTGTAGACTAACATACATTAAAAATTGGCAAAAGTGTTCATGATATGAACCACTACTGATGGATGTATGAATTAATATACTTTGGCACTAAGTAGAGGTAATAAGTACTAAGCAGAGGTAATAATACAATCTAAATAGTGTACCAGAGAAAGAGACATATTCTTTACTAAATAGCAACATTGTAAGCATCCAGATCTTTGAAAACTAGAGGCAGCAAATTTCTAGCAGACAGCAAAATATATTTAATAAACATTTATTGTCTAAAGGTATACATATATATACATGAAAAATAAGTAATCATTCTCTATTTTTGAAATGCTGAAAACCAGCACAGAAAGTAAGCTTTTCAAAGACATACACAAATCTGCAAATATATAAAACTCTAATTCATAAAGCAGAATTAAATATAAGGGAGAAGGCGAAGAGGAAACAGGAATTCTCCAAGATGCTCAAGCACTAATTAAGTTTAGAATTTAAAACCAAAAACCAAGAAAACCATCTGTGATTTATTTTTACCCATCTCTACATTTATAAGCAGGGTACAAAATATTGGTTTAGCTAATTACAATGTAGCATTTCAACTATGCAGATGCAGCTCCTATTTCATTCCCTTCATCTTTAAAAGCCATTAAAGAAGCAGAGGACTCATTCTATTATTATGAATTTCCTTTTTCAAGTTGGCCATTAAAAAAGGAAAAATAGCAAATGGCTACTCTAATTTTTAACATCAACAATGAGCACTGTAAACTAGTCCCGATATTCTGTTGTTATTCACTTAGAATACACTGAGTTTGTCTTCTAACCACTTTTAATATGCAATGGGAATTATTCACGGTAAGGCATGTTCTTGAGTCTATTTGGGGAAAATAAGCAATCTATTTTCTGATTTTGTAACAACTGCCAGATGTGCTTTGAAGTTGAATGTTCCCACTTTGTAATCCACAAGTTCCAGGACTCAAGCAAGCTGTAAACAGTCTTAACACCGACTTTTCATGCTCTTTTAGAAAACTTCTCATTCTCTCATAATACCTCAAGAAAGGATACCACAATAAAGAATGTCCACAGTGGAAGAAAAACTGACAGTGAAACACTGACATCTATGAAAACAGTACATAGAAGGCAAAGCCGAAAATAATTAAATTCCAACAGCAAGATTAAATCACACATTTCTCATTTAAAAAGCAAACTGAATCACAACAATAAAATATATAAAAATTGAAGCTAGAAATGAATACAGATATCTGAATGTTCTTCAGTGAAAACTAGCTTTTGACATTTTATTTATTTTTTTAGCTGGCTTATTTGATTCTAAAGGGTGTTTTGCCAGTTTGTTTTGTTTTGTTCAGGTTATTCAGGATTTGGTCAAACTGACATAAGTAAATACTCCCATATAAACTAGTGTTGATCAACTAGAGAAGTTTTGTTTCCTGGAAAAATTTAAAGGAATTTCATCTGATATATGAACTTTCTCAGAGGAAAGGACATTATTAAGCAATATATTACCAGCAACTCAAGTAAAATAAATGGTTTTAAATGACAATATCAGTCAGAAGAACTACCAAACATTTCTCAATATCAAAAATCAATTCAGACTTCAATGCCAAGTTGATTATACTTCAAAACTGTTTTTAAGTCAATATTTCAGAGTTTTAAGAATGTTTCGCCACAGAAATAACACTAGTGGAGACTCATTCACTAGTTTACCTAAAACATTTCAACAAACATTTACCAATCATAAATAATATACAGATATAAAAACACAGTCCCCTGGCACAAGCAAATGAGCAAAAGGAACAGATTAGAAACAGGCATAGTGTCACTTGATTTATGAGACAAATACCACTGTGGTAGAGTAGAAAACGATCGTCTTTTTCAATAAATGGTAGTGTCACTTGGATTTATACAAGGGATAAAAATAAACCTTAACTCCTGATCTTACAACATATACCAAAATCATCTTCAGATGGTTTGTAGATCTGAAAACACAATAAAACTTCTATAAGAAAACTATGCTTTTTCCCCCAAGAACATCTTTGGGACTTTAAGATAGAGATTTCTTTAAATTTAAGATACAAAATGGTTCTACCATGAAGAGAAAAAAATGATTAAATTAATTGCACTAAAATTTAAGGTTTCTGTTCATCGAGGATAACAGTAAAAGCAGAAAAGCAACAAAGTGGATAAAATATTTACAATACTATACTCCAAAAAGACTCTCATCCAAAATACATTAAAAACCCCCTCACATATCAATAATAAAAGGCAGATAATCCAACACAAAGACAAAACTACTTAAAATCCTAAAGACGAAACTTTACATAGGCACTGCATTCTGAGAGGCCATCTAGATTAGCAAAGGCATCCATTATCATTGGTCAGAAAAATACATAATAAAATCACACAAGCAATACCACTGACTACCTTCAAGAATAGCTGAACTTTTTTAATTAAAAGAAAAAAATCAACTGGCAAGACCAAGTACTGGAGAAGAAGAGATGCAAAGGCAACTAGCTCAGTGCTGTGAGGCTATGTTGGCACAGCGCTTTGCAGAACTCTGTCGCAGCATCTAATTTCATAGTTAGCTTTCTGCTGCAGGACAAATCACACCAGAACTTCATGACTTTGATTTACCTCACAATTCTGTGAGTTGGCAACTCAGGCAGCTCCTCCCTGCCACACTTACTCAAGTGCCTGGAATAGTGTCAGAGCACTAATTAGCACAGGTTCAATTAGCCCCTCAGGAAGGCCACACTGAGAACTGCCAGATTTCCCAAATTCCTTACAAGGACAGCAGAGGAGCATGGAAAATTTGACCCAGCAGAGGATCAAAAAGTTTGACCCAGTTTGACCTTGCAAGACGAGGGCAGTATGCATGATGAAAACAGTAATTACCTGCTCTTCTTTGAAATGTGTAATGTTCCTTACATACCAATTCATCTTATATGCCAGCACAAGCAGCACTTGCCTGTAATCCTTAAATCTCCATATATATTGTTGTGGTCTCTTTTCAACAGCTAACATTATTCTTTGTCTTCTCACTTGTTTCTAGATCATATTGAAAGCAACAAATTATTTCCCATTATATTGTTCTTTGCAGAGATTCAGCTTGTGTTTCACTGATCAGTTACAAATAAACCATTAAATTAAATAAGGGATCTTAAATCCTCAGTTATCATTCTGGACACATCAGAATTTTTTATCAAATCTCACTACTATTCATTAGTCTATGCTTGGTTTTAATTACATTTGCACAGCTATTTGGGGTTGTTTTATATTTTGTTTTAAATGTTCAGGTAAACACAGGAATGCTAATTTCTAGTTTCACTAAAAGTCATTTAATAAAAATGTCTTTATGCCCTAATTAGATCATCTTTATAAATAGCCCATGAGTATGTGAAAAGACATATTCCTATTCCATTCTTTTACTTTTTTTCACTTTTAGAAATTACCATACCATTTTAATTAAAAGAAAACAACCACCATAACATTTCTTTTTTTAAAAAAATATTTTTTTAGTTGCCAATAGATCTTTATTTTATTTATTTATATGTGGTGCTAAGAATCGAACCCAGTGCCTCACACATGCAAGGCAAGTGCTCTACCACTGAGCCACAACCCCTGCCCCCGACCATAACATTTCTTCAAGCTCAGAGCATTGAAAAAATCATTTCAACAAACATTTACCAATCATAAATAACATACAGATATAAAAACACAGTCCACTGGCACAAGCAAATGAGCCAAAGGAGCAGAATAGAAACAGGCATAGTGTCACTTGATTTATGAGATAAATAGCACTGTGATAGAATAGAGTTCTTTCAAAAAGGTAATTCAAGTTAAATAATTATGTTTTAAAAGAAAAGAATCTATACGTAGAATAAGAAAATTATAAATTTTAAATAAGCAAGATTACTTACAGCCTTTTGTGTGGACAAAGACTTTCACTTGAGTAAATACTTAAGTGTGCAACTTCTGTGTCATATGGTAAATATGTTTTACTAAATCTAAAAAAACAAAACTGGGAACTGTGTCTTAAAATAGTGTTCCTTATTGCCATCAGGAAGAGATGAGTGCTCCTGCTGCTCATCTTCCTCACCAGTATTTGGCATTGTTCAGGTTTTTGTTGTAACCATTCTAATACATATGTGGTCATGTCTCACTGTCTCACTGTAGCAGTGTTTGCCTTAGCTCTTCATTAAGCTGTTTTCTTACTATGGAGTTTTAAGAAGCCTTTATATATTCTGAATAAAATCTTTGTCAGATATGTGATATCCACATACTTCCCCTAGTCTCTGATTTTGGTATTGAAATAAAACTGGCCTCACAATCTAGAAATGATACCTCCTACTCTGTCTTCTAGAAGAGACTGAACAATTGGTATTATTTCTCCCTCAATTGTTTGATTAAATTTGGCAGTGAACCCATGTGTGCCCAGAGTTTTATTTGTTGGAAAGTTTTTAACTATAGGCTCAGTTTATTTCATAAATGACTATTGCGGTTATCTATCACTTCCTGAGTTTTGGTAGTTTGTGTTTATCGGGAACTTTATCCCTTTCATCTCAATTGTCAAATTTATGTCCATATGGCTGCTTATAGTAATTCCTTATTTTACTCTGAACATCTGTAGGACCTGTAGGATCTGTAGTGATATCTCCTCTTTCATTCTTGACATTAGCAAATTGATTCTTCTTGGTATTCTTGGTCTGTCTGGCTAAAAATTCATTAATTTTGTTCATCATTTAAAAATTCAACTTTTGGGTTTATTGATTTTCCCCATTGCTTTCTGGTGTTCAACTTTATTTATTCCTATTTTAGTTTTTAGTGTTTACTTCCTCTGCTTCCTTTGGGTTTAACTTATTCTTCTTTCTCCAATTTCTTTAGAAAGGGTTTAGATTAATGATTTAGAACTAACTTTTCTTTTTTAGGGCTTCCTTCTTTTCATTTTTGTGCTTTCAAGATTATTTTTTTGTCTTTCAAAATTCTTCCTACAATGCATCTATGTATAAATATCTTTGTGTTTATCTTAACTTGAAGTGCATTGAGTTTTTCTGATGTATACATTGATGTTTTTCATCAAATTTGAAAATTTTCAACCATCATGTTTAAATGTATTTTCTCTTCTGTTCCCCCTCCTTTCATCTCATACCTCCACTACACAACATGTTAGAACACTTAGTGGTGTCCCACATTTCTCTGAGGCAATGTTTATTTTTCATTATCCTTTTTTCTTTCTGTTCTTCAGCTTGCATAATCTTTACCAATCTATCTTGAAAATCACTGACTCTTTCTTCTACCAGTTCAAATCTACTGTTCAGCCTGTATAATGAAGTTTTCACGTTGGTTATTATACTGTTTATTTCCACATTACACTGAATTTCCATATGGTTCCTTTTTGTAATTTCTCCTTATTGATCTTCTATGTGATGGTCATCATAACTTCCTTTACTTCTTTAAACATGGTTTCCTTCAGTTCTTTGAAAATATTTACAATGGCTGCTTTGAAATCTTTTGTCTGTTATATCGGGCCTCTGGACCCTCTCACAGGCAGTTTCTCCTACCTTTTTCCTGAAAATGGGTCACACTTTCCTGTTTCTTTGCATCTCTTGTTTGTTTTGTTTGTTTTTTCCTTGACACTGGATATGTCAGATACTAAATAATACAGCAACTATGGATACTGATTTCCTTCTCCAAGAGTAATTTTTATTGTTGCTTATTTATTGCCTTACTTAGGGTTTGGCTAGACTACTTCAGTGCAGTGTGAAGACACTGCTGTTAGTCCTCAGTAGGTACATTGGGCATGCACATTGTCATCCTGGAATGATGGTAGCTTTTAGCAGAACACTATTTGACTATCTCTGACCCTTATCTTTCTGTTAAACCATATGTCTAATTGGGTTTACCATCAAAATCTCTACTAAAGATGTTTTCTAAAGCATCCTTAGGTTTGAACTTCCCCACACTTAGTTTCCCATACAGTCAGTCCCTGGGAAGAGCTTCTGATCTCACTGTTCTTCTGGACTGCCTGTCCTCATGCAAGAATCTCAGCCATTACTCTGGGCACTGTGCAGAGGCAGTACTCTCTGGTCTTACTGGCTTGCCACCCTTTGTGTGGAATCTACCCTACGGAGAGGACAACGGTAGCTGTAGTATTCTTGATCTGTTGTGTTTGAGTATGTTTTGCCTTATAAGTGGGGGCTGAGTGGAGGAAGGGACCCCACCACCACCACCACTCAGCAGCACACACCAACAACTCACCAGCCTCTTCAACTCAGATTTCAAGGATATGAAATGCTGGCAGCATGCTCCTCCCAATGAGACACAGTATTGGGAGGTAAGGGGAGAGAAAGAGAGCCCCATATTCTTGGCCATACCCACCACTGGAACTTCCATAAAGCTGAGCTGGAGGAACAGAGGAGAGTTAAAGCAAGTCATGGCTCAAGCACCACAGACTTGTGCTGCTCTTACCAAGCTGTAGTTGATTTTCTTGAACAAATGTGTCTTCATTTGCTCTATGCCCTAAGGACAATTTCCAGAGACTTTTGATGTTGTTTTTTTTTAAATAATTTTTACCAATTATTCTTGTTTTGCTAGAGAGCAGGTCTGTGAAGCTCCTTATGCTGTCAATCAAGGAAAAGAACTTCCCTCTCTTCTTTTCTTTTTTTTTTTTTTTTTTTGGTACTGGGGATTGAACTCAGGGGCACTCGACCACTGAGCCACATCCCCAGCCCTTTTTTTGTGTGTTTTATGTAGAGACAGGGTCTCACTGAGTTGCTTAGCGCCTCGCCATTGCTGAGGCTGGCTTTGAACTCGCGATTCTCCTGTCTCAGCCTCCCTAAGTGCTGGGATTACAGGCTTGAGCCACCGCGCCCGGCTTCCCTCTCTTCTTTTCTGTTTTGAGTATTTCATGATATAAATTTTCCTCTAAGATCTACTTCAGCCCAATTCCACAAATTCATATGTTATCTCATCATTTTAATTCAGTTAAAAATATTTTCTGGGCTGAAGTTGTGGCTCAGTGGCAGAGCACTTGCCTTGCACGTGTGAGGCACTGGGTTCAATGCTCAGCACCACATAAAAATAAATAAATAAACAAAATAAAGACACTGTGTCCATGTATAACTAAAATATATTAAAAATATTTTTTTTCTAATTTCCTTTAGGACTTCTTTACTTCTGGATTATACCATTTAGGAGTATGTATTTAATTTCCAAATGACTAGATTTTCCAAACAAGTTGTTATTGATCTCTAGTTTAATTAGAATATCAGATGAATCATAATCATTGTAATTAAGTTGTAAGGTTCTGAAAAATTTTGGTGTTTGTTTCTTTCATTGTGGGAAATTATTGCAATAGAGTTTAGATCTGTCTACAAGCTCACTTCTTCTTCTCTCACTTCTGACATCAGAACAGTGGTTCTAATGTCATTCCCATGCTCCAAACTTGTACCATGCCATCTGAGTCTGCCCCTCATAGGTATCACTCAGGAGTTGACCATGTACTAAGGTAATGATTTAAACCATAATTCAGTTCTCTAGAATGTTCCTATGAGTTTTGGTGGGTACTTTGGAGTAAGGCTGGGTGGAACCTGTGTTGCTTCACACACAGTATTTACTTTTTCCACTTTTCCCTCTCAGATTTTCTCTGTCCAACTGGCAAGAAGGATGAGTTTCCTTCAGAGTTTGTTTCCTACACTATCAGAGAGTTCCACTTTCAGAGCAAAGTTGCAAGGGAAAAGATGAAAATACAAATATAAATATATCGGGGCCGGGGTTGTGGCTCAGCGGTAGAGCGCTTGCCTCACACGCGTGAGGCACTGGGTTCGATCCTCAGCACCACATACAAAATACATGAATAAATAAAATAAAGGTTTAAAAAAATCTTTAAAAAAAAAAACAAATATAAATATATCCCCCTCTAACATTCCTTGCATAAATACCCTTTTGCAGTACTTCTACCAAGACAGACAGGTCCAAATTGCTGCTGCTGTATCACAACAGTACAGTTCTTGACTGGGGCTGGCATAGGGGAAGGGCCAAGATGGAGGTGGAGTGGAGGGCGGAGAGGGGAACATTCTCATACACCCCAATCTTTTTCCTAGTCCTCCAGCCACAAAGATGGGTTCTTCTGTTGAGTTTTTGCTGTCCAAGCCCATTACACAAACCCCAATTTTGCCCACCCTGGAATCAAAGCTGGGAGTTAGACAAGAAAAACAAAAACAAAAATACAAACAGGAAAAATAAGACTCTTAGCTGCTATACCATTCTTCATGTTTTCCTCTCCTACCAGCCTCTTACTACTTACTTTCCAGTTAGTTGCTTTTTTTTTTTTTATTCTGTCCAGAGTTTTTAGCTGTAGGAGAGTTAGGATGCAATAGACTTACTCCATCATGGCCAGAAATGGGAGTTTATATTTACTTTTAAAAGAAATAAATGTCAGTTTCTCAAATAAAACTCTGAATATCATTTCACTCCCCAAATACAAGCTTTGGGAAACTACTATAAATATTTTATGGTTTTGTGTGTTTTGTGAGTAATAAATACTAAATATAAAAAGCTAGAAAATATAAAATGTTAAGAAAATAAGTGCTCATATTTTACTATGTAGAAATTAACTTTGAACATTTTGAGGCAAAAATTCCAAACATTTTTATACTCTAAGAGAGTGAGAATTTGCCTTATCTAATGTTAAATTTTTACATAAACCATGTCTATAACTTTTTTTCATTTAGATAACTTTGTCCTAGTCACAAAGTCTGACACATTTACTCATTGTGGAAAACCACAGGCAAAAGAGAAATTTGAAAGATCAACATGTTCAACTCAGTTTCTCTCCAATATCACTGGATAGTATGAAAATAGGTTTCTAAAATAAATGGAAAAACCTCAAATTGTCAAGATAAAACTGTATAAAACAGCTGAAATTACATGCCACTTTAACAATAATTATTCCAACTAATCTCACCTCAAAGCAGTCCATTAATGAATGGGAACATATGGCCCTTCTCAGTCCCTTCATTGAAATGACAACAGGAAAGAAGAGAAAGGGAAAGAAGAAGAAGAGAAAGAAGAGGAGGAAAGAGAAAGAGGAAATGGAGGAGGAGGAGAAAGAGAAAGAGGAGGAGGAGAAAGAGGAGGAGGAGGAGAAGGAGGAGGAAAAAGGAAAGGATGAAAGAAATAGGAGAAAAAAGGAAAAGAGATGACAAAAATCTGTATAAAGATCTCAGAATAAATACCAATTAGATTATTATATAACAGTAATAATAACAATTTTTTAAAATAACAATTTCTATGTATGGTCATTTTCCTATTAAACCATCAATAAGTAATTACTGGAACTACAATTAAAGCTCCATGCCATGGAAGCTTTCGGTTGTGTCAGTAAACTAATTTTTCCCATTCATACCTATAAAATAGGAAAAGAGGTTCAAATACCTGCTAAATTTGTATTATCATTGTAATTTCTACTGGCTTTTAAGGTTATATACCACATTTCCAAAATAAAATTCACAAGTATGCTCTAGAAACCAGGAAATAAGTTATTTATCAATTTTTTCCTATAACCTTAAAATTGTACCACTTTAAAAAGTAAAGAAAGCTATAAATAATCTCCAGGTAACATCAAAACTCTCCACTATTCCCCACACAGATCTTAAGGTAGTAAATTATTCATAAAATAAATAATAAAACCTAAAACTTGAAAGATAAATTGGATAATTTTTAAAGTTTTTTTTTTTCAAATGAGTGCACATAGTTTGTTTCACAGTGATATCAGAGTCACTGGTTAAGGACAGAATACTCCAAACCCTCCCTCCATGCAATTACCCAAATTAATGTAAAAATGCATAGCAGTATAATTCATCCTATGACTTAGACAGTCATAAGTGAAATGCATTTAAAATATATTATAAAATCTAAGATTGAAAATGGTTAAAGATTAAGAAAAAACACGAGATTAAAATTTCATACCTAATTTTTAAAATAATTCTCTAATTGAATTATGTATTCCTAAAAAATTAACAGATTCCTGGGAAAAGAAATATATTTTGGGAAAAATGTATTTTTCAATAAATACTAGAAAATTCAAATGCTCAAATATCAAATGCATTAAAATGAAAGAGTTGACAGGAATGCCAGCAATATAAAAAATGTACCTTTAGTCAACAATACAAAAATTAACTCTAGCTATTAACTGATCTTTGATCTTTCAAAAGAAAAAAGAAAACAAAGCTACTCAGGCATTCTCATACAAAACTAAAATCAAAATTTAAGCTTTCTAAATAAATTAAATACTTGTATTATTCAACTCTAATGAAGAGACATCATTTAGCCTGATTAATGCTTATATGCTATATATAATCAATAAGAATGCATAGTTTTAAAAGTATTATATTAAAATATTTTAGATATTTTATTTTAATTTTATTATAAGAAAAAAGATTTAATCCTCTGAACAGTTAAATAATCGTGAAAAATACTCTATGTACTAGGAAATGCACATCAAAAGTTTCAAATGGCTAAGGGCAAAGGCAAGTTTAAAAGGATAGCTCCACAATTTTATTTTTCTCTTTGATGCTGCTCTCTGGCAAGAGGATTTTGTCCTTCTGTGGGATTTCCTGTGCTCTTCTCCCACATTGGGAACAGGACTTCCCTCCAATAGCAACTTTCCCTACACTCTGAAACATAAAAATGTTTTTCTTTTGACTTATGATCCTCCTTCTCATCAATTCTGTTTCTCTCTCCTCTTTCACTAGCATACTCCCACAATTAATAGGAGATCCATATCACTTTCATTTCCTATCCATTTCCCAACCTTGTAATTGTGCCAATCATATGAGCCAAACATCCGCATTCTCCACTCTCTACCACTTACTAAGCTCTCTAAAGACTTGAGCTCTTCTTCAATCTTGCCACCACCCATATCAGAAGGACTCTAAAATATGCCTCTAGCCCTCCAATCTCATGAAGCTCTAGGCCCTGAGCTCTGCAGTTAATCTTACCATCTCTTCAAACTCCATTAATCTAAAACAAAACTTTAAACCTCTAAAATGGGTTCTCCTATCTGACAATCAATTAACAGACAACATTTCCATTTTTCAGAAACAAACGTTTAGTCCAGTTCAGACCTCCAATCAGTCATTGAGCATCCTTTCCTCTTTCAAAGGGTTTTCCTTTCTATCCTTTCAATCTTCCCAGTAATCACACTAACACAAAGTCCACTTTGTGTTAAGTACCAAAAAGATAATTGATCCCCTGTCTCCAATTCTACTCACATCCAATAGTACCTTCATAATGCCACCAAGACAATTTTTCTAAAGCACTGCTTTCATTAAATACAATGATTAGTAGAAAGGTTTTTAGGTTTTCTTAAATAATAAACCCTAATTTAGGTGAATAAATGGAAATGACAACTGGTACACTGCTGGTTGAAAGTGGAAGAAACCTTCTGGAAGGTGATATACCAAAGATGTAATATAACCTAAGAAAGCAACCAAATATGAATAAGAAGATTCTGGTAAAGAATTTTGTTGCAGTATTACTTATATTAACAACAAAGTATGAGGAACAGATGTCCAAAAATGGCAGAATACTTAAGACTATGCAATATCTATCCAAAGAAAAGTAAATGTTACCATTAAGTCATATTCATGGAATTCTTATAAATTAATATAAAAAGTTAAATTGCCATAATACAGTATTTGTAACATGACCTAATTTTATTTAAATTTTAATTTTATAAAATGATACAGAAAAAAAAAAGGAAAAGTATATACAGCTTGAGTATCTCGAGTTTCAGACTTTTAAGTTTTTCAGATTTTGGAATATTTACACAGACTTTACCAACTGAATACCCCAATCCAAAAGTCCAAAATTCAAAACTTTCTGGGTGCCAATGATGCTTGAAAAGCTTCAGTGTTTGGAGCATTTTAGATTTTGGATTTTAGATAAGGGATGCTCACTCTGTATTATAAGATATTAACATATCTGTGTTAAGGTTTTGAAACATTTTATTCCTCTGATTTACTGTATTTTTCAAATTACAAATTTTTGTATAATAAAAAAGGCAATAAAATCATTTTAAAGCCTTTTTAATTGCCTCAAATAATTTAAACAACATATATGCAAAGTGGAATATGGGAAGGTGATAAAACTCCAGGACTAATAATGGCCTCAAATTTAAAAGCTAAATTTCTCGAGTTAGTACTCACAGATCCAATTTAATCCAGCTGCCAACACTGTCCACTGATTCCACACATAAATCCCAGAGACTGTGTCAGGACAGTTCACTTACACAGTCAAATCTTTCTTTATGTCTGATTCTGCCTTGAATCCTACTTTTCCCTTCTGCTCCCTTCCAAATACTTCCATGCCCCTCATTCTCTGCACATGAAAACTACTGTGTGTAATAGCTGCTCGTCTATGAAGTCTCCCTGAGTTTTTCTAACCCAAATGACTTTGCTTATTCATGTTGTCCCTGACTTCCCTCCTGTTCACCTCAGCACAGTCACATGCTGCATAATTACGTCTTGATCAACAGCAGCACATACGTAATAGTGGCCCCATAGATTATTATGGAGCTGGAAAGTTTTCATCACCTGAGTGATGTCATATTTTTGTCATTATTTCAGAGTGCACATCATATCAAAAAAAAATTTTTTTACAGTGTGCCTTGTTAAGCCAGCAACTGCCTCATGTATCTCAGGTTTTACTGCATCTCTTGATTGGATTAAGAGGCCCAAACTGAATGATGAACCTGCACCCTCTAGGTTTGTGTAAGTACTGTACAATGTTCACATAATGAGGAAACCACCTACTAACAGGCTTTTTAAGTGACATGTGATGATGTTTCCCATGTAATTCATTTTGGTATCCTATGAGATAGCATCCTAAATTATTATTTAACGATCTTATGTGTATATCTCTTATTTCATCAACAAGAAAGTTAGCTTGCCAAGGACCAGGAATATTTTGTATTGCTTTGGAATGGTATTTGTTTCCCATACTTAAAGTCCTACTCAAAGCCAACACTAATAATCTAACATCCAAAATTCAAGCAACAGAATTAAATTAGTTCAGCTGTTATCCACATACAATATGACTCTTCTATATCAATATATACATTTTTTTTAAAATGCTACTTTTACCCCAAGATTCCAACTATTAAGGCGAGCTTCAAGGTCACTGTCATCCAAAGAAACAGGAGATTTTTTCAAATGAACTTCCTGAAATAAAAAATAGAAAAGGGAATAAGAGAAGGAGAAAATTTTAAAAATATGAAAGAATGGAAGAAACAAAGGAAACAACAAGGAGAAAGGAAAAGTAAGAAGGTAGAAAAGAAAACGAGAAGCTGGGCGCAGTGGCACAAGCCTGTAATCCCAGCACTTTAGGAGGTGAGACAGAAAGATCGTGAGTTCAAAGCCAGCCTCAGCAACCGCAAGGCACTAAGCAACTCAGTGAGACCCTGTTTCTACATAAAACAGAAAATAGAGCTGGGGATGTGGCTCAGTGGTCAAGTACCCCTGAGTTCAGTTCCTGGTACCAAAAAAAAGAAAACAAGAAAAAAATATATGTCATTCGGAGTAATGAGAGTTTTATGTACTTATTTGGTAATGCTATATTACCCTCCAAGGAAAGGATTATGTTATAACTAAGCTAGAGTTCTCAATTCTAACTAATGATTGTTTATTATAGCTGCTTAGGGCTACGAGATGCCTTAACAATATATTCACACAGTAACTAGATTTAGAAAAAAACATCAAAAGAATATTTTAAAAATTAATCCAGACTCTTCTCTTTAAGTTCTTTTACAAAAAGTTTTAATTGTGGTATACCACAGAAGCTTGAAAAGGGTTGGGGGGGCACTTGAAAAGATGAATTATTTACTCTCGTTAAAATTAGTTAACAGGGAAGTTTTGTGTTGATGTCCAAGAAGCTCTTTGTTCTTAAATTAATTCTAACTCATACATTGAATAAAAAGAGAAATAAGTTTTGGATTCATATCATGAAAACATAATTATGGTGATTCTTTACTTTTTAAAAAAAATTTTGTTTTTTTCTCCTATATTATTTATTATATTACACATTTATCAACCGGATTAAAACTATAATTAACTGAAGACAACCTAAGATCTGCGCCCAGAAAAATTAATAATTCCAAAGCACTAAAAACTTAGGTAAATCTGTATAAAGTAAAAATGTCTATTTTATAGCCCTCAAATTTTAAAGTTAAATTTGTTCATACAGCATTTTCATGATTTTTGTAGAAAGCCTCATTACTAACAAATAAATCTATTTACCTATCTTCATTTAAATTAATATGAAGTGATAAAGGAAAATGCACTAAAATGTTCTGCATACTTTACTGAGTCTCCAAATTTCTGTTCAACAAAACACTGACTTTCCATTATTTATATACTATATTAAAATTCATTATCACTTCTACTGGTGGTCCCTTGCTTTTTGTGTTTTCTTTGCGAACAGAACTTCTTAAATAAAAAAACATACCCGCCTTGATTAAATATACTGTAATTTAATTATTATTAAAAGTGTGCCACCCTTTATATTAAATTTCATGTTCCATACTACCATTGGAGAAAATTAAATGAGTTATGTTTCAAGGAATATGTGCTAAAAGAGTCACAGGTGATACATGATGTCTCCTGTAACTAAGTCACATACCCAAGACAGCCAAAGTTAGGCAAGAAAGACTTTAGTAAGCAAGTGCAATTTTTCACTTTACAAACCTTATTCAAACTAAATCTTTGTTAAACACAGAGATGCAAGACAGACATTCATATTTGAAAATAAAACCAGTTCACTCCAATCAGAAAAGCAATGTTTCCTATTTCACTACAAAATAGACCCATTTCTTCTTAATTTTATGATCACTGGCTATCTAATCATTTCCATGTGTATATTAGGTAAAAGGGGAAAAATAAATAAATAAAAAATAAAATGTTTCAAAGTTTTTCTTTGATATGCTGGAGAAATGATAGACTGATAAGCATACCTTAGAATTACTGAGAAAACAGAAGGAATACCATGGCACACCACTACCTTGGACACCGAAATGTTCACCTTTTCCTTCAGACTTTATTCACTGTTTTTAAGTAATCATTGCAACTTTGACAATATGAAATTAACTATGTGGAGTTATTTTAAAAGAACAAGAACAAACAAAAGTAAAACCCAATCTTACACAGTTCTTTGGGATAACATTTTGTCCATCTTCTCTGTAAGTTGGGCTTACAGAATGTGAGCTCATTCGGTGCTTCCCAGTGTACTGTTCTCTATAAAGATATCAAAACAGCAAAAATCAAAATCTGGAGAACTCAAAGGACACACAGTATTCAAATCTAGATCACTAACTCTTTTCTTTTGGAATGAAATGATAGTTTACATTAACAATGATGATTCGATAGCAGAAGAAAGGATCTACAAATAATAACAATTTGTATTTTTCACATTTTATTTTATTTAGATTAAATCAAAAGCAAAATGTCACACAAATGGCACATACTTGCTTAAAAACAAGTTCTATTTCAAGTATGAGTATAATAAATTATATGTATTTAAATATTTTCTCCTACATATATTCATATTTATATGAAGCACATATTCTGAGAGATCATTGTTTAAAGGTTAGCAAATTTTGTTGGATTCAAGACGAAACCTTAAAATACATAAAATAACAAAACTTTCATGTAGCTTAAAGTCTCTATTAATCTGAAACCATGTTAGAAACCACAGATATAAAGTCTTTGGTTAAAATATATACCATGTTAATTCATGTAAAATGTGATAAATACCGGATAAGCAGGCAACCAGTTTAAATGGGTTTTGCCAAAAAGACTCTTCTCTAGTATACCATACAAAGATACCATCCTCAAATATACTACTTTTGCCTGGAGTCTCTTATGTTTTAATTCAAGCTACTTCAATGAAAGGCCCATGGTTATGAATACCAATTCTCTATTCAACTGCTTCAAGATGTACAAATCAGAAACTATTATAGAGCAGGACACCCCCATCTATGCTTTTTTTCCCCACAGTGTGAGTGACCCCCAATCAACTGAAGTCTGAAAATATTAAACAGGACATTCCAGAAATGAACCATTCATAAATTTTAAATAACTTTTATTTTAGTATACTATTATAATTGTCCTATTTTCTTATTATAGTTAATATCTTACTATGCCTAATTTATAAATTAAACTACCAGAGATATGTATATAGGGAAAAATTGAGCACATACAGAATTCAGTACTATATATAGTTTCAAGAGGCTTGGAACCTATTTTCTGTGATTAAGGGGACCTTTGTATAGAGAATTAGAGTCACTAACTTTGAACCACAACCCATATCAGGATTTCCTCACAAACAAAGTATTCCCAAGAGACAAACTATGAGTTCAAAAAGTCCATATTAAAACTAATACATTTTTTGGTAGTAACACTGATAAAAAATAACATTCCCTATGCTGGTTACTAAATATGTAGAATATCTTTAAAAATCTGTTCTGTAAGAGTTAGAGTAGTAGCTCAGTGGTAGAGCATTTGCCTAGCATGTGTGAGGCACTGAGTTTGATCCTCAGCACATGAGAAAAATAAATAAAATAAAGGTATTTTGTCTGTCTACAACTGAAAGAAAAATATTTTAAAAATCTGTTTTATAAAGAGTGCAATTCATTTTCATACCCTTAAACAGTATCCCAGATATCCACATAGTTAAAATCAAAATAGAAAAATAAAGTAATATTTTGAGGATAATTTCATCAATGTACTTGAGCTGAAATTTTTACAACTCAATGTGTCAGAAAAGGCAACCTGATAGACTATTCTTCTTTGAAAATTGATTAAACAATCATAAAAAGAGCTATACTTAAAAATTGAAAAATGTTTAAATATTAAAAGTAATCCTCATAAAAAATATTAATAAAAAAGAGGCCTGAAACATTTATCTATTTATTGCACAGGGTGCATACATAAAATAACACATTCTTTTGATTCATATGTAGCTATCCTTTAAATACCAATCAACCTCTTTCCCTTCACACTAAATTTTCAGAAGTTACTGGATCCAGGTCCTAACTTGTCATATACTTTTCAATCAACTATAAATTGATTTCTACTTATAGTAATAGTCCTATAAATAAGGTCATCAGTGATCTCCTACACACTCAAGCAAATGAGTTGAAATCTGACTTTACCAAGTTGATCTCACTAGAATATTAGGAACAGTGTTTTAAAGATGTCACATTCAGGGGCTGGGGTTGTGGCATAGCGGTAGAGTGCTCACCTGGTACAGGTGAGGCACTGGGTTGGATCCTCAGCACCACATAAAAAATAAATAAATAAAAATAAAGTTATGTGTCTGCCTACAACTAAAAAATAAAAATTAAAAAAAAGATGTCACATTCATTGGCTCTACAAAACCATTCTTCCCTGATTCTTATCCTGTACTTCAGAAATATCCTTCACAATAACCTGCACTGGTTTTTCCTTTTCTACCAATTCCATATATGTTGTAACCCCAGGGTTCTGTGTCTAACCTCTTTGTTCTCATTTTACATGCTTTTTCTGAGTGATCCAATATACTATAAGTATTTCAAATATAAGAAGTTTTGCTTACCAAATCTACATCTCCCATTCAAATTGTTCTCTTAGACTCCAAATCCATTACAAATACAAATTGAATAGCCCTGTCTCAAATTCAACATGTCCAAAACTAAACTCATTAAGTTGTCCCTTAAACATGTGCCTACAAAGGCCAAATAAAGCAAAGGCATTACAGAAGCCAGCTTCTTGGAAGGCAACTGAGCCAACTCAAGGAGGAGGTCAGTATCATTGCTGAAATCTGGCTAGTACAAGAAACACAGGACATTAGGCACAGAAGTTTCATTTCTTGCCATGAGACTGTCTCCAGCTGGAAACACAATTAACTTGAACTCTAAATACAAAGACAGTTTCAAATTCACAGTGATGAGGCTAGTGGTCAGGGTGAACAATGCAACCATGGTTGGAAGAAAATGCCAATCCTAAAAAGTTTCTTTATGAATAACAAGTGCTTCTGCCACACAGAATAGTTAGTCTCAGTGCTTATAAGACAGTCTACAATTGGTACTGAGGATATGCTCACAAGTGAGCTCATGATATGGTACTAGGGCCAACTAGAAAAGGGAGCTGTGGCTCAATTAATTCCATGGTGATGAAATTAAAACAGAAAGAAAAAATTCAACACCTTACTAATATTCCCTAATGTGCCCTTTACTACTCTTGAGCAGTAAAACTATAGGAAATATAAACTCTCCAATTCACTCTTTTCTAATGCAGAACTAGTTCAACACTCTCAAAGTACCTATGTTGATTCTAAATAATAAACATAAAGTTGCCCCTATCCAGACAGAGATAAGCAATGAGATACATAACAAGATCTAAAGCCTAAAGAAAGGCCAAATGTCCTTCTGAAAAACTTAATTATAAGGGATGATGTCAGTAATACAGCAAAACACAAGACCCCAGATCCTCCTCCCTTCCACAGGCACAAAAATTCAGCCACAATATGCAGACCAATTCCCTTTGTGAAACATCCAGACTCAGAATGAGAGTCTCCCGTACCAGAGAGAATGAAACCAGTTGCACTGAAGCAGGTAAGAAAATTGGTGGCAGCCTCTTGCCACAACCTTCCTCCAAACAGCTCCATATGATTGGGAAGAAATCCCCAGCTCCCAGCTTCTCCCTAGGAAGGAAAAAAGAGGAATGGACTATACATCCAATGTTTTGACTTTCCCAAGGGCTACTTGAGGGTCTGATTTCTGTATTATTTAAATCTGAACTGACAGGAAGAGGCCTCAAGTTGGAAACTGCTGAGAACAAAGGCTACAGCTTGAACTAGTGTGCAATAACTGGTCATAGCCCCTCCTACCAGCTCAGCACAGAACTACCTTCTCCCCAAGGAAGGAAAGAGTTGGAGTATCCATCCAACACTCTGGTTTTTAGAGGGGGCCACCTGAGGAACTGGACTCTGTAAGAACTAACAGGACCGGGGCTGGGATTATGGCTCAGTGGTAGAGCACTTGCCTCGCATGCGTAAAGCACTGGGTTCGATTCTTAGCACCATATAAAAATAAATTAAAACAAAACAAAGATGTTGCATCCATCTACAACTAAAAAAATATTTAAAAAAAAAAAAAAAAAGAACTAACAGGACCAACATATTATAGATAGCCAGGGGCTGCTGAGAACAAAAGTAATAATTTCTACTATTATGCACTCAGAGCCAGAGTTCCTCTCCCTTGTTTGGCATGACATGACTGGGAAACTCAAAGCCCACAGTTTCCCTCTGGGGAAAAAAGAGAAGACTGAAGTATATGTTCAATATTCAGATATTTTAGAGAACTGCCCAAGGGACTTGTTGTTGTTTTACCTCTCCTGATGCTCTGATAGGATCAAGTATAGTGGGTATGTGAAAAATTTTTAAAAGTAAACAAACAGAAAGAGTTGGGCTACTACTCCTGAAAGCCCACAGTATAAGAGAGAGATATCACAGGGAGCAAGATATTACAAGTTCCTGAAAAGAGAAATCAACAAATATCCCTAATTAAGAATTTATGCATGACAGTCCAGAGGAGACACATCCACAGACAAGGTTTACAATGGCCTTAGAATCTCTACTCAGGCTAATCCTTGAAGGTTTTCCATGTACAAAGATATAGTTCACAAAGATAAGGCAAAAGCATTGTTTTCCAGTGTACAGACACCAACAAGAAATATTAAGGAAAATGAAATATGGCACAAAAGAACAAAATGAATCTCCAGAAACTAACCCTAAAGATACAGAGATATATAAATTATTGACAAAGAAAGCAAAAATAACTATCATCAAAATACTCAATAAGCTTAGAACAATTGTGTATGCACAAACAGAGAATGTAAAAAGGTAAAAGGAAATGTTTCTAAAAGGAAAAAAAAATTAGAGGATTAAGAGTACAATAGCCCAACTAAAAAACTAACTAGAGGAGTTTGACAGTAGCCTGGATTAAGGACAAAAGAGAGCCATCAAACTCAAAAACAGCACATTTGAAATGATCCAATAAGAGAAGAAAAAAGAGAATGAAAAGCAGTGAAGTTCAAGGGACTATGGGACACCATCAAGCAGGTCAATATACGTGTTACTGTAATGAAGAAAGAAAAGACAGAAAAAGGTATTAAGATTATTTAAAGAAATAATTATTTAAAGAAAGCTTACTTAAAAAAATAATCTGGGAAGGGAAATGGGCATTCATGTCTATGAAACTCAAAAATTCCAAACCAGTTAAATGTATAGAGATCTACACTAAGACACACTATGTATCAAACTGTAAAAACTCAAAGAAATAAAAAGAGAAAAGTAACTCATATTTAATAAAGGAGCCCCCATAGGATTTTCACTATATTTCCTCAGAGAAACTTTACAGGCCAGGAATGATACATCCCAAATACTGAAAGAGAAAAACTGCTAACCAAGAATGCTATGTCCTACAAAGCTTTCTTTTAGAAATTAAGGAGAAAAACTTTCCCAGACAGATAAAACTTAAGAGAATTCAACACCACAAGATCCGACTTAGAAGAAAGGCTAACAGGATATCTTCGAATTGAAATTAAAAGATGCTAATTAGCAGCATAAAAACACAAAGAAATGTAAAGCTCACTGGGGAAGGTAATTATATAATGTAATACATATTACCCCATTAATGTAATGTGGTGCATAAATCACTTCCAACTTTAAAAGTTAAAGAAAAAAATCTTAAAATCCAACTATAACTATAATAATTTGTTAATGGATATATATAATACAAAAAGGTAAAAACTGGGACATTAACAACAAAGTAGGGAGGGAGTAAGAATGTAGAGTTCTTGAATGTAATCAAAGCCAAATTATTTTTAGCTCAAAATACAGAAGTCCCATTATTCATGGGAGATACATTTTAAGACCTTCCCCCACTCCAGTGGAAACCTCAAAAAGCAGACTTTACTGAATCATGTGTGTGATACTCATAACAGACAGCTATTAAGTTACAATGGGCAGGTAGCATACACAGTGTGGATACACTGAACAAAGAGATGATTCATATCCCAGGCAGGACAGAGTGAATAGCACAAGAATTTATCATGCTATGCAGAATGGTGCACAATTTAAAACATGGATTGCTTATTTCTGGAATTTTCCATTTAATATTTTCTGACTGAAGTTTACTGTGGGTAACTGAAACTACAGAAAGTGAAACTATTGTTAAGAGAGGACTGCTGTAGACTATTATAACCAAAACATGATTTATGTAAGCCTTATAGCAACACAATTTTTTTAAATGTGGTAGACGCAAAATATAAAGAAAAAGAATCAAAGGATACCATAACAAGGCAAAATAAAATAAAATCACAAGGAAAGACAATGAGAGCAAGAAATTTACAAAGGAACTATAAACCAATTAGAAAGCCATTTACAAAATGGCAATGCTAAATCACAAATATGTAAAAATTAAACAACCCACACTTAACCAATGAATCAAAGAATAAGTAATAAGGAAAATTAGAAAATATTTTAAAACCAATGAAAAAATATAGCATAACAAAAGTATGGGATGCAGTAAAAGTGCTATGAGAAAAATTTATAGGTGTTAAAGTGCTTATATTAAAAAATAAGAAAAATCTCAAGTCAATAACGTAAATTTATTCCCTAAGGAACCAGAAAAAGCATAACAAACTAAACCCAAAGCTATCATAAAGAAGGAAATACTAAAGATGAGAGCAGAGATAAACAAAATAGAGGGTAGAAAAACAATGGAGAAAAATAAGGAAATCAACTAAGTGTGTTTCATGGGGTGTTTTTGTTTTGTCGTTGTTTGGAAAAGATCGACTAATTGACAAACTTTAAGCTCGTAGGATTAATTTTTTTAAAAAAGAGAGAGAACACTCAAGTAACTTGAATCACAAATGAAAGAGGAGATGTTACAATAAATTTAAGAGAAATTAAAAGAATTTTCAGAGAGTCCTATAAGAAAATGTCAATATAGATGAAATGGAAAAATTTCCTAGATGAAATGGAAAAATTCCTCAAAACACAAAACCTACCAACACTGAATCATGAAAATACAGGAAATTTGAGCCAGCCTGTAACTAGAAAGGAGATGGAAACTAATAATCTGAAACCTCCCAACAAGGAAAAGCCCAAGAACAGATGACTTCACTGGTAAATACTACCTAATACTTCAAGAAGGAATTAACATCAGTCCTTCTCAAATTCATCCAAAAATTGGAGAAGTGGGAATTCTTCCAAACTCATTTTACAAAGCCAACATCACCCTAATACTAAAATGAGACAATGACACTGAGAGGGAAGAAAATTACAGGCCTATATCCTTGATAAACAGATACAAAAAATCTTGGCCCAATACTAACTCAATTCAACAGCATATTAAAAAGATCATACATCATAATCAAGTGGAATTTATTCCTGTGATGCTAGGATGATACAATATATGCTTAATAATAAATGAATACACCACATTAAAAGAAAGAAGGATAAAGTTTTTACAACCATCTAAATAAATACAGGAAGTGTATTTGACAAAATTCAACATTCTTTCATGATAAAAACTCAGTAAGTTAGTAAGATACAGAAGGAATGTAACTCAAAAAAATAGAATAAGATCCACAAATGACAAGCTCATAGCTAACATAATACTCAACACTGAAAATCTAGAAGTTTTTCCTATACGATCCGGAATAAGGCAAGGATGCTCATTTACACCACTTATAGTCAACATAGCACTAGAAGCTTTAGCCAGAGCAATTAGGTTAAAAAAAAAAAAGACATCCAAATCAGAAAAGCAATAGTATTTGTATGTAGATATACCCTTATATTTAGAAAATTCCAAAGATTGCATTAAAAAAATTGTCAGGAAGAATAAACAAATTTAGCAAAATTTCAGGATACATAACCAATACACAAAAAGAAGTAGCATTTCTACATACTATCAACATACTATTTGAAAATAATTCAAGAAATAATCTTTTTTATAATAGAACCAAAGAGAATAAGAATAAATTTAACCAATGAATTAAAAAAAAGGAGTATATAATGAAAACTATAAAGCATTTTTTAAAGTAACTGAAAGACAAACTAAATGGCAAAGTATCCTATATTCATGGACTAGTAAAATTAATATTGTTAAAATATCCATACTCTCTACTAAAGCAATCTGCTATCAAAATTCTAATGGTTTTTTTCCAAAGAAATAGAAAATATAATCCTAAAATCCGTATACAACCACAAAAGACCCCGTATAGTCAAAGCGACTCTTGAACAAAAAGAACAAAGCTAGAGGTATGACCCTTCCTAATTTCAAAATTTATTACAAAAATAAATGCTGAAGAAGTCATAAGGAAAAAGGAACACTATTAAACTACTAGTGGAATTGTAAATTAGTAAAACCACTATGGTAATCAGCATGAAGGTTCCTCAAGACTAGGAACAGAACTACCACATGACCCAGCTATACCACTCCTGGACATTTATCCTAAAGAATTAAAATCATATAAATCTACAGTAATACATGCACACTCATGTTTGTAGCAGCACAATACACAATAGCCAGATTATGAAACCAGTGAAGGTGTCCATCAACAGATGAATGAATAAAGAAAATCTGGTGTATGTACACACAATGGAGTTTTATTCAGCCATAAAGAAGAATGAAGATCCAGAGAAGTTTTCAAGATGGCAGAACAGACGAAGTCCCTTTCCTGGCTGCTCCACAGAGTGAAACCAAAAAAGCAAACAGGCAGCTTCTCAGCAAGGTAGGTGAACAAAAAAGAGCAGGGAACTTTACTGGAATTTAAAATTGGACATTCAAAGCAGATCAGGGACTCAGGAGGTTGAATATAATAAAATAACGAAGAAATCCCCAGTAGCATAGCTACTGCCACAGCTGGGCCACAAACACCAGCCAGAGCAGTCCCTCCATGAGCATAGTGGAGGGATAAGGATATTAAAGGAGCCTGTATTTTTGGGAGGCCAGAGGGATGTCTGGGTATAGAGCATTTAGAAATCAAGGACATGGCCCACCAAATCTGAAAGACATGCTACACAATATCTGTTCAGGGAAAGAAGCTGGCATCTCTCCAGGTGCTCTGTGGAGGAAAAAGAAAGGAACCATTTTGCAGCCATTGCACAGGGACCAGCAGCTAAGGGGGCCACTTCCTGGCAAACTCAAGTTTGGCCCAAAATACAGGCCTAGTAAATACACACTACACAACATACAGTAACCAGGAGAAAAATCAAACATGGAAAGAGGTTTCCATAGGAGATATCTGGTCATGGAAACCCACCCAGCTCTACCCCTCTGCCTTCAATCCAACTTCTTGCAGGACCATCTGGAAGAGAGTATCTGGCCAGGAACTCGGAAGGTTGGGAGCAGGAGAGATCGTTTGGAAACTGAAGTCGAGACCAGGAAACATGGGATCCAAAGATGATATAGGGGACTAAGAATTGGCTCCCCCACCACACAAGTGGAACCCAGGGGAGATCCCTGGGGTACAGTCTTCCAACATGGACCAGCAAGTACTGGGCACTGAAAGCGTGCCGATTTAAAATCTCCAGACCAACTGGCATTCAGCAAAGAGCCTGGAGCTCTCCTAAGCCTAAACCCTACCTCCAGGAATTCCACCTGCAAGACTACCTCTCTCACTTCACAATCCAGAAGGTGGAGCATCATGCTCCAGACCACTCTACTAAAACTGCTGAGAAGAGAAACTGAAAATCTTTTGAACTCCCAACAGAAAAAAATTCTTTAGCTTTTCAAGATCTTTTTTTTTAATTTTTTCTCTGTTTAATTGTGACCTTAATGGTACATGAACATTTATACATATTCATATTTGTTTGTTTTCTCATTTCTAGTATTTTTGAAACAAGTTATTTTTCACTGATTAGTTTTCTGTGAACTAGGATGTTTTATTAGTATATTTTTGTTTTGTATTCTTTTATTTTTATTTTTAATTTTTTAAAATTTTTACTTTATATATATTTTTCTCATTTCCCTTCTCTCTTTTCTGCTAACAGCTAATCTTTATTGTTCTCTCCTTCGCTCTTCCTTTTTCACTTCTTCATCTCTTCTTCTCCCTCATAGTCATCACATCCTACATCACTCCTATTCTCTTCCTGTCCATCATTTGAAATTATAAACCCTTTACAAACTTGCTGTTTTTATTGTAGGCAATAACTGATCATATCATTCCTGTTTATTGTGATAATTACTATTGTAGACATCATAGTAGGAACTATTTGTTTTAATGCTGTACATTGTTTGCATTGGTCATTGTTATTATTTGTCTTCCCCTAAATAGTGAGGTACTGAAAACCTTCAGGGACACTATAGGTCCGCAGGGTAGAACTCTACTGCCTCAGATCCATCATGTTAGATGGGTAGACACACAAACGACATGAAAAAGCAAGGGAACAAATTGCACCAAACAAACCAAGATACTCCAATAACAGAATCCATCAACATCACAGTGGAAGAAATGTCAGAGGAGGAATTTAGAATGTACATAGTTAAACTGATCTGCAAAGTAAAGGATGGTATGAGAAATAAAATCAGAAAGAAAACACAGGAAGTGAAAAATCACTTCAATAAAGAGGCAGAGATTCTGAAAAAAAAAAAAAAATACCAAGCAGAAATCCTCAAAATGAAGGAAATAAATCAAATTAAAAATTCAATAGAAAGCATCACCAACAGACTAGAACACTTGGAAGACAGGAACTCAGGCAATGAAGACAAACATATAATCTTGAAAAGAGAGTTGACCACACAGTGAAGATGGTAAGAAACCATGAACAGAACTTCCAAGAAATATGGGATAACATGAAAAGACCAAATTTAAGATTTACCAAGATGATGAAGGTGTGGAGATACAAACCAAAAGGAAAATTTCCCAAACCTGAAGAATGAAATGGAAAATAAAATACAAGAGGCTTACAGGACATCAAATGTACAAAATTACAACAGACCCACATCAAGGTACATTATAATGAAAATGCCTAATATACAGAATAAGGATAGATTTTAAAGGCTGCAATAGAAAAATATCAGATTATGTATAGGGCAAAATCAATTTGGATCTCAGCCGATTTCTCAACCCAAACGCTCAAAGCTAGAAGGTCCTGGAATAACATATACCAGAATCTGAAAAAAAACAGATGTTAACCAAGAATCTTATATCCAGCAAAATTAAGCTTGAGACTTGAAGATGAAATAAAAACCTTCCATGATAAACAAAAGTTAAAAGAATTCACAACTTGAAAGCCTGCACTACTGAACACTCTCAATAAAATATTCCATGAAGACAAAATGAAAAAAAAAAAAAAGTGAAAACCAGCAAAAGGAGGAAAAGTTGACATGTGGGGGTAGGGTTCTATATATCTTAAGGTGATTGATTTATAATGTAATAAATTATGCAGGAAAAAGAGTCTGCATGATTTCAAATTTTAAAAAAGTAAGGAAATGTTTATATTGATTGTATTGGTTGCATACATGTCAAAACTGATCAAACTGCATACTTCAAATATGTGCATTTTATTGTACTTCAATTTTACCTCAATAAAGGTATGAAGGGAAAAAAAGAAAAAAAGAGTTCATCCAGATAAGCCACCCAAGGACCTGAATCTTCTGTCCTGATTTCAGCATAACTGTTCTTTTCAAATTTGAATACTGCCCATATTTTTTCTGCTAGCCAGTCTCATTGCTACCTGTTGTGAGGTTTGCCAAATAGCAAGATGTAGGCAGTCATCCCCATAACTTTCAGATCGTTACAGTTTACTTCCACTATAAGTAGTTAATACATTGCATTATATCTTCAAAGAATGCTGTCTTACTCCAGGAATAACTCAGTGAATATCTCAGTAGCTGTCACTGGGCGATTCAACTGGGTAACATTTGAATGGATTCCACCTCTGAGTACTCCAATTCAATAAGCATGGGAACACGGCATGTTTAGAATGGGAAGGGTCAAAAGGACATTTGACTCAATTCTCTCATTTTGCAAATAAACTGATTTTGATGAGGTGAAAGCAATCACATCACATTCTTCAACATTTCAGATTAATTTATTTGAAATAAAAATTATTCAGTAAAAAAAAGAATGAAATTATGTCATTTGCAGGAAAATTGATGGAACTTGAGAATATTACATTAAGCAAAATAAGCCAAACTCAGAAGGTCAAAGAACATGTTTTCTCTCATATGCAGAAGTTAGAGGGAAAAAAGGAAAAGAAAAGAAGGTCTTATAAAAAATTGAAGGAAGATCAGTAGAATAGAGGAAGGAGACCAAGGGAAGGGAGGAAAAGGAAAGGGGATGTAATGGGGAACAAAACTGACCAAATTATATTGTTGCACATGTCCATATACAAATATGCGACAATGAATTTCACTATTGTCTATAATTAAAATGTGAATATATGTATATATGTATAAATAATATGCATAAATCCATGCACATATGCTCAACTGATCTTTGACAAAGGTGCCAAGAACACACAATGGATAATGAGTTGTCTCTTTATTAAACAGTGTTAAAAAACCTGAACGTCCACAGCAGAAAAATAAAACTGGTTCCTTATCTCATTATACATACAAAAAAAAAATCAACTAGAAATTGGTTAAAGGCTTAAATATAAGACCTGAAACTGCAAAACTACTAGAAGGCAACCTAAAGGAAAAATTTCTTGACATTTGTCTGGATGATGGTTTTTTGGATATGACCCCAAAGTACAAGCAACAAAAGCCCAAACAGGCAAATGAGATTGCATCCAACTAAAAAGCTTCTGTACAGCAAAAGAAATAATCAACAAAGTGAAGAAAGAAGCTACAGAATGAGAAAAAACATTTTCAGGTCATATATCTGATAAGAAGTTAATATCCAAACAATATAAGGAATTCAAACAAGTCAATAGGCCAGGAATGGTAGCACACACCTCTAATCCCAACTAACTAGAAAGCTGATGAAGGAGAACAAATTCAAGGCCAGGTTGGGCTACTTAACAAGATGCTGTCTCAAATAAAAAAGAGCTGGGGATATAACTCAGTAATAGAGTACCCCTGGGTTCAATCCATAGTACCACCAAGAAAATAAAGCTTAATAGCAAGAAAACAACTCAATTTAAAAAAGGGGCAAAGAATCTGAATATATACTTATCCAAAACAGACATACAAATATGAAAAAATGCTCAACATCATTGAACATCAGGGAAATGCAAGGCAAAACCACAATGAGATATCAATTCACACCTGTTAGAATGACTATTATCAAAAAGATAAAAGATAAAAAGTATTGGCAAAAATGTACAGAAGGGAACCTTGAGCACAGTGTTGATAAGAACATAAATTGGTATAGCCATTATAGAAACAGTATGGTGGGTCCTTAAACAATCAAGAATAGAACTACTTTAAGATTCAGAAATCTCTCTTCTGGATCTATATCCAAAGGAAATGAAATCAGGACCTTGAACACTTCTATGCTCACTGCAGCATTATTGACAGCAGCCAACACAGAAAAGCAACCTAAATGCCCATCTACAGATGAATAGATAAATATAACAGAATATTATTCAAGCTTAATTAAGAGAAAATCTTATCATAAGTGACAACATAGGTGAGCCTGGGGAACAGTTTTCTGAGTGAAATAAACCAGTTGTAATGAATAAGTAGTGTATAATCCACTTATATGAGGTGCCCAGAATAGCCAAACCCATTGAAGCAAAAACTAGAATGATGATCGCCAGGGATTTATGGGATAGGAAAATGGGGAGTTGCTTTTCAAAGTGTATAAAGCTTCAATTATGAAAAATGAAACAGTTACAGAAATTTGCTAGAAAATATGCTTACAATTAACAATATTGTGCTATACACTAAAAAAAATAAGATGATAAATCTCATGTTACATAATTTTGCAATAAATAAAAGAAAAAGAAACACTTTTAAAAATGGGAAACTTCTCAAATATTTATTTAATTTGTATTCACAATGTGATTCAGGCAGCCACTTTGTGAAAAGGTAATGAACAATCTGTGATCATAAACCATGATGACAAACGAAAAACATGATTACGTATTTTTAAATCACAATGGTTAAATAAAATGTCAGACTAATATAGCAGAATATTTAAAAATGGATTAGAAAACCAGCTCAAGAAATTATCTGAGAAAACAAAAGGAAAAAAACGTGGTGAATATAATAAATAAAAGTGTAGGGACAAAAAATATAGATTCAAAATATCTAACAAAGAGATAATATGAATTCCAGAAGGAGGAAACAAACAGAAACTGAAGATATAATGAAGAAATAGTACTGCAAATGCCAATCCAGACTGCAAAGAGGGGCTGAGGTTGTGGCTCAGTGGTGGAGTGCTTGCTTAGCATATGTGAGGCACTGGGTTCAATCCTCAGCACGACATACAAATAAATTAATTAAATAAAGGTATTGTGTCCATCTGCAATAAATAAATAAATGAATAAATAAATAAGTATAAAAGATTGCACAGAGAAGTCTCAAAGAAAGACTTTGGACACCAGTTTGTCTAGGACAAAAATACACTGCAATGGAAAGGATGGAAACACTCTTCCAGGCTTTTGTTCCAGAAGCAACTAAAAAGACAGTAGGAAGCATGACTATCAAAAATTAAGAGTAACCCAAAGTGTCCCACTTAAAGTAGGAGAACAAAGTCAAACTCACCAAGAAACCACAGGCTGGGCTAGAATGCCTTGCTCTTGAAAGGAAGATGAAATTAAGAGCTTTACTATCATTATCAGAAGTGACCACTTCTGATAGCAATGGTTTATGAGAAGCTGCATCCCTGAGAAAGGCAAACGACGAAGACATAGCCTCAAAACCACAGCCTAAACCAAGTTATGCTGGCTGGTAACTAAATTGGGATATCCTGGGCCATGTGGTGCGTAGTATCCAAAGATGGGCTCCAATAACCCATGCCTCCCAGTTCTCATGTCCTTCCACACTGTATACAGGCTAGGCCTGTGACTCACTTTTCTCAATAAAATACAGTAGACTGACACCAGCCAGTTTCAGGTTCAAACCTTAAGCTAACTTAGATGGTTTCTCTTTTACCCATTTGGAAGCTCTGAGCAACCACAGTAAGAAGTCTGGCTGCCCAGCTGGAGAGAAAAGATCACAAGTAGAGGCTGTGTAGAAAGGGCAAATGAAGAAGGAAAATTCTGAGATTACATGAAAGAAAGAGAATTCCAGCCTTCACAGTTAAGCCTTAGCCTTCATATATAAGCCTCGCCATAACCACCACCAAGATGCCATGTGTATAAGTAAACTTTCTTCAATGCCATAACCCAGTCCAGTCCCTCAGATAAAGGCAAAATGAGAAATACTGCCTAGTTGAGTCAACACAGAGACAAAACAAATAATAAAACCATTATCCTTTTAGTTGTAATAAACAAACTGGTTCCTAGAAGTGAGGTACTAAATAACAAAAAATCTAAAGCATAGAACAGGTCACTGGCGAAGACTTCAAGGATGCTGGGAGGGCTGAAAGGACATGGAGGAAAATGCTACTTTAAGCTGGATAAAAAGACAACCCATATTATGTAGAGATGGAAAGTTTGACAACAGCGTCACTTGTGGTAGTGTGGAAAATAGAAAATATACTTAATGAGTTTATATAAAAATTGGTGAGAGATTTCCAGGTAAAATATTTGAAATGTCAAATGGTTTATTTTGGCTGTGGCTGAAAAGGTAGAAATAGAAATGAAATAAGAAGGAAAGTTCTAGAAGATATATTTCCAATGCAGAACTTGTACAGTTGAAAAAGTATTCTTTCATTCTCACTTTCTTGAGCTAGCAAAAGACACTGATCACAAGAATTAATCTCAGGGCAAAGATCAAATCCAAATACAACATGGACTTGAGGTCAAAGTCTCAAGGATACATCTACAAAACACATTAAGACTGCAAAAAGATTTGGGGCAGTGTCTCAAAGACCTTATCAGCAAAACAAAGTCTTCTAAACATTCTTATCTCTCTAATACATAATAAGAACCTTCCTAATAGTTAAGAAGGCTTCCAAGAATCTCTAATAGATACGAAGGCTTCAAAGAATCATTAGGGTATTGTACACAGCATCCTGGTTCTTGGACGAAAACAGAAAAAACCTGTCTCAAAGGTATTTGTGAATATGGCACTTGTCTAGTGGAATGGATTATAATTTGAAACACAGAAAGCCATCAAGTTTTTAAAGGAATTATACTAGCTTCATTCAAAAGAGACAGAGTTCAAACCAAAAAGAAACATTTAACTGGTTCTCCAAATTCTTATAAACAGGAAACAGGCTAGAAAAACTCCCCAGCTTAAAGCAAATTATTTCTTATGGTAAAATAAAGGTAACTAAGAGGGAAAAGTCAAGGGTCTGAAGGATGGGGCACATAGATGTGAAAAAGCAATCCCAAAAAGCAACTCTACGTCCAAATCAAGAAATATACAACATACACCTGGCTAGATTCAGAATTACTGAAGTCACTGCTACATGCTCCCAATTTCCTGCTTTTTCAATGGGAAAGGTTATTGCAATTTCCAACTCCCTTTCTCACCACTGCTTGTTGGCTGTGGAGAGGAGAAAGAGACAACTTCTTCCTTGAATTCATAGGTTTTCAGATGAAAGCAGCACAACAAGGAAGCCCTAGCCACACTTGTACTTGATCTCCATTAAATTTATAGGTACAATTTATGTATAATAAAACTATACCCATTTAAAAATGTAGAATTTGAGTTCTTTATATATCCTGGAGATTAGTACTTTATCTGAGATGCATGTGATAAAGATTTTCTCCCATTGTGTAAGCTCTCTCTTCACGTTGTTTCCTTTCCTGAGAAGAAGCTTTTTAGTTTGATGCCATCCCATTTACTGATTCTTGATTTTACTTCTTGCACTTTAAGAGTCTTGTGAAGGAAGTTAAGTCCTAAGCCAATATGGTGAAAGATCTGGGCCCATTTTTTCTTCTATTAGGTACAGGGTCTCTGTTCTAGTGCCTAAGTCTTTGAAATAACCCAATCAATAAATGGGCTGAGGAACTGAACAGACACTTCAAAGAATAAATACAATTGATCAACAAATATATGTAAATATGTTCATCATCTCTAGCAGTTAGAGAAATGCAAGTCAAAACTACTCTAAGATTTCATCTCGCTCCATTCAGAATGGCAATTATTAAGAATATAAGCAGTAATAATGTTGACAAGGATGTGGGGGGAAAGGTACACTCATACATTGCTGGTGGGACTGCAAATTGGTGCAACCACTAAGGAAAGCAGGATGGAGATTCCTCAGAAAACTTGGAATGGAACCATCATTTGACCCAGTTATCCCACTCTTTGGCTTACACCCCAAAGACTTTAAATCAGCCTACTACAGGGCCGCAGCCACATCAATGTTAACAGCAGCTCAATTCACAATAGCTAAACTATGGAACCAACCTAGATGCCCTTCAACAGATGAATGGATAAAGAAAATGTGGTATCTATACACAATGGACTATTACTCATACTTAAAGAAGAATGAAATTATGGCATTGGCAGGTAAATAAATGGAGCTGGAGAATATCATGCTAAGCAAAATAAGCCAAACCCAAAAAACCAAAGGCTGAATATTTTCTCTGATATGCGGATGGTGATCCATAATGCAAGAAAATGCAGTAGGGAAGAATGAAGGAACTTTGGATTGTGCAGAAGGGAGGAGATGTGGGGATGAGAAGGATGGTGGAATGAGACAGACATTATTACCCTGTATACATGTATCATTACACTACCAGTGTGACTCTGCACCACATACAGCCAGAGGAAAAAGCTGTGCTCCATTTGTGTACAACTGTCAAAATGCATTCTATTGTTATGTATAACTAATTTGAACAAATTTTAAAAAAGAAAAACAAAATGTAGAATTTGAGTTTTGACAAAAGTACTCACCTGTGTAGCCAGCACAATAAATACACAGATAATTCCCATCACACCCCAAAATTCTCCTGAGCCCATTTAGAATCAACCTATCTCCTCCTCTAATCCTAGATAACAAGTATTTTCTAGAATCTCTTATTTATGAAATTAAATAGCACAAACATTTTTATGTCTGGCTTCTATCAGAGGATGCTTTTGAGATTTATCCATGTTGTTGCATGTATCCAAAAGTCATCTTTATTGCTTAGTAGTATTCCATTATATAGATAAGCTAGAATTTACTTTTCTATTCATGTATTGATGGAGATTTAGATTGTTTACACATTTTGGTTATGATGAATAAAGCTGCTATGAACAGTCAAGTAATTTATGTAGACATGTTTTCATTTCTCCTAATTAAATATCTAGAAATAGAATTGCTTGGTCATATGTTGTTATTTATGTAGAATGTTTTCATTTCTTCTAATTAAATATCTAGGAACAGAACTGCTTGGTCACACGTTATCTAAAATGTGTAAGAAAGTGCCAAACTATTTTCCAAAGTGGTTGTGCCATACTATATCCCCATCAATGGTATATGAGACTTCCAGTTTCATCACATCACCCCCCATAGTGGTTATCTAAGTCTCTGTAATTTTAGCCCTTCTAATGGATGTGCACTGGTATCACATTGTGCTTTAGACTTTGCATTTCCCAGATAAAGAACAACATGACCTATCTTTCCTTGTATTTAGCCCTTCATATAACTTCATCTGGAAGTGTCTTCAAACTCTTCTACACATTAATTGGATTGCTTTCTATCTTTTCTTGAGTTGTAAAAGACATATTCTATACATGAGTCTATCAGATATATGTGATGATTTTCTCCCATTCTATACCTTGCTAGGTAATTTCCAAATGACATTTTTCTAAGAAAAAAAGAGTTTTATAGAAATATTTTACTTCACAGCTTAGTTTTCACATCCTATTTTAGATATGTTTGTGTTCTCCAAGTTCACAAGATTTTCTGCTTTCTTCTAGAAGTTCTATAGTTTTGGCATTTTCATTCAGGTCTGTATCCCTTTTCAATGTTTACCCACATAGATATCAAGTTGTTTCAACTAATTTGATGAAAAGGCCTCTTCCTTCAATTTCATTGCCATCTTTAGGGAAAATCAACTGATTATATACATCAGGCCTATTTGTAGAATTTCTGTTCTGTTCTACAGATCCATCCATTCTTTCATCAATACTCCTGTCTTTATTACTGAGATTTGACATGAATGTTAGGATGTATTTTTCAATTTCTGGAAAAATAAATGTCATTGGGATATTGACAGGGATTGTATTGCATCTGTAGATCATCTTGTATAGTATTAACATCTGTAAAATATTAAGTCTTCCAATTCTTGAACACAGGCTACTTTCAATTTATTGGTATCTTTTGAATTCTTTCAGCAAGATTTTGTAACTTTCAGTGTACAAGTCTTTTACCTCCTTGGGTAAGTTTATTCTAAGAATAAATTACTTAGAATAAACTTAGAATAAAAATGGTATTGTGTTCTTAATTTCCTTTTCAGATTGTTCACTGTTAGCATATTAAAATACAAACACTTTTGGTGTGATTTTGTATCTTGTAAACAGGCTAAATGAATTTCATCCTTAGGGGGTTCTTACAGATAGAATCATGTTGCTTGTGAATAAAGATAACTTCTTTGTTTCCACTTTAGGTGCCTTTTACTTCTTTTCTTGTCGATAACTCTGGCTAGGACTTCTAGTGTTATGTTAAAAACACATGTAAAACAGACTAGCTTCCCTTATTCTTGATCCTAGTAGAAAAGCTTTCAGTCTCTTGCTTAAATATGATGTTGGCTACAGGCTTTTCTTATGTGGCCTTTTTTATGTTGTGGTAGTTGCAATCCTTAATTTTGTTATGTTGTATTTTTTGTTTTCATTGGTCTGAGAATATTTTCTAATTTCCTTTGATCCATCAGCTACTTAACTTTTACAAATTTACAGGTGTGCACCACAGCACAAAGCTTCATGTTTTCTGTTTCTTGACTGATCTTTGTCTAGTTATTCTATTTTTGACAGTGGGGTACTAAATCCTGGAATATTATTATAGAACTATTTTCTCCTTCAATTTTATAACATTTACTTCATATATTTATGAGTTCTGATGTTTGATGCATATATGTTTATAATTGTGTTTCCTAGTGAATTCACCCATTCATAATTATATAATGTCCTTCTTTGTCTCTTTTAAATTTTTTAGATAAGTTGAACTTTGTCTGATATTAATCATCCCTGCTCTGAGTTACTATTTACTTAAATGGTATATCATCTTCCATCCTTTCATGTCCCATGCATGTCCTCAAATATAAAGTCTATTATAAACAGCATACAATTAGATCTTCTTGTTGTTTTAATACATATTACCAATCTATGTCTTCTGATCAGAAAATTTTAATTCATTTACATTTAAAGTAATTACTGGTAGAGAAGGACTTACTATGGCCACTCTCTTTTTTTATTATTGTCACAATTATTGTTGTTGTTTCCTATGTGGCTTCTACCTTGGTCCTCCTTATTTCCTCCCTTACCATATTCCTTTATGTTTAGTTAATTTTTGTAGTGATGTTTTAATTTTTTCTCATTGCCTTTTGTGCATATTCTATAAACAGTCTGTAATTACCCTAAAACTTAAAATTCCCTAAATTACAACAATCTATTTTAAAATTCAATCACAATGACAAGTAAAACCTCTACTCCTGTATAGCTCCATTCCTCCTTTGTTATGTATGTTGTGCATCCATTACATATATTTAAAATTATTTTATTCATCTTATTAATCCTATAACATTAAAAGTGGAGTTATAAACAAACAATAAGTTTTCTTATTTTCCCATTTTTTCTTTTTTATTTGATAAATCTAACTAGAGTTTATAAACTTCATTTATCTTTTTAAAAAAATCAGTGTTGGGCTGGGCATGGTGATGCACACCTATAATCCCAGTGGCTTGGGAGGCTGAGGCAGGAGAATCATGAGTTCAAAGTCAGCCTCAACAACAGAGGCACTAAGCAACTCAGAGAGACACTGTCTCTACATAAAAAACAAAATAGGGCTGGCAATATGTGGTTGAGAGCCCCTGCGTTCAATCCCTGGTACCAAAAAAAAAAAAAAAAAAATCAGTGTTGGGCTCTGTTGATTTTCCTCTATTGTTTTCTGTTATATTCATTTCTACTTCTATTTTATTTTCTTCTACTGACATTGTGTTCACTTAGGTCTTAATTTTCAAGCTTCAAAAGGCTTTGATCACTCATTTTAGATCTTTCTTCTTCTGTAAAAAAGCACTAAAAACTTTTTAACCACTTTATTTGCATACCACAAATTTTGTTGTGGTTTTTATCATTTGATTCAAATATTTTCCAAATTCTCTTATAATCTCTTCCTTGACCCATGGGTTACACCAAAGTGAGTTTTCTTAATTTATAAACCATTGAGGGCTTTTCTGGGTTAACCATTACTGTTGATTTCTTATTCAATTCCAGTGAAGTCAGAAAAAATATAATCTTTGACCACTGGAGATTTGTTTTATGGCCCAGTCATGACCTATCTGGGTGATTTTCTTTATGCACTGAACAAATGTGTATCTGCAGTTACTGGATGGCTTTTTTATAAATATCTATTAGGCTATAATAGTTTAGAGTATTCTTGAAATCTACATCCTTTACATTTTTTGTCTAGTCGCAATAAAATCTGCAATGTTTGTGCATTTGTCTACTTCTCCCTTTAGTTCTGTTTATTTTTGCTTTGTGTATTTGTGATGCTCTATTATTTGTGACATACCCATTTATAATTGTTATATCATGCTTGCGAACTGTCTCTTACCATTATAAAAAGACTTCTGTCTTTTGCAATTCTCCTTGCCTTAAATTCTATTTTATCTTGTATCTAAAATAGTCATTCACCTTCCTTATGCTTATTGTTTCCATGGTACATCTCGTTGTATCCTTTTGTTTTCAAGTTATTTGTCTTTGTATTTAAAGCATGTATATTATACATCATGTTAAGTTGGTTGCTGAATTTTTATCCAATCTAACTTGAGTGTTAAATTCATTTATATTTAATATAATTATTGATATGTTTCTACGAATTCTTTTTTCCAAGGCCAAGGACTGAATTGAGGGCCTTGCATGAGCTGAGCAAGTGCTCTATCACTGAGCTGAATCCCCAAACCCTGGTTCTAAGATTTAGTCTGTCATTTTTTTTTAAAATATTTATTTTTTAGTTGTAGGTGGACACAATATCTTTGTTTTATTTTTATGTGGTGCTGAGGATCGAACCCAGTGCCTCCCGCGTGCTCAGCGAGCACGCTACCACTGCGCCATAATCCCAGCCCCTAGTCTGTCATTTTGCCTTAGTTATATCCCATCTCATTTTGTGCTTTTCTTATATAAACAAAATCACTACCACCTTGGACTGAAAAGGAGACAGTATGAAATTAAAAGGGGCCGGTTTGGGAAATAGTTTAATAATTTCTTTAAGTTAAGAATACACTTAGGGCTGGGGTTATGGCGCAGTGGTAGCGTGCTCACCTAGCACGCGTGAGGCACTGGGTTCAATCCTCAGCACCACATAAAAATAAAATAAAGATATTCTGTCCACCTACAACTAAAAAATAAATATTAAAAAAAAAAATACACTTAAAGGGCTGGGGATATGGCCCAGTGGTAGAGTGCTTGCTTATCATGCATGAGGCCCTAGGTTCAATCACCAGCACTATAAAAAAGAAAAATAAAATACACTTAAAAACATAACTCACTTCTAGATATCTACCCAAGAAAAATGAAAAGAAAAAATGGCCAAAAACTTGGAAAGAATTTCTGTAGCAGCTGAGGTACACAGTTCAGTAGTAGTGCGCATGCTTAGCACACAATAAGCCCTGAGTTAATCCATAGCGTGCACACATACACACACACAAACACAAGTCCACAGCAGGAATATTCATAATAGTCAAAACTAGAAACAAAACAAATATCTACTTAACTGTTAAATGTATTAAACAAAACATGGTATTTTCACCCATGAAATGTCACTCAGAAGTAAAAGGAATGAACTGATATATATGAACTTAAATATAATATGTTGAGTGAAAAGCAGACACAGAACTACATTATCTTATGATTCCACTTATGAAATTTTTAGAAAATTAAAAAACACAAATGCAAACACAAAAAGGAGATCATTGCTAGCCTAGGGCTCAGGAAGGGCCTATGCTATACTATTAAAAAATCAATATTTATTTCAAAGCTAGAGTAATTAAGGCAGGATGGTAGTAACACAGAGGTGAATAAACAGACCAATGAAGAAACTAGAGACCAGAAACAAGCCTATACAAATAAGATTTCCTGGTGTACAATAATGATGCCAAGGGGCTGGAGTTGTAGCTCAGTGATAGAGCACTTGCCTAACGTGTGTGAAGCAATGGGTTCAATCCTCAGCACCACAAAAAAATAAATTAACAAAATAAAGGTATTGTGTCCGTCTACAACTAAAAAATATTTTTTTAAAACTAATGGTGCCAAGCATTGGGGAAAGAATCATATGGATATCTACTTGGGGGCAGGAGGACAGAGATGAGCCTAGCCATGACACTTACCTCACTTCATACAGAAAAATTAATTCCAGATATACCACATACCTAAATTAGAAAGGTAAAATAAGGTTTCTAGAAAACAACATCAGAGATCACCTCCATGATCTTGGGATAAGCAAGCAAAAAAATTCCACACACCCATAAAACACACACACAACAGAGACAGCACAAAACTATATTATAATTAATAATGTTCAACAGATGGTTTGGATGTTTGTCCCTTCCAGAACCCATGTTGAAATTTAATTGCCATGGTAACAGTATTAAGAGGCAAGACCTTCAGCAGGTAATTAGACCACGGTCCACATGAATGGACTAATGTTCCAGTAGTAGAAATGGATTCATTATAAAATGGCAAATTCATCCTCTGCCTCTCTCTCTTGCTGCCTTCTCTCACTCTCATTCTCGCTCTCTCTCGTCCTCTTACCTTGCACCATAGGATGAAGCAGCAAGAACACCCTGGTAAGATGCCAGAAGCCTGACAGTAGACTTCCCAGCTGCCAGGATTGTGAACCATAGATTCTGTTCATTACAGACTACCTTGCCTCAGGTATTCTATCACACTAGCATAAAATGGAGTAAGACCCCAATGAAAGTGAAAATGCAAGATAAAGTGTGGGAGAAAAGTTGCAATACATATATTCAACAAAGAATTGGTAATCAGAATATAGAAAAACAAATCAACAAAGAGACAACATTTTTATACATACAAAATAATGGTCAAGGACTTAAATAGGAATGTCACAAAATCAGAGATTCAAACGGTCAAATAGGAATAAAAATAGATGCTGAAAATCATTAGTCATGAAAGAAAATGTAAATTGAAGTACACATCCACCATATCAGAATTGTTGAAATTAAAGGACACTAACAACACAAGCATTGGCAAGAATGGGGAGCCACAGGAACTTTCAAATCCTGCTAGTGGAAATGTAAATTAGCCTAGCCCCCTTGGAAAACTTTTGGTAGTGTCTACTGTAATTACACTTCTAAGTCAACTTTTAAAAAAATGGTGGGCATGTGTGCACTAAAAGGCATGTAAAAGAATGTTCACAGTAGTATTATTTGTAATAGACAAAAACTGGAAACAATCCAAAAGTCCAACAGTAGAATGAAAGTATATAAATTGTGATATATTCACAGAGTAATAAAAAATCCATTTCTAAATTCAACAACATGGAGCAATCTCATGAGCTAACGTTGAACCAAAGCAGCTAGAAACAAAAGCGAACATATTTTATGAATCAAAAACAATTAAGAATAATCTATGCTGACATCATGCAGAACAGTGGTTATCTTTGAGGCGGGTGATAAATGATTGGGAGGGAGCAAGACAGGATTCTGGAGAGCTGATTAAATTCCTCATTTGATCTGGAGGGTCGATTTTAGGGATGTTTTATTCTGCAAAACTTTATCAAGCCTTACACTTCGATGTGTCTTGCTGTACATATATTATTATATATTATTCTTTGTGTGTCCTGCTGTATATATGCTATACTTTGATGTTAAAGGTTTACAAGACAAAGAATAAACTCCAGCTACATTTATTAACATGGATGAATCTGAAAAATATGGTGAGTGAAAGAAGCAAATCTCAAAATAACATATACAATGTTGAAAAGAAGGCAGGAGGAAGAAAGAAGAGGAAAGAAGCTAGGAAATGATAAATACCAGTGTAGAAGAATGGTTTCTGCTCAGGAGGAGGGAAGAAGAGGCACTGGGGAAGGAGCACCCAGGGTCTTCTGAAGTATTTTAATGGGATGTTCCCTGGCTGGGTGGAAAGCACAGGGACTTTTATACTAGTATTGTTCTTTAAACTTTTAGTACATGTGCATTTTATGCATTTGTTACATTTGTTACGTTCCACAGTTGTAAAAAAAAAAAAAGTTTTAAAAGTGACATAACCCTGAATTAGATGAGAAAACTAAGCACAAACTTTTTTTTAATATTTTTTTTAGTTGTAGATGGACACAATATCTTTATTTTATTTATTTATTTTTATGTGGTGCTGAGGATCAAACCCAGTGCCTCACGCGTGCTAGGCGAGCATGCTACCACTGAGCTACAATCTCAGCCCAGTACTTTTGATATTATGTCTTTTCATTTATCTGAGTACTGAGTAATATTGATATATACCATTTTCAAAATAGTATTCCCTGGATATAATTTTTAAGTATTTTTGTGAAAGATAAAAATAAATAGCAACAATTTTTAATAGTAGTAAAGTATCAACACTGAAAATAAAAAAGTAACTTTCATGATCCACAACATATTTATCTTAATTTTTCCTTTAAGGAACTTTATTAGAAATAAAAATTAAATGAAAAAATGAGATGCTTAGCAACACTAAAACATAACCTGATGCCTATAAACATCTTAAGACTTCATATTTCCTTTTTTTATTGTAGATGGACACAATACCTTTATTTTATTTATTTATTTTTATGTGGTGCTGAGGATCAAACCCAATGCCTCACACATACCCAGGCAAGTGCTCTGCCACTGAGCTACAACCGCAGCCCCTCATATTTCTTACTGCCTACTTGAAAATAATACATTTGATTTAAAAATTTAAAAATAAAAATGATGCTTCATAGTCACACTTTAAAATCAATTTATCTCTGGCTTATAACACTTAGTATTGTTTACTGTCATCTTTTTCTGTTAATAAAAGAACAACCAAAACTCTTTAATATTACCTGACAGAACAAAATTTGCTTATGAAATAAAAAGATACTATTAAAAAGCCTTAGTCATTTTTTTAAAATAAAGAAAAAGAAAAATGTGACTAAATTTGTCAAAAATCTGACTTACAGAGAAAGGAGTATGCCTAAAAGAAATGATGCAGTCACTATTTTCATAACTACTCCATTTCAATTACAAAATTGCTGCCACTTGGCCTTGCTTTGGTAAATACATAAAATGGTATTTAATTAGCACATAAATGTTGAGAATTAATGAGTAGCAAAGTGGTTTTACTAGTATGTGAACGTCATGTATTATTTAGCACCCTACAAAGCAGTTGTACTTCTTGTTTATGTAGCAGTCTTCTATCCTGAGCTCAAGATTAAATGTCTTTTAAAAAGTTTATCAAATATAACAAATGAATCAGGTTTATTTCATACCAAGTGTTCTATCCAAAAGAACTGATGAAAAAGATAAACAGTATCTTTTCTGTTAGGGAGAAAGCCTTGGAAACCCAACACTAATCAACAAAAGAGCAACTAAATATTGCTCATGGAAGATCATCATCATAAAAGGGATGCCATAAACTGCACATAAGCATACAAAAAAATCCCCCATAACAGAACCAGTTTATATGCACTAATACGTAATTCCTAACCCCATCACCACCACATTCTCTCACCTAGACAGAGAACAGGCCTGCAGTTCTCCATCTAGTAGGTCACGTTTTACAATGGCCCACTGGAAGACTGAGATCTAAAACTGCAATAGTGGCCCAATATAGTGACCACTAACCACATGTGACTATTTAAATCAATTAGAATGAAAAATTTTGTTCCTTGGTCACATCAACCACATTTCAAGTGCTCAAAAGTCATACAGAACTAGTGGCTACTGTATTAAAGAACACAGCTACAGAATATGACCATTATCACAGAGGGTTCTATTAATGCTGCTATAAAACACATCTTTGCCCAAACATCAGAGAAATTTTCAAATGAAATGAATGTACTTTTGGTTAATAACATTTAGGGACATTTTACAATGTGCAATCCTAACTATGCTGACAGACATGAAGATACCCCAAGAAAGGAAGGTACTGATTGGCTCCCTGACAAATATAGCCAACTATTTCAGGAGCAGGAACTATTTATAGTGTTAGTGTTATTTACATATAAAAGAGAGTATAAGAAATTTTTTTTAAATCTGTTTTTATTAGTAGACTGAAAAATCAATATTTTTAAATAAAAAATGTTTTTTCACATAGATTAACATATTCAGCCACAAGTAGATTTTCATTATACTTGATCACCATCTGCTGGCCATGTTACTACACTGCACAGCAAATTAAAAAGGTCTTGGGAGTCTAAGAATATCAGCTTTTTCCTACAATGCATTCCTGGAAAACCACATTATAAAGAGGCTCATTGTAAACCAAATCACATTTTCATAAAGATATGAGTATGACTAGATTCTTCATTCAAAACCAAAAGCCAGCATCAAATATCCTATAGAAAAATCTCATGAAAGATACAAAGACTATTATAGTCCTCTACAATCATTTAAAATAGGATAATTATTCTCCAGTCCTTCCTTATAAGCAAAAAAACAAAGCATTATTTAAATGATCTAATATAAGTCAGAGATCAAATTTATATAAAATTAGCCTAAATATGATATACTAGAAAGTAACATATTATTAATAATAATTTTGTCTGCACATTCTTAAAATTTTTAAGTCATCTGGATGACCACTCATTATAAAATGGTACCTAAAGAAATTTAGATAAATATCTTCTTTATTAATCAATAAACTCCTCTGAAATTAGCAGAAGCAATTTTTTTCCCTCAGGTGAAGCAGTGTTTAAAGGCCAGGTTGATTTAACATTATTCTTCTTCACTCTCTCTATGACTTAACTTTTAATCAAAGTTTCAAGTAAAAATAAATTTATTAAATGATTTTTCTTCATCTTTCCCTATTCCAGAACCTAATTGTACTTTGGAGGTAAACTATCAGATCACATCATATTTCATTGAAAATTCATAAAAATAATGACAAGCCACTAAAAAGAAACTTCAAAATATTTTTCACAGAATTGTATGATAAGAATACAATCTATTGCCGGGCACAGTGGTGCAAACCCGTAATCCCAAGCACTTAGGAAGGCTGAGACAGGAGAATCGCGAGTTCAAAGCCACCCTCAGCAATGGCGAGGTGCTAAGCAACTCAGTGAGACACTGTCTCTACACAAAATAGGGCTAGGGATGTGGCTCAGTGGTCGAGTGCCCCTGAGTTCAATCTCTAGTACCAAAAAAAAAAAAAGAATACAATCTATTACCTTTGTACTCTGTCTTTGGGATACTGCATGAAAATAATAGACATGACATAAAACAAAGTCTAAATATTACTTAGGCAGTTTCTAATGTAGGCTGTGAAAAAAGTAAAAAAATGGGAATGTCAAATTTTTAATCAAGTTTTTTTTTTCTTTATGGACTTTTGTTCCTATAATACTTGAAAATCTTCAAGGAAGAAACGAAGCTCTGCATTTTTTTTTCATGTGGGAGTGGGACAGTCACTTTTTCTAGGAAGATTAATTCTGAGGTAATATACTATATGCATTGACCAACAAATTAGAATTTGTTCACAGTTAATTTAATTTTAAAATAACATCATTACCTATATTATTTGCAAAACAGTATGACTTAAGAGTATAGGAAACAAGGGCTGGGATCGTGGCTCAGTGGTAGAGAGTTTACCTCGAGGCACTGGGTTCGATCCTCAGCACCACATATAAATAAATGAATAAATAAAGATCAATCAACAACTAAAAAAAGAATTTAAAAAGAGAGTATAGGAAACAAGACTGGAGGGGTATCAATTTGGTTAAAATTCACCATTTTATAAGACTAAGCAATAATGTTAAAAAATCTTTTTCCTGATTAAAGGTCTTTGTATGGTGTTAGGACTAAACAGTACCCAATTTTCAGTCTAGACCCTCTTAAAACCTTCAGTTACCTATAAAAAGAAATCATCTATATCTGGACTAACTGATGGAAAAATATCTGTAAAATTTTATCTTAAAGATTTGTGGAGGGGGGGCTGGGATGTAGCTCAGTGGCAAAGCGTCTGCCTTGCATTCGCAAAGCCCTGGGTTCGACCCCCAGTTCCAAAAAAGACAAAAAAAAGAACCCTACCAAAGATTTGTGGAGGGGCTGAGATTGTGGTTCAGTGGTACAGCACTTGCCTCACATGCGTGAGGCACTGGGTTCAATCCTCAGCATCACATAAAAATAAATAAAATAAAGATATTGTAGCCAGGCATGGTGGTGCAAGCCTGTAATCCCAGCACTTGGGGAGGCTAAGACAGGAGAATCGCGAGTTCAAAGCCAGCCTCAGCAACGGCGAGGCGCTAAGCAACTCAGTGAGACTCTGTCTCTACATAAAAACACAAAATAGGGATGGGGATGTGGCTCAGTGCTGAAGTGCCCCTGAGTTCAGTCTCCCGCACCAAAAAAAAAAAAAAAAAAAAGAGACTGTGTCCATCTACAACTAAAAAAATATTTTTAAAAAGATCTATGGAAATACAATAGAGTATGAGTAAACTAAATATATAAACTTTGCTTTATGTCCACTATTACATGTTAAAATAGCTTAATTCTTAAAAAAAAAAAAAAAAATGGGCCAGCCACTCTATGTTATACATCTACCCTGAAAAAACTACTTGTTATGTTATTTAAATAAACATTCCTATAAATCCTCTTCTGAGAGTATTACAATGAGAATCTTTCTGCACAGGTGTTAATTTATTTTTCTTGGGGAACACAAAATGATTCTTAGTACCTGAAAATACTTAATGACCAATGGATTTTAAGATTATACTCTTAGGATCAGAGAATTAGGGAATCAAAAGAATGATCAAACAATCTAACTAGCAAGCCCAGAGTGGACTATTACAACAGCAATCACCATGCCAGTGACGGCAGAGGTAGTAGCAGCTAACCACTAGGGGGTCCTGTACCAAAGGCTCCACGTGTATTATTTTACTTTGTCCTAAAAACTCTGTTTTACAAATGATGAAACTGGGGTTTAGAGAAATTAAGTAACTTGCCTGAGGACAGATGGTTGCCAAGTGTCAGAAGCAGAATTTGAACAAAGGCAAACTGCCTCATTTCAATTCAACCTAGAAATATCCTAGAACAAAGGCATAGCCTAGGACTGCTGAGGCAGCACAAGTAGAAGGAAAAATAGATAAGAATGAAATTACCATATTTTTTACATAAAGTACTTATGCCTACATGGCATACTAGAAAGAAAATCATAAACCTGCATTTTAATACTATATCTTTTACTGGTAAAATCACTTGATCTTCCTGAAGCTGTTACCTCCTCTATAAATACAAAAGGGCAATGACGCCAACCTCCCAGGACTGTGAAGAGAATTAAATCAGATAATTTAGAAAAGAGTTTTAGAATAGTGCCTAAATACAGAAGGAGTTCCATAAACTGTACGACTCACCTCACTTGGTTTCTGCTTTAACAAACAGAAACAAGTGGAATCCACACACATTTAGGATATTTACTGATAATTTTTCATTCTTATGTTTAAATATATATGTTATATAATTAACTATATTAATTTGCATCACTAATATTGATAACATGTATGACCAAACATTTTAACAAGATGGTAAGCAAAATAATAGTATTTATTAAAAAATAAGTGGATGATTACTAAAAAGAACATACATATGTATACAAAAGGAGTATTTTTATCTCCATACTCCAGACTAGTCTCACTCACTAAAAGTAACCATATTTAACAGTTTCATGCATGACACCCAGAAGTATTCCATGCACATATGTATCCATATAGCCTCGTTAAAACACACATACACACATAAACGGAAGTTTACTATGCTTTATGTATTTCTTTTTAACCCTATATATCTTACAGGTCTCACCACAGCAGCCCATATTGATTCTTCTACAATGGCATAAGGATGTTGGATAAATTAGTAATCCCACCAACACAGTAATTCCTCTTCTAGAAATCCATAACAACCCAAAACACATGTGGATGTGTAAAACTCATTCTTGATATTGTAATTGATGACCTGGCATCCTGAAACTATGGTCTAAATAGCCAAAGGTGTTTACATCCACACCATCCCTATCTTTTCATGGACATGTGGAAATCATATATTTTAAACCCTCCAACCACAACCCCAACATCTGTGTTTCACTTCCTACCCAACAGAGGACATCCCTGCCTAACAACTTCTTATCACTGAAGTAAAATAAAAGGCTCTCACTCATGCTTTCCCCTTGCTCGTTCTGTCACCTAACCAATCACCCCACATAGGCCTGTATCGCATGGCAGGCCCTTTACTCTTACTAATGGAGCAATAAACACTTCTTTCAAAGGCAGTTTTTGGACATGTGTCATCTTACCATATCTAATTAAAATAAATCTCAGTACATTTTCATATAAGGTGCATGATGACAGATGTACTAGGATGTTAACTGAGGCATTCTTTATAACAATAAAGAACTAAAAGCAGCAGAGACAGGGTAGAGTATGTCCACAGTACAGAGTATTACCTGTAAGTAAAAAAACTCCACAGACTACATGGCAAAGGTTTAAGATATAGTTAAGTGGGCTGGGATTGTAGCTCAGTGGTAGAGCGCTTCCCCCTCATGCGTGAGGCCCTGGGTTCGATCCTCAGCACCACATACAAAGCAATAAAATAAAGACATTGTGTCCATCTACAACTAAAAAAATATTTAAAAAAAAAAAAAAAAAAGATATAGTTAAGTGAGAGGCTGGGATTGTAGCTCAGCGGTAGAGCGCTTGCCTTGCATGCATGAGGCCCTGGGTTCGATCCTCAGCACCACATACAAAGCAATAAAATAAAGACATTGTGTCCATCTACAACTAAAAAAATATTTAAAAAAAAAAAGATATAGTTAAGTGAAAAATTAGCAAGTCAAAAGACAGAACATAAGTATAAGTCAATTCGTAATCCTTTAATTACACAGGTGTGGGTGTTGACTGTCTAATGTAGAATAATGTGAACCAAATTGTTCACAGCGATTGTCTCTCATGAGGAAAGCAGAAAAAGAACACAGAAAAGCTTTGACTTTTTACAGTACATATTTCTATCCTGAAGTTTTTTTAACAAGCACGCTTTGTATATAGATTGCATAACCTAAAATGAAGATAAATGCTGTATTGGTCATCTACTGCTGCATAACAAATTATTATGAACTTAACAGCTTTAAACAGCACACATATATTTTCTCTTTTCTGTGGATCCTAAGTCCAGGCACAGCTGAGCTAGGTCCTCTGCTTAGGATTACATATGGCTACAATCATGATTCGACCAGAGCTGGGTTCTCAGCTGGAGGCTCAACTAGGGAGAGATCCACTTCCCTGTGTGCATCGTTGCCAGCAGCATTCGCCTCCTCATGGCTATATGACTCACGACAGCTGCTTCTTCAAAGTCAACAAAGGGAATGACAGAAAAACTCTAGAGTAAGTCTGTCAGCAAGATGGAGTTTTACATAACATAATGTAATCACAGGAGTGACATCTCATCATCATTTCCATAGTCTATTGGTTAGAAGCAAGTCGCAGGTCCTGCCCACACTTGAGGGGAGGGAATTACATAAGAAATGCCAGGAGGAGGATCATGGGGCAAACTTAAAGTCTGTCTACCACAAAGACAAGGTCTTTATTGGATTTCAGTGGTAAGCATATGAAGAATGACCAGAAAGGTAATACATGTTGACACAGCCCTTGACTGCAAGTAAGTGAAATTACCAAACTCCACATGGGTAAGATCCAAGTCTATAATCTCTTTAGAGACATTTTATCCTCCAAAGCCATTCTATCCTCCAAAGTCAAATATAACTGAAATATTTCTTTGTCAAGAAAAGAGCCAAATATTTTATATAAAAATGCAATAACAGAATTATACAAAAAGAGCAATGAAATTTGGACCAGTGGTTCTTCTAAAAGAATACATGGGTGAAAACAATACATAATAAAAAAGAAAAAAAGGAAGCAAAGAAGACAATCAGGACAGGACTAGCTATGTATTGAAGCTATTTGGTGTGAAATGCTAAGCATACTAGTATATGATGTGTATTTGGTGAAAAAAAAAAGCATGGTAAGACAGAATACGAGCTCATAATACTTTTTAAAGTGTGTGGAACGAGGCCACTATCATATCCTACAGGAAGGATAAAGGTAAAGGAAAGATGCCATCTCTACTGAATAGGGAACCCTAACAAAAAAGCTTCAAAAGGACTCTGCATCTTTAATAATATAAAAAGGCTAGGGCACAAACAGCATAATCTAAAATGCCATTAGAAATACTTCACATACAAAAAGGTCTAAGTAAAGCAGGATTTTATAAAGTGATCAAAAAAGAAACACTAAGGGGGAAAAATCTTTTAAGATTAAAGAGGTTTTTCAAAGGACAAGTTGAAGTGGTTGTAAAATTTATGAGGCAGCATTAAACTTCAGTTCTAAGTAACAATAAATAATTCACTATAAAAACATACATGTGTCAAATATTATAAGCCTCTTAAACTTTTTAAAACAATTTCTTACAGAACTGATTAGATGTATTAGGTCAACATTAGCAGATACTAACTTTTTCATTAGCACAGTATGACCACTCAGAGTAAAGGAACAACTTTTTTTAAAAATGTGCAGACGGAAGCATCAAATAAACTATTCACCACCACATCTGATCTGATATTACACATGTATTTGGCCTTAAAATCAATTTTGTTGATTAGCTAAAATAAATGTTAGCTTTACTTTTTAAATGACTTCATGTATATAAAACTCTAAATATCTCTTAAACAACAGCCAAGTGAATTAAAATTTTAAATCGGATTGAAATTTTAAAATAAATCAAATTATAATTATTATATTAAAAGAAACCTAAGATACCCTGAGAAGTTTTGTTCTGTCAATCCTAAATAACTATCAGCCCTAGTGATAGCCCAACATTTGACCAAAGTGACAGTTCAGGGTATCCTTCCGCTCCTTCACTGTACTACATTCCTCACAGTGTGAGAGGCATCTCCGCTGCATGTATCTACACTTCTTTGAATGTTGTCTAAAATTTATTCTTCCCTCAACACTTCCTAAAAGTTAAATGAAAAATCCTTTTGGACAAAATTCCATAATATATCTGTCTCAAAGGGTCTTTTTACAGATTAAATTTGTGGCAGTGCCTAACACAATCCATTCATTCATGCATGCATACACCCACCAAATATAAATACTTATGGAATTCCTAACATGTTCCCACCCAGCACTGGGAGCTGAAAATATAGTGCAAATAGAAAAAACACCATTACTATCTCAAGAAATTACAATCTAACACAAAGGATAGATATTAAACCTTTGTTCATGTGATGAGTGCAAGAGGAAGCACAGAGTTGCTACCAGAGTAAGTAACGGGAACACCCAGGCTACCTGTGGTATCACACAGGGTCCTTTTCGTGAGAGCTGAAGAATGGATAGTACTAACCAGAGCCATAAGACTGTCTGCTTTTTCCATTAATTACTCTTTATATAATGGAAAATGCCTCATACTCAAGTAATTCTTTTGCATTAAAATGACATTTAATTATAGGTGACCAACAAAGAGAAATAAACTATTTGTTAAAAATGTGAGAATGTGAGGCGGGGCAAGATGGCGGCTTAGACGGAAGCAGCGGTCAATCTCGCCAAACAAAAGATCAAAAATTGCAGTAAAACCTTCTCCCACCCAGCTTTTGGGCAGCACCCTACAGCTACTCCCACAGGAAATTTCACTTGTGCGTGTAGGCAGGGCCAGCAGACACCGCCACAGCGCGACTCCAGAAGTGGTGGCGGAGGGCAGCCGCAGGTGGTGCGGCCGCCGGCAGCTCAGAGCCCCAACTCAGGGCTCGCCTCGGGCGGGGGCTGCTTCTACACAAGATACCTGGCTCCAGTGCCCACCCAACCACATGGGGTCCACAGCAGTGGCTCGCGTAGACCCACGGCCCCAGCCGCTAGCCACTGGGGAGCGCAAATTCAGGGTAGGAGACGCGCCAGAGACGCTGGCCGAGACAGCTCAACACAAAAGCGGCTTGGGTCCGCCCCAGCTCCGTTCCAGAGTTCCTGAGGAACAGCAAAAGCAGCAGAGGGCGCAGATCTGCTAAAAGGAACTTCCATGGGGGCCCAGACAACAGGAGATCAGAGACTGCTACCTCGAGCCTCTGGAGAGCCTAGTCTAAGGGGAACACTGGACAGCAACTCTGTATAATCTTTGATGCATTCGCCAGCGACCCAGAATTTCACCAGGTTGTGAAACCCCACCCAAGACACCAGCGGAGAAAGTCCAGCAAGCAACGAACAACGCCACCTACTGGAGGTGAAAGGAAACATACCTGTTTATTCACATTGAGACTCATTTTTTGTTGTTTTTTTTCTTTTTTTCTTTTTTTCTTCTACTTTCATCTATTCTCACTTTTCACTTTATCCTTTATCTTTTTATCCTAATATTTCTATTGTTTAATCTTTTTGTTTTATTTCTCTGTTCTTTCCTTTCTTTCTCTATCCTCCCCTCTTCTCTCTCCCACTCTTCTCCTACCCTCTAATCCCCAACAGTTGTGAATCCAAAGATTTGTTTTACAGTGGGATATAGTAGATTGGGATTCCTGAACCGAATACTGGAGGGGTACTAGATAGTCCTGTATCTCCCACTTACATATGTTTTATTTTTCTTGCTATCATCTCTTCTTGCTGTACCCTTCATCTCTTCCTCCCTACCGGTCCTCCCCAACTCACTGTCGCCCTCTCTAGTAATAGCCAGCCTCTCTTGGATTCCTTTTTCATGCTTTCTAAGATCTAATAACCGTATCCTCACTTCCTACTACCCCAATACTCTATCCTACACCCCACCCTCCACTGTCCCTAGCCCACCAATAGGAACTATAGACCCTTGTGCAAACTAATTGGCTACATAGTAGATTGTAAAAGAACTCACAGTTGGTGTATATCGTGACTAATCTGTAAATGTATTTGGGAGCTGTTAGGAGCTACTTATTTGAATCTATATATTCCTTGTATTGCGATCAACCAATATTGATCCCCCCTATAAAAGAGTGGTATTGAAACCCTGCAGGGAATCTATACACATATAGGTGTAAAAACTGTAATAACTTGGATCAACAGAGAAAGAAAGACACA
>CM053402.1:11352580-11370082 GCA_028644305.1 Xerus rutilus
TGTGTACAATGAATCAAAATGCACTCTGCCATTATGTAAACCTAAACAGAATAAATAAATAAATTTTAAAAAAAAGAAATACTCCATGATAGTTGGAATTTTCAATACTTTTCAAAACTGGAATTCCACACTACCGTAATTACTTTGTCCTATCATTCACTTACCCCTGCATTCTGGTAATACAGTCCAGTTTCCATGAGCTGTGCAGGTAATTGTATTATTTCCAAACATAGCATAGTGCGGCAAACATTCAAAGACTGCTGTGTCCCGATAGAGGGAGTTGTTCCCAACTGATGGCTTATGAACACTAAGTGTTGCAAATTTAGGTACTGGTGGTGGAGGGCAGGTTATGGCTGGGAAAAGAAATAACATCATTTCTATGAAAATAGTTGAGTCTTGTAAATATACTCTTTCCAGAAAAAAAAGAAAAATCCAAAAATGTTCTTAAGAAAATGCAAATTTTGATCAAATAACAGGGAAATGAGTCAATTATAAATGCCAAATAAGAAAATGTGATTCCCAAAATTAGATATCCAAACCAGTCAAAAAACTAAAAATTGAAATATATTTAAGTTTTACCACTTTTAATTTGTCCTTTACAACACAATGATTAGTTTTCCATAAAATCTTTGATCTAAATACTACCTTGAAAGATGTTTCTGGAAGTTAGAATTTGTGGAGAACATGGCTGAAACACCATCCTAAAAAAAATAACTGATGACAGCTTTTGGTACAAAGTTGTTTGTGACATCTGAGTTCCATTGCTAGCTCAGTTTGTTTGTTCTATTAAATGTCTCCTGCTTTTGGACTTTGTATGCATGGGCTTATACATGCAGCCTCAAGGACACAGAGACACAGCAGTGGCTTATCACCACGCCTTGACCAATAAAGAATTTCAACAAGCTCAGAGACTGTTACACCAATCTAGAGCAGAGTGACCCAAATGTAATTTGACTTGAATTATCTTCACCCTTGCTTTCTCAAAGAGTGGTCCATGGACTAGCAGCTTGGGCACTGCATACAAAGTCCCATGCATCCTAAGTCCTGGGAGCTTATTAGAAATGCAGAGGCTCAGCCCCCACCCGGATGCTTGCATCAGAATCTACACTTTAATAACATGCCCAGGTGATTCATATGTACATTAAATTGAGAGAATCACTCATTCAGATTAAATTAAAGATGAAGTAGCCTGTTTGAAACTAAAAAGAAAAGGTGAATTGACATCATTGGTATAAAGCTACTTGAAAAGAGAAATTATTTATAGAAACCGGGGTTATTCCTACTGCTGAGTAAAACCTCTACTTAATTTATCCTTAAAAAGCTTGTTTTTGTAGTTTGGTTTTTCTTAAATTAAGATTTATTTGGAATTGCTTTACTTTTCCACTTGCTTTTTTTGCTGGGATCTATCTCAATGAAAAGTTAAAGAATTATTGCTGTTACCTATTCTGATACCTGGGCCTCCTGGTCAAAGATTGGACTTACGTAAAATCACAAGTTAGGAAACAGGAGATCAGCCCTCCTTACAGAAGCAAGGCCCAGTGCTGAGCCTGACTGCTCTGCTGACATAAGCTGAACGAGCCACCAGGGACCCTGGAAGAATCTGTCAGTTCCTAGTATGCAGGCCCTTGGAGGGCTCTGAGCTCACCTCGTTATTTCCCATCATGATAGATGTGAAACACCTACAAAAGCTTAAATTTAGCTACAAATATACCACTTCTGGGAACTATAAAATAATTTCTGGCAGAAATTCTTAGAAAACTGATAGAATGGTTGGAGCACTTGAAAGTATTTTTAAATTCATTGTGCAAATGGCATAAACTTTTCTGTAAAAATTACTTCTACTAAATATTCAACTAAACATAATATTATGTACATAACTGACACGTAATATAAGAAATGCATTCATGAAAGTATTTTCTAGAACTCAGCTGTCATTTATTTTGAGAAATGTACTGTATTTCAAACTTTTCAAAAGTAGCTGTCCTATCAATGGGACACTGGGACAAGGTACCCATCGTAGTAATGTGCTAGGCCCTGCACAGCTGCTGGACACTCTCATGGTTGCCACTTGTGGTTATTTGTTGCAGGTTGTGACCTGCACTCTCGTATCCCAGAGAATATTCTAGAGAAAATAGTTATGCTGAATGCTTGAGGAAAACTAAATTCTTGGTATCTCTGAAGAATGTTTGACAGGGAATGAAGTGATTATTGGACATTATGGAGACAATTCACTGGAACACTTGATAAGAGGCAAGCCCACACTCTGGGAGGCTGAGACAGGAGAATCGCGAGTTGAAAGCCAGCCTCAGCAATGGCGAGGTGCTAAAAACTCAGTGAAACCCTGTCTCTAAATAAAATATAAAACAGGGCTGGAGATGTGGCTCAGTGGATGTGTACTTCTGAGTTCAACCCTCGGTACCCCCCAAAAAAAGAGGGGAGCCTGTAAGATTTGGTTATAAATTCTGGGCACTGTGCAGAGTACCATGTATTGCTAGAACTTTGACTTGTAATATGGAACAAGTGCTTGAGAAGGACACATTGATGATCTTTTGCCTGGGAGTAAGGCAGTTCTGCAAATACTTCACGCGCTAGAGAATCCACAGTCACTCTGGTTTTTTCCACAGTCTAGTCACTGGTTATGACTTTTTGGTACGCCTTCAAGACTGGATTTCCAGCTATAGGCACCAAGAGGGAAAATAGACTAAGTGAATGTCCCCTGAAACTCACAACAAGGATGAAAACACAAGCAAGAGGGTCATATGAGTGCGGATATGACACAACTAATAAAATTCTCTTTGTGAAGCAAGCAGATGATAAACGTGTCAGTACCGATAGGATCTACAATACAGTGAACTACTTGGCAAAGTTCAATGATGAAAAATAAAGAGCAGATCCAATATGCCTCAACCAAAGGCAATGGGTACCAGTAACAACTGCAGTGAGGATGTGGACAAATAACTGGTTGGTTTCCAAATAGTCCCATGTTGTTAGGGGTAAAAAGAAAAAAAAAGTATCAGCCTTTGTTCACACAAATAATTTATATGTGTATTATAAATGCTCAGATTATTCACAAATTTATGAACAAAGACAAGAACTCAGAAACTTGTTGACTTTCAAGAGACATCTGCTTAGCATGCAATGAAGTAACAACCCCCCAGGAAGAAGATAGCACAATACCCCTCAATCTACTATATATACATAGAGTGTGTGTGTGTGTGTGTGTGTAAAAGATATTATATTGTCCCAGTGTCCTATTTATAGGACAATCTATATTTTCATTCTTTTTAAAACTATTTTTTAGTTGTAGATGGACACAATACCTTTATTTCATTTATTTTTATGTGGTGCTAAGGATTGAACCCAGTGCCCCACAAGTGCTAGGCAAGTGCTCTACCACTGAGCTACAGCCCCAGTCCTATACTTTCATTCTTAATGATAATAAAGGATGCATAAGCTCTAGATTATGATTTCCAATCTATTTTAATGCACCTTGTCAATTTCATTAAAATATTTGCAAAATTGAAAATGTGGGGCTTACTGGGTTCCTGTGAAGGCTTACTTTCGTGTCTCCATCACTAGACTCACTCTCTGGGGACAGAGCTGTCTTCTTCAGCCTTACAGCCTCAGTGCTGAGCAAGATCTGGCATATTCTGGATCATTAATTCATTCTTATTAAAGATAGGAATGAATGAATGAATGAATGAGGTTCCAGAAGGAGATGGGGAGGTAGGAGGAGATGTTTGATCTCACCACTTGCAGAAGTGCTCCTAGTCAGACTGACAGTCCTTGAGAAGCCAATGGCAGACATATCTAAACCCTTGTCAAAACCATGGAGGCTTTGGAGTTAGCAAACCCAGCAATTACTGGCCCCTCCAGGTAGTGGATATGAAACATACTCGTGAGTAAAATGCAAACCTTCTGTCATTCTAGAGTGGCTGATCATCCCTAAGCAAACCGATGTTAGGATGAACATAGGGTAACCAACCATCTCGCTAAACCAGAAATGATAGGTTTAAGGAGTTTCTGGGATGTGGGTGGGACTCTCAGTGCTAAAACCAAGACATGTGGGGACAAACCACTAGTCACCCTACCCATGAGAGGGACCCATAAACTCACGAGCACAGACGGGAAGTTGCGGACTCCATTTTCCTTCCTCAGTGCATTGAGAAGAATTAGTTCCATTCAGATAAAACCTGCAAAAGAAAATTGTAATCTATCAAGCTGTCACTGGCATCTCAAATGTTCTGGGGATTGAATCCAGGCACTGGTACATGCTGAGTATATGCTTTGCCTCTGAGGTCTACACTGCCAGCTCCTGTAGCCTTTCCTGTCCCCAGAGACAGGGTCACACTATGTTGGCCAGGTTGGCCTCAAACTCCTGGGTGCAAGTAATCCTCCTGCCCCAGTCCCCTGAGTACCTGCGACTAGAAGTGTGCACTAATGTACCTCACCATTCTATTGACTTCTGACTTCTACCCATCCTACATGCTTCTCCTGAGGATCTTAACTAATCTTGAGGCCCTTGGCATGTCCCAGCAAATGCTGCAGGTGAATTGTAGGAGGTTTCTATAGCTGGTGATGTAGAAGCCAAATTCCCAAATTACTTATTTATTCTCCACTCCTTATTACACTCTCAACACCACTGTAACATATATTAAAAGTGGGACTAAACATGATTTGTCTTCAGCAAGTTCAATCTAAAGTCTAGAAATGAAATATTAACTAGTCTTGATGTCCAACTTAAGGGCACTAAGCTGCTTAGTGTCATGAAAGTCCTTACCCAGTGTTACAAGCAAAACTGATCATGTTGGGATATTCAAAAGTTGTATAGCGTACAGCTCCGTTTTCTAAGATTCCAGCAAAAGGGCATACTCTGGCTGTGATTTAAAAAGACAAAGGTAAATTTCTACTTGTAGAATTTTCATTAAAGCAAAGATATATGAACTTGTTTCAGTAACTCTATTAGTAACTCTTCTAAGAAAGCAATCCAGACTAAGATAAATGATACATGCAACAAGGTACTCATTACACTGCTCTGCTAACTGCAGGATTTGGACAATCTAGATGTTCACTGTCAGGATTGTTTTAATTAATCAAGGTAAATCAACAGTTGAACTATTATGCATTCAACAAAATATAAATTATGAAGGCTATAGGGATGTAGTCAATTTTTATGATATGCTGATGAAAATAGAAAAGTACAAAATTATACACACACTATGCAATGACATGAAGTATACACATAGAAATTAACTTTAAAATGATATTGTTAGGGGATGGGGTTGTAGCTCACTGGTAGAGTGCTTGCCCAGTATGTGTGAGGCACTGGGTTCTATCCTCAGCATCACATAAAAATAAACAAATAAATAAAGGTATTGTGTCCATCTACAACTAAAAATTTTAAAAAATGATATTGTTAGTATTCCAAAGTTATTTCTGATTCAAAGTATAATTTTCCCCAGTGATGGCACAGTGATTTTTCATTAAAAATTACATTTAGGGATTGGGGATGTAGCTCAGAAGTACAGAACAAGCTTAGCATGCACAAGACCCTATATTTGATCCCTACCACCAAAAATATAAAAAGTTTATTTTTTAATTAAAAAAAGATATCAAAATCACTTGTATGAACATTTGTAATTATAGCAAAGCTTATGTCTATATAAACAGAATAATTATAGCTCAGATAGGCTCATTTAGCTATTTTTACTAACTAACTTCTATATATAATTCCCAGGAATTCAATGTGTTTCGTTACTTAATATTTGACTATAAAAATAAGGCTAGTGTTATATCATAGAAACATTCTGAGGGATAAATAAAAGCAACTATTTGCAATAAAACAACAGTGAGATATATAATATCTATTATTAGTTTAATTTAACATATATTACATTTATTTACCTCATTATAGATATATACATAATTTAGTTGAAATTTATATTCACTTCAGTAAGTATTCATTTAGCTTTTATTTTGAGGAAAAGTCCAAAGATATGGTAATTCTCCAATTTGGTTTGTCCAAGTGTCTCTTAGGCATCAGTTTCTAGCTCAGAGTGTCTCCGCTTGTTTCTTAACCCCGGCTGGCCCCTGAACCCTGAGCAAGACAAGGTAGGTTCTTCCCCATCAACGTCCAGACCCCAAACGAGGGGAGAGAATATGAGAGAAGGTGCCGACTTACGTGTGCATTTCAGAGTGTTGATGGGCCACATCCCTGTGAGAGGACAAGTAAACCGTCTCATCCCTCCCCGGGACACATAGCCGGGCTTGCAGGAGTACACTATCTGCTCGCCTGGCTCATAGGATGTTTTTAATGGAACGACTACAGAAAATGGTAAGTCATCTGGCCGGGGACAGGCTGGAATAGAATACCAAGCAGATGGTTAAGAAGTCTCTTCACATATTTAAGTTCAAAACACACATGTGGAAAACAGTCATTGCTACCTATGATAAGTATACCAAATTCCACACCAAAGGCTTCATGTGCAATATCTCATCTAGTCTCCTCAACCGTCATTTGTAGTGGGTATCACTATTATCCCCATGTCACAGGTCCATATCCTGAGGCTCAAGTTGGCTAAGTATCTTATGGAGGAGCTTTAAGGAATGTATTAATATTAAAGAGTAAATGTCAATTCAGTCTCTCCAACATCTACTCTGAATTTAAAACTATTATTGATCCCTGACATATACTAGGATATTGGATATATTACTTATTTTCTCAAAGCAAAAAGTACTTACTCCGTCCTGCAATAACAACCTGGCAGAAAAAACTTGAGAGCAAGATGAGCGCTGGAGAAAACATTGTGGAAGATTCACACAGGCACTACCACGGTGGGATTCCTCTGCGAAAAAAGAGAGACACAATATGGAAGTGCTTAAATATTAAACCACTTTTGGGGTGTACTTTTCTCTCTGTAAATAGGAGATAAAATGTCATGGCTTGAAAGAAACTCTGAGATCTCCATTCTTTAATCATTTACTCCACATGGGTGAGTCTATTGTGAAATCTTTGGTAGATGGTTTCCTCTTTGGTAGGTGACATTTTTCTTAATAGCACGTAACAGTTCATTATCACCTCTAGCAGAACCCTGATAATTTCCAGATTGTCTGGGCTTCTCTTTCTCCGTCTTTTGTTTCATAAATGTTGCAGATGGATGACCAAAGTCTCTAGTTTCACCAACATCTTTGTAACATAAATTTAACTCAAATTCAACTCTCAAAAGGTTTCCAACTATGTGATTCTCAAGAACATTTCAAGGAGACACCTACCACATTAACACATGAACTTGACATCTTCTTTCACAAATATGACTATTTCTTCCCAATTCTTCTTTTACATGTTGTTAATAACAAGATCCTCCTGGTGGCTCCAGTGGTGACCTTAAGGTCCTCCTTGATTCCTCAATCTCTCATGTCAAATCAATATCAAGTCTTGTTCATCTATTCACAGTACATCTTGGATCTATCCAGAGAGGCTTCTGGTCTGTTTTAAGGGTTGTAAAGTTGATATAATATACAGATATGGACTCAAAGAAGACAAGAAGTTGAATAGGAAGAGAGAATGGGCAAATGCTCATAATGTTGCTTGACAGAGCTCAGAGAGGACCATCCATGACTCCATATTTCTCTAATACATCATTTACTCTAGGAGACTGAATATATGGAGGGACAGTGGCCAGGCTATATATGAAAACAGAACTGTCTCTGCAGCACCCAGTCTAGGAAGTGAAACTACAACCTCTGTAGCAATTGGCCCAACTAGAGAAAGCCAAACATGTTCTTCTAACCAGTCACACAGAGGATGCCCCACACCCAGTTAGTTTGCCTCCATCATCCCCATACCATCAACCCATCAGGACATACTTGAAACCTTACATTTTTTTTCTGTTATGAAGTTTTCCCACTCTGCCTCATTTTGAGTCTCTGCCTAATACATGGTGACAGCTGATTTCCTTGCTGTAGCAAATTCTGAACCAACAACCTCTGTTCGTTTTCATTGGGTGGTCTTGGTGTATATCCATGGGTCCAAAGTTCCTTGAGACACATTGTTTGATAAATGCTTGTGTCAGGCAGTGACTTTTAAACTATGCTTCTAATGAACACTGTGTTCCATGATAAGAAAAGTGTGTTCCCGCCAATACAAAATAATGGTGGTTCTTCTTTTGCCCTTCTAAGGGGAAGGATTCTTGTTAACTGGATAGCTCCCAGGTTCTGCATTGTTGTAGTGAATTCCCTCAACAGGTGAAGACAAAAAACTAATGAAGCTAAGAGGTGCTGAGTTGTTCTGAAGAATGAAGATCTAAGGTAGATGGAGAAAGAGAAAAAGCAACCAAGCTGGGCACCAGGAAAAGAAAATTGGGGAAGAGAAGGTTTAAACTGAGAAGATAATATTTTTGGCAGAAGCTGCAAACTGATCCAATTAAGAGGAGCAGTGATGGGTGAAGGGTTTTAATGATATTTGCTAATAGATGTATTCTCTTTCCTGAGGAAGTTTTCTAGAAGGATATCAATAGACTACATTTGATTTGAGGTGTTGCACTTACATACCTGCAATTATCCAAACTCATCAAACTAGACATTTAAGATCTGTACATTTACTTATCTCTCCACTGGAAATTAGTGCCTGCCTGCCTGCCTTCTTTTCTTCCTTCCTTCTTCTCTCCTTCATTTATTTGGTCCTCCCTCCCCCTTCTGTCTTTCTTCCCTCTTTTTCTTCTTTTCTACCTATTTCTCTCCCTCCCTCTCTTCCTTCCTTCCACCTAAATTCAGTCCCAAACTCAAGTAGACCTGAGTGGGTCAGTCATGGTGATCCATGTGAGGATGATAACCTGGTGGTGTCACAAGAGGGGCTACATACAAGGTACTGAGCCAATAAGCAGATATGTTAAGGATAATGGGAGTGAAGTTTCTCACTGACAAAGAGAAGCAGCAGTACAGAAAGAAGGAAAGTTCAAATGAACCCTGTGGCTTTGGATTGGAGAAGGAGATATCAGTACAATTTTTGTGTATGTAGATAGCGTTTTGGTTTAGATCTGAAATTTCTCCCAAAAGCTCATGTGTTGAAGGCTTGGTTCCAGACACAGCCGTGTTCAGAAGTAAGGCCTTTGGTAGGTGATTAAAGGGCTCTAACCTCATCAATGGAGTCATCCATTGATAGATTCGTAATGTAGTGTGCTATTGGGATGTGGTGGAGACTTAGAAAGTAGGTCCCATTTGGAGGAAATAGTTTCTTGGGATGTGCCCTTGAAGGCTTTATCTTGTGCCAACCCCTTCCGGTTCTCTGTTTCCCAGCTGCCATGAAGTGAACAGCTTTGTTCCTCAACATGCTGCCCACCATGATATTCTGCCTCACCACAGGCCTAAAGCTATGGATCCAGCCAACAATGGACTTAAACCTCTGAAACTGGGAGCCCAAATAAATCTCTTCTCCTTTTACATTGCTTCTTTCAGGCATTTTGTCATAGCAATGGAAAGTGGACTAACTCAATAGATAGACACATAAATATAGGTAACAATGGTTTGCCTGCTCATCCATATGATTCCTAGCTCTGTACACTAGGGTAACCCGGGAACAGCAATGCACCCAGTAAAAATGAGTATCCCTAGTGCCTACATCTTGGTTTCTAATAACAACTCTCCATTGAAAAGGGTCAGGCTCCTTAGAGAATTGACTGATTTCAGGACTGGGGCAGGGAAATATCAGAATGTGAAGAACAACTTCAGATAATGCTCAGAAAATGACAGAAACATGCCAAAATGACTCAGAAGAACATAAAGAGTCCCCTGATCCAATGTGGGACAATCTCTGTGTCAAATAAGTAAAGATAGTAGTGAGTTATCATCCACTGAATAAGATGGAAGCCAAAGCCAGAGGTGGTGGCATGTACCTGTAATCCCAGCTAATCAGGAGGCTGAGGCAGGAGTTCCAGGCTATTCTGAGCAACATAGTAACATCTCATCTCAATTTTTCAGAATACTGTTTTTAATTGTGGATAAACACAATGTTTTTATATTATATATTTATTTTAATGTAGTGCTGAGAAATGAACCCAGTGCCTTACACATGCTAGGCAAGTGTGAGGCACAGCCCCAATCCCTCAATTTTTTTTTAAATTAATGTGAAAAATAGAAGGCAGTGAGTCTACTTTGATAGCAATAAACATATAATAAATATACAGAGAGATAAGGAAATTCTCGCTTATAGTACGATGCCAACCAATTATTCAGTAGGAACACTGCAATTAGAAAATCACAATTTTGAAATCATCATAGATATATTGAATTCTGGCAAGAAATAGCAAAAAATGTTAAAATTAGAGGGCACAAGTGGGATGAGAAATGCTCACACAGTCCTAAAAATGTCTCCACATGAAATGATTTATTGCAAAGGGGACGGAAAGCAGAATTTATTTGGGAAGAACCTAGCAGACACCATCTTAATCAAAATTAATGCCACCATTAACAGGACCAATTGGTGTTGCATGCTCCCCCTCCCATAAGATGCATTGAGAAGAATACAACACCACTTCTGCAATATTCCTACCCAAAACATATTCATCTGAGTCGCATCACAAGAAAGCATTGCACACACCCTAGCCAAATGCAGGACACTGTGCAACTTGACTGCCCTGGAATCTTCAAAAAGGCAAAAGCTAAAGTCTTTTCTTTAAAAGACTGAGGGAATTTAGAGACACATAATAAGTGAGTGCCTAACGTGATCCCTCTATGAGTCTGAAGGGACATCTGGAGAAATTTGGGATCTCTGGGTGGAAAGTATATGGAAATTTTTTTTGTTCTATTTCTGCAACTTTTCTGTATGTTTAAAATTGAAATTATTTAAAAATACTATTAGCCGGGCGCGGTGGTGGACGCCTGTAATTTCAGCACTTAGGGAGGCTGAGACAGGAGAATCGTGAGTTCAAAGCCAGCCTCAGCAACGGCGAGGTGCTAAGCAACTCAGTGAGCCACTGTCTCTACACAAAATAGGGCTGCGGGGTTACCCCTGAGTTCAATCACCAGTACCAAAAAAAAAAAAACCTTAAAAATGGGAAAAAGTGCTCTTTTTGTGGATTTCTTGAGGGTGCTTTCCGTGAAATACTAGTGAGTACTTTGTAGGACTTTTTGTTTTGTTTTAGTGCTGGGGATGGAACCCAGCCTCGTGCTTGCTAAGCACATGCTCTACTCCTGAGCTATACCCCCAGGTCCAAGATTTGTTCTTAAACTGCACCATGAGAGGCCTCAAATTTTATTTGCATCTCTCCCTAATAATCAATGCCATGGGTGGAATTCTCTCAATTTTGTTGCCCCCTCCTCCCCTTTCTCAACATCCACACTCTGCTCCTATTTGCAGCTACCAAACCTGGGCAAATGATACAAAATAACAGTCACAGAAAAACGTAAGAATAAGTAGATCAAAGTTAGTCTGACAGGGAGTCATGTGGATTTGTGATTGTTATTTTAATTTTTGGGGGGGGGCTGGTAAAATTTTCCCTTGTTCCCATAATTAAATGCAAAGATGATGGAAGGTAATCTGCACAATTAATAAATTATGATTATTATTTGTCCTAAGTGGTTTGCCACTTGAACATGTCTGAGAACTACAAATTGTTCCCAGAACTCTTCCCAAAACACACATGAGTCTGATGAAAAGGCTTTGGGGGAGACAAGATGAAATTTTGCCATTCAATTATTTCCATCTCCCTATTTGGGCTACCTAGTTCTGTATAACTTTAGCACTGTGTAGTTATCTCCTGACTGATCTATCTTCCTCTCCATGTATTTCAACTCACACTGCAAAAACTCACCTAGGATAATAACCAAAGAACTGGCTGATTATCAATGTTAAATGACATTTTAAAGACACACTTAACTATGGAAATGTGATTTGGTAGAGCAAATGGAAAAACCATTAAGAAAAAACATCCAAGGAATTTCAACAAATCAAGTGACCGTTTTGTACTGTTGGGGTTTCTACTCACCAGTAATGGTTAGCAATCTTCAGATTTAATGTTACACCTATTGTGTTAAATTATATCAATCATAAATGGGAATAGATAAACACAGACACAGGCTGAAGAACACACAGCAATATTTATTGTGCAAGAAACAGGACCTTGTGTTTAAAATTCTTAATGATTGTATATCCTTTCCCACCCTAATTTGTAAATTAAACTATAGAGACCTGGACTCAGAGTCCAAAGTTTTGTACTCCTGAAACCACATTGCTTCACATGTTCAAAAACTTAATCTTATTTACTCCACAAGCAGAAACTTTGACCATGTCATTAAACATTTAGCAACAGTTTAGGTTTTTTTAAAAAAACAGCTTTCAGTGTTGTCTCTTTCTGGATTGGAATCTTAACCAACATCCACCAACAAGGTCTCAGTGGAAACGTGTAGGTATCTTTGCTTCTACAATAATAAAATCAATCAGAAATTGTGTTCACCTTTGCAAAGGGAATGAGGAGTCAGGGTTAGTGACCATGATTAAATATGTTTAGAAATGTGTATGTAGTTGGTCTAAATCAACACGGAGGACATTTTTGTTGGATACCGGGATCCTCCACATATATAGCTTTAGCATGAAAAAACTAGTATTTATGAATTGAAATTTCTGTTTTTATCCAGAGGACATTATTCTTAACCTTGGCTTCACATTAGAATCTCCCGATTCTTTTTTTAAAAATACTAAAGCCTGGGGTTCTAATCTGGAACACTTGAAACAATTTCTGGAAGTAGGGCTTTTTGGTTTTGAGTGCCCAGATAATTAAGACTGCAATGAGTGTCAAGTCCCATGAATTCAGCATGTGAGTGTTTATCTATTTCTCTTTTGCCAAAAGGAGAGTACTTTCTCTTCTTTCTGTTTTACACAATTCCTGAGCTCTTGTGAATTGCCTCATGGATTTTATCAATGCATTCTTTTTTTTGGCGGGGGGTAGTACTAGGATTGAACCCAAGGACACCCTACTACTGAGCTACTTCCCCAATCCTATTTATTTATTTATTCATTTATTCACTTATTTACTTATTTATTCATTGGTACCAGGGATTGAACTCAGGGGCACTCAACCACTGAGCCACATCTCCAGCCCTATTTTGTGTCTTAGGTAGAGACAGGGTCTCACTGAGTTGCTTAGCGCCTCATCATTGCTGAGGCTGGCTTTGAACTCACAATTCTCCTGTCTCGGCCTCCCAAAGTGCTGAGATTACAGGCGTACGCCACCATGCCCAGCTCTTTTTATGTTTTATTTTGAGACAAGCTCTCACAAAGTTGCCTGAGCTGGCCTTGAACTTGTAATCCTCCTGCCTCAGCCTCTCAAGTGGCTGGGATTACAGGTGTGTGCTATAGTGCCTGGCTAATACAGTCATTCTTTTACATACATTTACTAAGTCCTTACTGAGCTGTGCCTTATGATTGATACTGGAATTTCAAAAATAGACAGAACTTCACTGTTGCCTATGAGGAATTCATGGTTTACTAAAATCAAGGTGCAAGACTATTCAGTTTATGACTCTGAAGTAATATATAAAAATGTAAGGTACTTGTGTTGCCCAGTATGTAAGGATGTAATGACAGGAGCGAGCATATCCTGGGTAGGAGCCAAAGCAACAGTGCACAAAACAGCACGACGTACCCCAGCCATTCAAATTGCTGAAGGTTGCTGATACAGAATATTCCAAGTGAAGAATAGCAGGAAATTAACCTGAGGGGAGTAGGAACTAGACTACAAAGGCTCTTTCATGCCATATTAAAAAGTTAGAACTCACCTCAAAGGCAGTGGAGGGGAGGTACAAGGCCAGGTTTGTATTTTGGCCAGAATATTACAGCAATGTAGAAGACACATTGGGGTGAGAAAATAATGCAGGGAAACAGATTGAAAGAAGAAAAACCATAGACCATACATGACCAGGTAAACTCACCTTCCATTCCTCACTGTGCAAACCGCTCTCTCAATCAAGGCTGCCATCTGTGGTGCTGGGGAGTAGAAGGCATTTCTATGAAATGAGCAATGTATGTGAAACTGGCCACACAACCTAACCACCGCGAATCGGAACGCATGCTGGTCTCCTGAAGCGTGCATCAGAGGAAAGGATTTTCTCCCAGAACCATGGTGTAAGATGTGGTCTTGGTAAAGTATTAAGGAAATTCCTCAGGAACTAGAGGGAATTGGGGAAGATTCACCAATCCGGGTGTTTAGATCTTAGACTGAATTTGGAGAAAAAAATGCCCCTATATAAACTTGTGATATCAAGATTATGGAGAAGAAAGTGATCCAAAGGGAAAAGGGAGCATGGGACATGGTCTTTTACAGGATAACTCCATCATAGAAAGGGGACAAGCCCACCACCATAGAGGAGTGTGGTGCCCTGGCCAAGGTCAGAAGTGTGAATCACAATAGCCTCAAGTGGGAGCTCGACCAACATTCACCAGCTGCGTCATTTTGGGCAGGTAACATTCCATGATCAGGTTTTCATCCTAGAATGGGGATAAAATAAGACTTCCTTCAGTGGTTGTCAGGATTCAGGTGGAATGCATACAGAATCCTTCCACAGTGCCTGGCTCACTGTGAGTGCTTGCTGAAATTTAACTCTCATTAATATTCTTATTAATATAAATGCCTCCGATGTATTGCATCAAAGTACTTTGAATTCCTACATGAATCATAAAATCTAATAGATTTGAAGGAGACTCAGTGAACTGGCACTCATTAGTAGAAAACACAAAAGAACAAAAGACAGAAGGAAAGAGCTGTGTTCCATTCTTCATTGCAAAACATAACTGGGAAATAACTCCAGGCAGTGAGATATAATTATCTTATTCTCATCCCTTTTTTTCAATATGTTGGACTTTTATTTTGTTTTTACTAGTTTTAAAAATATTATCAGAAGTGTGGTTAAGGCAGAAAATCTATTTCCTCATTTGGGGAAAAAAATAAGATACACCTATATGGAAATCCAAAGTGGGATTGTAGCTCACATGTGTTAAATGAGCATCAAATAATGATGGCCTTGGTCCCCACAGGCAGTACTCATGGGTCTTCCCTGTTCTAGGAACTCATCTTTGTATACAAAATAATATGGACACTTCCCTGCAGTTTGGTAGGGTTTTGATGTTGTTGTTTGTTTGTTTTACCAAGGATTGAACCCAGGGATGCTTAACCACTGAGCTACATCACCAGTCCTTTTAAAAAATATTTAGACACAGGTTCTCACTAGGTTGCTCAGGACCTTGCTAAGTTGCTGATGCTGGCTTTGAACTGGCAATCCTCCTGCCTCAGCCTCCTGAGCCAATGGAATTACAGGCATGTGCCACCACACTGGGCTTGGTATGGTCTTAATGATACCCTGCTAAAGCCTGTGATCATCAGAAACCCCAGCCAGTTCCTCCAGGAGCAGCCTCTCAACTGGCTGGATCTCCTCAACTCTCTGCCCAGTTCCAAAGTGTGAGCCTGCTTTTAGCTCCAAACTCCCTCTCTTTTCCTGCTTCTTGTGAAATCCTGAGTTAGGGGCAAGTTCCAGACAAACTGGCTGTGACACTTTGGAACTCAAAGGAAAGAATTAAGACGCTTCATACAAGTGTCATTCACTAGTAGATAAACACTGAGAGAAATCCAAAGAAAAGATCAGTATGATCTCCTCACCAGGGAATGGGACTTAGCAGATGAGAGACCGAAAATAAAATGCTGAATATGTACTCAGTGATGCTCCAACGTGGAAGAGAATGAGGAGGCAGCCAGAGAAACTAACAGGACTTCCGAAATTCTCTGATGAGCTCAGATTTTAAAAAAAGGAGAAAAGACCGTGCTTTTTTTAAAAAAATGGATGGAGGAAGAATACATGCAGTGAATTCAAAGTGCAATATGAACCAAGTCCACACGATGTCAGGAACTCCGCTGACTAAACTAAATCCTGCAGGAGATAAAGATTGCAAAAGCTGAAACAACAAAGAGGAAGGTCAGCATGGAAAGTGGCCAAAGGAGGCCTTGTGTTTCATGGGGAAGGGTCTTCACACATATTTTTGTCATTATGAAAGTAATACAATATCATTTAAATTGATCAGGACAGAAAACATATGGAATAAATAAAAACATTTTAATATCACCACCCAGAGCTCTTTTTTTTTTTTGGTACCGGGGATTGAACTCAGAGGTACTTAACCACAGAGCCACATCCCCAGCCCTATATTATTTATTTATTTATTTATTTATTTAGTATTGAAAGACAAGATCTCACTGAGTTGCTCAGGATCTCGCTAAATTGCTGTGGCTGACTTTGAACTCGTGATCCTCCTCTCTCAGCCTCCAGAGCCACTGGGATTACAGGCATATGCCACCACACCCAGCAGAACTCTTTCTTTTCAGCATTTGTGTACTTCAAAATCAGGATCATTTTCAGCATGCATTTTTGCATTTTATTTTTGTATCACAGGCCTTTTCCTGGATCACTATTTGTGTATTAAAAGCTCACTTTTTTTTTTTAGTAACTACCTAATTTTCCATCATGTAGATGCTCTATGTTTAAAGTATACCCCTACTTTTTCATATTTAGCCACTATTTTTCACTAGTATGAATAGTGCTATGGTTCAGAGTCTTTTGAAATATGTATGTGGAGGTGTGTGTGTGTAGGGATGGAAGCCAGGGCTGTGCTTGTGCCAGGCACGCACTCTACCACTGAGCTGTGCTCCTGCTCCCATCTACAGAAATTGCTTTTCTTTGGCGGGGGGAGGTTACTGGGGATTGAAGTCAGGGGCACTTGACCACTGAGCCACATCCCCAGCCCTACCTTGTATTATATTTAGAGGCAGTCTCACTGAGTTGCTTAGCACCTCACTTTTGCTGAGGCTGGCTTTAAACTCACAATCCTCATGCCTCAGCCTGCCAAGCCACTGGGATTACAGGCACGCGCCACCACGCTTGGCCACAAAAATCTTTAATGCATTATTTCCTTTGCATAGAATCCTGGATGTGGAACAACTTGAAGAAGCATAAAGCACATTCAAGGCTCCTGATACCTATTTAATCGCCTTCCTGAAAGATCTGCCCAATTGATGCTTCTACCTTACAAAGTGTGAATGTTCTAACCTCAGTACAAGGTTAACAGCTGACAAAGTTCTCAATTGTTTTATGTTTAGTTTTCTTCAAGTTTATATAGCAAAGGAAATTAACACTCACATTGAAAAGAATAAAATGGTCATCATGAAGAAGGAAGTAAAGTCCAACTAAAAATAATATAAGCAACTAACAACACAAAATGAATTCAGGGGCTGTCCACCCAGGAAAATATATGCCAAGTTGCAAAGTTTGTAATTGTGACCCCATAAACATCACCGTCAGCGATCTTTACAATATGAGACAGTAAGGAAGACAATCTAATTACATGCAAATTTTATTCTTAGCCGGGCGTGGTGGCTCAAGCCTGTAATCCCAGCACTTAGAGAGGCTGAGACAGGAGAATCGCAAGTTCAAAGCCAGCCTCAGCAACGGCGAGGCTCTAAGCAA
>CM053402.1:11370582-11393903 GCA_028644305.1 Xerus rutilus
CACTTGAACATTAATGAATCTCTGCAGACGGACACGTTTCAGTTCATCAGTAACAGCAGATGAGAGCCTGTGCTTCCCCTGTACTTGAAGAAACAACAAAAGGACCCTACACTTTTTCTCCATGATTCTTTCCAATTACCCAAGCGCTACCTTTTCTTCTGCTGAATGGAAAATGTGTGAACAGTATAGAGAACACAAATTAGTGATAATAACTCTTGGAGTTGCATTTATGTGTGAAAGTGACTTATTTATTTCATGTTGCTACGACAAGGAAATGTATGAACATATGTAAGTCACATAAGAACATTTCTTCAAGCAAATAGAAATGAATAATTAAAGCTGATGTATTTACTATGATAAGGCTTCCATTTGGCAGAACACCAGCAAACCAATTTCACAACAGAAAGACTTCTTTTTCCTGGAAAGTGTGTCATTTGGACAGAATAAGTACAATTGGAGTTGTACCTGCTTTGCAACACATAAATATATATACTTTTAGATGTACACCCAATGGAGAAAGGACTCATTGACATACGTATGTACCTGCAAAACCCTTTTTAGTCTGCAGGGGGAATGTTTTTAAATCAATCTATCATTTATCCAAATGGGAACCAGGTGGAAAGTTAATGAGATTGGTCTCCTGAGCTGCCTGTTCAGGATCAATATTTACTACCTCCTACAGAGTCTACTGTGATTCTTCCTCAGCAAATGACGAATATCTTATTGTTGTGTTCTGTTTCTAGTACTGGGGATTAAGCCCAGGGTTTCTTCACCACTAAGCTACATCCGCCACCCATTTTATTTTTATTTTAAGACAGAGTTTGCCAAGTTGCCCAGGCTGGCCTTGAACATGCAGTCCTCCTGCCTCAACCTCCTGAGGTGTGGGTCACTGTGCCCAGCCAGATGTTTTAAATGTTTTAAAACAAGATGTACGTAAGTCCTGAAGCTAAACAAGAGAGGATTCTGCTTCAAAGAAGGAAAAAAAAATAAGATTTATGAAGACCTATTAAGTGCTAGATCTTTTCCAACTGCTACTTCATTTGATGTTTATTGCAACTTTATGAGGTAAAAGTTATTATGCCTGCATTTCAGATAATGAAACTATGACTTCGAGAAGTAAATAACCCTAAAATTGACACAACTACTGGGTGGCCAGGAGGCCAATCTATCCTTCTCCCTACACCAATAGTTCTTGGCATGTGGCTCCCAGACCAGCAGCAGCAGTAATATCACTGGCATAACCTGGACATTTCTTTGAAATGCAAATTCCCAATCTATTCCTACAGAATCAGAAACTGGAATTGGACCAGGCAATCTGTTTTGTTTTCTTAGCTGTAGATAGACACAATACTTTTATTTTATTTATTTATCTTTTTATGTGGTGCTGAGGATCAAACCTCACATGTTCCAGGCAAGCACTCCACCACTGAGCCACAACCCCGGCCCTGGCAATCTGCTTTTTAGTAGCCACTTAGGGGATTCTGATGCAAGTTCAAGTTTTACAACCATGGTCCTGGACACATTCTTCACAGCATCCTAACACATGGGAAAGACACAGAAAATAAGTCAGGGTTTCACTGGTGCCTTCATGGTGGGCATGGGTAGGGGAGCTAGGCACCACCCTGAGCCAGGATTCTTTTATCCTCACAATAGCCATGTAAGTTAGGCGTTTTTCTGTTTGCTTGTTTTTATTTTACTTTACGTGGAGGAAACCAAAGCAGAGAACAATCAGGTCCTTTGTTAAAACTCCCAATACCAGTAAAAAGTCATTGGTACTTGAGTCTATCAGATTGCACAGCCTAAGCTTCCATAATCCACTAGAAATTTCTATCCTAACAGCAATATTGATTGGCTAAGTGTTTGTCCTGAGGGTACTCTCCACACATAATTGCAATAAGCTAGATTGTGTAGTTTCCCAGCCTAAATCTAGATGAATGATAACTGATGAGAGAGATGCTGCTGGAAGTATCTTCGAAAGAGACAAAAGTAATGATATGCCAGCAATACCCTGGAAGGAGATAGTAAAACCTCTTAAAGGGACTAACTTTTTTTTTTTATTTTACATCTTTATTTAATTTATTTTTTTATGTGGTGCTGAGGATCGAACCCAGTGACTCATGCATGCGAGGCAAGCGCTCTACCACTGAGCTACAGCCCCAGCCCCTTAAAGGGACTAACTTTAAGAAAAAGATTAACACTGTGTCACTTTAGAATCAACAAAATCAGTAAAAGATAGTTATCAAAGGTTGAAGGTCTTGGGCTTTATTGTCTGAGTACCAACACCTCAATGATTCTGGAGCTGATCGATGTAATAATGGATATCATGTGAAATTCATTGAAAAGAAAATGAGTTTTCCATGTAACTATGTGTGATATGCACTCAGAAAGATGTGCGGAAGAATTAGGTAAAATGAGAAAAGTGTTGACTTTTGATCCAAGATTCGAATCACCTGTGCAGTTGTTTGATCCAGAATATGGCACTCCTCAGGATGGCTAGTATTCCAAACCAAGTTGGTCTTGGACTCTTGAACCTTCCTTCTCTAGTTTGAATGTTTACTCTAAAATTCACATTAAGACTTAATTCCCCAGTTTGGCATAGGGCACACGCCTGGAATCCCAGGAGACCGAGATAAGTTGGAGGTCAGCCTAGGCAAGTTAGTGAGACCCTGACTCAAAATAAAAAGAGTTGGAGGTGTCGGTTTGATCCCCAGCACCACACACACACACACACACACACACACACACACACGTACACACACGTGTACACACACATACCCACAATCCCTAATATAACAGTGTTAAGAAGTACACCCACAGGACTCTGCCTTCATAGATAGAATTAATGCCCTTATTAAAGGTCTTGAGGGAGCAAGCTTGGTCCTTTGTGCCTTCCCACCATATGAGGGCCCAGCATTCATCCTGCCACCACCTGCAGATGCAGTAACAAGGCACCATCTTGCAAACAGAGACCAATCCCATGACCAGACACCAAATTTGCTGGCACCTTGATCTGGGACTTCCCAGTCTCCCAAAGAGACTGGGAAATAAATATCTGTTGTCTATGAATTTCCCAGTTTAGCTGGATGTGGTGGCATGTATCCATAACCTCAGCTACTTGGGAGGCTAAGGCCACAGGATCATAATTTCAAGGACAGCCTGAGAAACTAAGTAGGACCCTATCTTGAAATAAAAATTAAAAAGGGATGGGGATATAGCTCAGTGGTTCAGTGCCTCTGAGTTCCATCTGCAGTACCACAAAAAATAAATAAATAAATTGCCCAGTTTATGGTATCTGTTATAACAATAGAAATGCATGAAGACAATTCCTTTTTGTTCCATTTTAATTGCTAAAGTGCCTCTGATGCTTTGGGAGGCTGAGACAGGAGAATTGTGAGTTCAAAGCCAGCCTCAGCAACGGGAAGGTGCTAAGCAGCTCAGTGAGACCCTGTCTCTACATAAAACACACAATAGGGCTGAGGATGTGGCTCAGTGGTCAAGTGTCCCTGAGTTCAATCCCCAGTACCAAAACAAAGTACCTCTGTTGCATTAAGCCCTTTAATGCTAACTACCAGAGTCTAAGAGGTTTTATTAGTCAGTTTTCTATTGCCATTGCAAAATATCTGAGATTAATCAACATAAAGGAAGAAGGTTTTATTTTGGATCATGATTTCAGCTCATGGTTGACCCAGTTCCTTTTGGGCCTGTGGTGAGGCAGAATATCATGGTGGTGGGAACCTGTTGCAGAGGAGGCTGCTCACGTCCTGGCAGCCAGAGAACAGAGAGAAAGAGACACAGAGAGAGAGAGAGAGAGAGAGAAGGGTAGGGCGATATAACCTCAGGGTCATGCACACAAGGAACTACTTCCTCCAGCTAGGCTCCACCTCCTCCCAATAGCCCATTAAGCTATGAATCCATAAATGGGTTAATCCACTGTTAAGATCGGAGCTCTCACCTCTGAACACCACTACATTGGGGACCAAACCTTCAATACAGAAGCCTTTGCTTTTCAGATCTGAAACCATAACAGAGGCATATGGACAATTCAGAAAATGGACAATAAAGACAGGTCAGCAGGCCTATGTGTCAGTAGGCCAGCATCCCTGCACATACTCTGTAAGTGTCCAGCCAATGGTAAGCCAAAGCTCCAAGCAAGACCAGGATAATTCAGAGCCTCTGCTGGGTCTTGCCTGAGTAGTCAATGAAGTCTCACTTGGGGAAGAAAAGAATGTTCCCTCCTGAATCAGGCTGGATTCATTACTGGCTTTTCTGTATTTGGGCGAAACAACAGGGTAGCAATTCAGGGGTGGCTGATCTGAAGCACATCAAAGCAGGTGGCTGAGCAGGTGCAGCGACACCAAATTAGGGAAACCCCCTAAGTGGCTCCCACTGGCAACACGGGTTTCGGTCTTTGTACCAGCACCATCTGAACGAGCCCTATAAAAAGTACAGATCATAAAGCAGCAGCGTTTTCCACATGAGCTGACTTGTGGGGTGGAGTGAAGAAAGGCTGTAGAGACAGCCATGGCCACTGCCCTGCTCAGCTCCTGGATCAGAATACTCATCTTCTCCTCCCAGGTCTGGCTCACTAGCAAGCCCTTTCCTTCAGTCTGTTCATTAATATGGACACACAGTTCCTACTGTGTGCCTGGAGCATGCTAAGTGCTTTCTATGCATCATCTAGTGTGTTTCTCACAATTCTATGATATAAGCACTAATCCTCTTTCCTCTGATGCAGAACCTGAGGCTCACAGATGTTAACACGGGCAGGCATGCAAGTGTAGGTATTGGCCATCGTCTGGGGGCATGTTAGAAAAGCAGAGTCTAGATTCGTCCACAGCAGTAGAGTAGAACCATGGTTACCAGAAGCTGGCAAGGTGAGAGGAGAGACTGGTCAGCAGGTACAGATGACAGTCACATAGGAGGAGTAAGTTCTGGAGTCCTATCACACAGTAGGGTGATTGTGGTTAACGATACTGTATTGAATATTCCAAAATAGCCAGAAGAAAGGATTTCGAATGTTCTCACTGTGAAGAAATGATAAACATATAAGATGGTGGACATACTAAATATCCTGATTTGATCATTGCATAAAGTATACATGTATCAAAACATCGCTGTGCCCCATAAATAGGTCCACTTGTTATTTATCAAATAAAAGCAAAATAAAAGTTTAAAAAGGAATGCGGAATCCCCAGTCACTGTGCTGTGCTGTGCACTGGAGAAGAATCTGCTTCCTGTGCATATCAACCCTGGAGGGGGACCAGTGTGCCCGACTCCTGCTTCCCATTGCTGGGCCTCTCTTCCTCTTCCGTTCCCAGTCCACAGCCACACCCTGGCAATTAGGTGTGGGGGCAGGAAGCGGACAGGGAATGCTGGAGGGACAGGTGGGGCAGGGCAGACCAGCAGCCAAAGGCTGAGGCCAGCTCACCAGGAGCACTAGAGCTCAGAGCGGGGGCTGAGCTGGGGCCATTACTTCGGCAGACATGGAAGTGACTTTTATTACTACTTCCCAAGCCTGGCAGTGTTTCCTGATGCTAATGTACATGAGTGCTCACCACGCTGGTTTTTCTCTCCAATGCTTGAATCATTGCCAAGACATTACCTCCTACCACTGACCTCTTGTAGACAGGTAACAGTCTTCAGGGCCCATTTTGCAAATGAGTTGGAACTTCACTTTTCTGGCCGAGAATAATTACCTGGCCCTAGAATCAAAGAGATCTGGTGTTTGGTGGGGAGTCCAGCTACCATCAAACCTAGTAGCTCCTAACCCTGGGGTACATCCCCAGGCCCACAAAGCTCTTCCAAAATATTTCCCCTGGGTCCTCTCCAGATTCAGTGGACCAAACTGTAAGTGCAGTAAAGTACGAAGCCAGAATCCTTTTTAAGAAACTCTTTCCAGGACAGGTGTGTAGCTCAGTGGTAGTGTACTTGTCCAGCACATGTGAGGCCTAGGTGTGATTCCCAGAACCACAGGACAAACAAAATCTCTTTCCACATGATTTCTGGCATCCTCTCAGGAATAAAAAGTAAAAACAGTCATAGCTGTCCCTCCTTATCCCTGGGGGATTGGTTCCAGGACCCCCCCTCAACCGCTGTGAATGCCAAAATCCATGAATGCTCATGCTCTTCATTAAAATGAGGTAGTGTTTGCACATAAACTACATCCATCCTCCTATACACTTAAAATGTCTCTAGATTACTTATAATACATAGGACAATGTAAATGCCATGTAAACAGTTGTTATACTCTCTCATTTAGGGACCCCAGCCTGCTCTTCTTTCCTTTGCTTCCCAGACACCATGAGGTGAGCGGCTTTGCTCCAGCATATACTCTCTGCCATGATGTTCTGCCTCACAGCAGGCCCCAAACAATAGAATCACCAACCATGGACAGAAACCACTGAAACTGGGAGGCAGAATAAACCTTCCCTCCTTTTAAGCTGTTTACCTCAAGTATTTTGTCACAGCAACAGAAAGCTGACTAACTCAATGGGCAAGCAAAGTATATGTAATCCATCTCCCACCTGGCAGCTGTTTTAATAATTGGATTTAGGAATGTGTTAGAACTGGGTTCCAATGGCAGCGCTCTGATACACTTTACTACAGGGACATAGAGTGAAGATGTCATGAATGAACTTCATGCTAAACGAAGTAAGCCAGGCACAAAGGGACAAACACTGCATGATTCCAATTATATGAGTCACATATGGTAGTCAAATTAATAGACAGAAAGGGGACAGTGGTTACCGTTGGAAGGACAGGGACAGTTTCTAGTTTCTGTCTGGGAATGATGAAAAAGTTCTATAACTGGAAAGTGGTAATGAATACACAACATTGTAAATGTGTTTAATACTACTGAATTTTCCACTTAAACGTGAACAGGTTTTATGTTATATATATTTTACCACAATAAAAAATTTTTTTTTTTGTTTTGGTACCAGGGATTGAACTCAGGGACACTCAACCACTGAGCCATGTCTTCAGCCCTGTTTTTGTGTTTTATGTAGAGACAGGGTCTCACTGAATTGCTTAGCGCCTCGCCATTGCTGAGGCTGGCTTTGAACTCACGATTCTCCTGTCTCAGCCTCCCTAAGTGCTGGGATTACAGGCTTGAGCCACCGCGCCCGGCTGGACCCAGGGGCTCCTGGCAGATCCTGCATACTTAGGAAGGGGCAGATTGAGAGTTCTAGCCAAGGATCTCGAAGCAACTTACTGAGGCACAACCGAGTTTGAGGATTACTGCATTGAGGACTTCCTAAGCCTTCCAAAGGAGGGGCTCCTCCTTCTGTCTTTCATTCTGTGAGGCCTAGAATGGGTCAGGTGATGCCCATCTACACAGTGGTAGATTCCTTACTACTAATCTCATCCAGAAACACCACAAAAAAAAAAAAAAGTTGATTCTGGGACCCCTGTGTCCAGTCAACACCTAACATTAACTATGAAAATTAATCAAGGATGGACTTCAGCAGCCAGGACAGATGAGGATGGACAGCGCAGAACTCGATCCCTCAGTCAGCCTAGAGGGTGCTCCCTTGGATCAGGAGCCTGGCATGCAGCACCACGGCACAGGGCTTGCTTGCAGAGTGCTTCCGCAATAACAGCACTGTCGTATCTGACTTGACTACGTGCTTCCTTACTCCAGTGGAGCATAGAAGTTGAGAAGTAAAATAGTGCTGAGTGTAAAATCTGGGACAGCAAAGGTCCCGTTGCTTGATTTGATACCTCAAAATCAAATTGAAGTTGTACTGGAATCTTACTCAATAGTTGGCTGAAAACTCAATCCCAAGAGATTCTTTGGAGGGGTCTGAGGCCTCTTCCTCTGGGTCATAGGTCCCCAGGCTTTGTTGGCTATAGGAAATCCAGTGAGGGGCTGCCAGAGGTCTTGCTCCTGGTCACCATCACCTCTGGAGTTGCAAGGAGCTAGTAAATGTGAGCATAGAAGCAATGCACAGAGAGGACACCAGGGAGCTCCTGGGTTCTGAAGGAAGGCCAGAGAACCAGGCTTGCAAAAGGCACAACCAAGGGACACCAGGCAGCAGGAAGCCCAGCCACAACACCTCACCCTCAGCACAACTCCAACATGACCACCTCGAATGATCCCCTGCTTTAATACATAGGATTCTTTGTGCAGAATACCACCGACTTTAGGAACCGTCTTAATCATTTTTAAGAGCACAATGCACTTAGCTGCGTTGTGTTCACCATGAACACCTGTCCCTGCCCTCTGACTCCAGATTTTATCCTGCACCATTAAATAACAACTCCTCAGTTTGTTCCTGCCTCCAACCCCTGGCACCCACCAATCTACTTCCTGTCTCTAAAAATCTGAGGGCTCTAGGTACTCCTTGTAAGTGGAGGCATACAGCATTGGTCCTCTGGTGCCTGGCTTATTTTATGAGCACAGTGCCTTGACAGTTCATCCATCTTGTGCCCTGTGTCAGCTCTTATTCCATTTTATGGCTGAATGACATTCTGCTGTAGAAACATTGCATTTTATTTATTCAATCATTAGTCGATGGATGTTTGGGTTGTCTCCATCCTTTGGCCATTATGAGTAGTGCAGCTATAAATATGTGCTTTATGGGGACGTTTTTCTTTCTCCTGGGCCTCGGGTGAGGAGTGGAATTGTTCCGTTTTTCAGGGACATCTGTGAGATTCATTCTGTTTCCTCAGATGGTCTCCACAGGGCAGAGCCCCCGTGAGCAGCTCAGCAGCACACCTTTCCTCTGGCCTTCTTCATGCTAAGTCTTGCTTTCCCTACTCAGGCAGCCTTTCTCCCCTCCCTGGGAACAGCTCCAAAATAAACCCATCATCTGAGTCCTGACTCTGCGTTCAGGCAACCCCAGTGAAAGAGCTGAAAGCCCATGATTGTCAGCACCTGTTCACCTGCCTGCTCTCCAGGGGTCAGGGAGAAGGAGCCTGTGGACCCTTCACGACTAGGAAAGGAGACAGGGCTGCTGCCCAAGTGTTCTGATATAAGGTGGGAAAAACAAATGAACAACAAAACTCCAAAAAGATGAAAGTCCACTACAGCTGGATCTCCATGTGTGCAGGTGTGTGGAGGGAATCTAGTATGTTCAGAGTATATTGTGCTAACAAGGGCCTCCTATCCCCGCCCCATTCTAGATGGACACAATACCTTTATTTTATTTATTTATTTTTATGTGGTGCTAAGGATCAAACCCAGTGTGAGGCAAGCGCTCTACCACTGAGCCACAACCCCAGCCTGAAATCCCTTTTTATCCTGTTGGATGCCCACAGCAGCCCTAAAGGTATCAGAGAGATTGGTAATTGCCCAAGGTTGTCCAGGAGGTGGAGGAGCCCAGATCAGCAGGCAGGATCAGCAGGCAGGATCAGCAGGCAGGTTCACTTGTTCCTGCCACTGTCCTCTTCCACCTCTTCTTGCTCCTGTGTGTGAGCAGCGCTCCTCCCAGAAAAACTGTAATTCCCTAATGGCACTGAACCAAAAGCATGTTTTTGGCTCTGCAGCCTATTGCAAATGAAGCCAGTGCTGTTTTCTTCACCCCTATGAACTTCCCATTCCTGGTGAGTGGCTGGCTCCCATCTTCCCTGGAGAGGGTGCATCTCCATTTGCTTTTTAGCTATCATTGATACAACATAGCTCTGTATTTCTCAACACACTACCTGCCGTGCAGTCCTGCAGGGCAGGGGCACCCCTCTGAAAGAGGAATGTTCAAACCAAGACGGCATTTCTTGTGGAATGAGCTGTGTGAACATTCTTTGGTTAAACTTGAGCGAGCCTCAGTGACAAATGCTAAAAGCCATCCCCACCTCCAGTGTGTGGGCTGCTCCTGGAGCTGCAAGTGATAAAGTCACTGAACTTGTGGACTTTGCAATGGATTGCTCATCCCACTAAAGGTCCTTGGGATGTATGATAACAGAAAAAAAATCTAGATAATAATAGCAATAAAAAAATAAAGGCATCAGAATTTGATAGAAACAACAGCAGATTTGGGGTGGAAAACCTGAGTTTGTACCTAGGCTCTGCCACCTTCTAGCTGCATGACTTTCTCTCTGAACTTCAATATCCTCATCTACAAAATGAGGGCTTGGTGAAGATCAAATGTAATTATATCGGTGAAAGTTTTACATAAATGTTAGCTTTGTTACCATTATCTGTACAAAGATCATAAAACATACTGCTACTTTCTTGCAGAGCAGGCTGATACCTGAAGTATGGAAAAATCCTTAACAGTATCTTTGCAAAACAATTATTCAAGAGTTTAAGCCTGGAGTGGTGGTGCATACCTATAATCTCAGCACTCTGGGAGGCTGAGGCAGGAGGATCACAAGTTCAAAGCCAGCCTCAGCAACAGTGAGGCACTAAGCAACTCAGTGAGACCCTATCTTTACATAAAATACAAAGAATTGAGCTGGGAATTTGGCTCAGTGGTTGAGTGTCCCTGAGTTCAATCCCCAGTACAAAAAAAAAAAAAAAAAGCTTAAGACTTGGGTTACAGATGTCCATTGCATGAATAGAAAAAAAAGTCAACTGGTTAAAACCACATATATGTGTTAGAAAGAGCCTGAAAGTTTTAAAGCAGTGTTTCTCAACATCTGGTCCCAGGACAAGAAATAGCAACATTTGTTTAGAATGTGTTCAAAATACAATTTCTTGCTGGGTGCAGTGATGCACGCCTGCAATCCCAGTGATTCTGGTGGCTGAGTCAGGAGGATCACAAGTTCAAAGCCAGCCTCAGAACTTTAGGCCCTAAGTAACTCAGTGAGATCCTGTCTTTAAATAAAACATTAAAAAAGGGCTGGGGATATGGCTCAGTGGTAAAGTGCCTCTGGGCTTAGGAAGGAGGATCACAAGTTAGAGGCTCAGTGACTTAGCAAGAGACCTTGTCTCAAAATAAAGAATAAAAAGGCTGGGCACGGTGGTGCATGCCTGTAATCCCAGCACTTTGGGAGGCTGAGACAGGAGAATCTCGAGTTCAAAGCCAGCCTCAGCAATGGTGAGGCGCCAAGCAACTCAGTGAGACCCTGTCTCTACATAAAACACAAAATAGGGCTGGGGATGTGGCTCAGTGGTCAAGTACCCCTGAGTTTACCCTCTTCCCCCAAAAAAAGAATAAAAAGGCCTGGGGATGTAGCTCGGTGATAAAAGCACTCTTGTGTTCAATCCCCAGTATCAAAAACAAAGAAACAGGGCTGGGGCTGGGGCTCAGTGGTAGAGCACTTGCCTTGCGTGAGGCCCTGGGTTCGATCCTCCGCACCACATACAAATAAATAAAATAAAGATATTGCGTCCATCTACAACTAAAAAAAATTATTAAAAAAACAAACAAACAAACAACAACAAAAAAAAACCAGTAAATTTTCAGGTCCCATCTGGACCTATTGAATCAGGAACTCTGGAGGTAGGGCTCTGTCATTAGTATTTTAACAATCTCTTCAGGTGACTGAAATGTGAGAACCACTGCTTCAAATACACAACTTCAGATAGTCCTTATGACCAAGCTGATAGGTATGCTTTATTATTCCCATTTTATGGTCCAGAAAACTGAGACTCAGAGGAGAAATAGAATTTGCCCAAAGTCAGGAATTTGACCCCTACATGCCTTCCTACTACACTGAGGACTACCTTTTAGAGGTATTATGTGTCTAAGACAAACTTTCTAGCAGATGACTCAGTAGCTGGCACAAACTTCCAGATGAGCCAGTAGAATGACCACCAGGCACCAGGAAGATGTGTCACTAAGTAAACAAAACCAGCGAAGGTTATGTATTATACTGCAGTGACTCACAGAAGCCCAAAGGCCCCTGCTCTGACTGGGGTGTCCCCTTGTGACCTTTAAACACCTTGCAGATCTCTCCCTGCTGGGCTCCTTTCCAAGCTGTACAATCAGTCCAATGCTGCCCCATCCCCCTCCAGCCCTGCTGTCCCCTGGCTGAGGTTTTGGGCTGCCTGCCCTTCCAGCCCTCTTCTGACTCTCTGGGTACAACAGGAACCTGGGCATTTTGATCTTGCTTTAGCTAGGAGGTCCCCTGGCAGCCAGGTTTCTGCTACTGCCTAGGTTCAGCCAGTGTCTCCCTCCCCCACCCCCTGCAGCTCAACCATCTCTGGATATGTCATCCACATACCAGAAAGCACAACCAAGAGTCATTCCTAGTGCTTCATACCCAGAATCCCTCTTCTCCCAAATGGATTTTCCATTTACCTTCCCATGGACCCCCCAAAGTGTAGCCACAACCCCAGGACATTTCTTCCACAGGGGGCCATGTATACTGCATGTATACTGTGTTGGGGGAAAGGAGAGAATTTCATTAGGACTGAATTCTGAAATCCTAGAGAAACTTTTCCAGTAAGATCTCAGGTCTCCAAAGCCTATAGAAAGGACTCCATTTCAGACACCAGAAAACTTGGCAAATGGCCTCCGAGGATGATGATCTCTCTCCTGCTCATAGTCTACTTCTAGCTGCAAAGGAAGCTAGAAACGTATAACTCTGGAGTTGCAAATTACCCCCAGAAAAGGATGGGTCGTGTGGACAGCGAGGCTGTAGCTAGCCACAGGAAGACAAAGTGTTAAGATCAGCCATGCCAATATCTATTACCTAGACTAAGAGAAGGTCATATGATTTGGCAACCAGGAGGTCACCAATGGCCTTTGGAAAGATGAGATCGTAGAGCGCTGGGTCGGGATTGGGTGTGGCATGAGATAAACTACCTGAGGTTAGGCAGAGAGTGGGAGGTAAGGGAGTGGAGACACAGGAGCCAGGTTTCTTGATAGAGATGTTTCAGTCAGGAGGAGAGAGAGGGAGCGAGAAATCGTGGAAATGAATACATAATTCTTAACTTTTTTTCTGACTGCTTCTTTTCTTCTCCCAGCTCAATCTTAACAAGAGTTGCTAACAACAAAATTGACTGACCGGAGCTTTGGTTTCTCTCCTTCTTCCCAGGAAAGGTGCTAATGAGGAATAAAATGGCCAAAAACTGAGCAGCAGGAGGGAGAAGCCGCAAAGACGTGGTGTTGTGGTTTTCTCCACAACAGAAAAGCATTTTAGCAGTTTTTATTCTTAGTCCCACTGGTCCTGGATTTCCTCTTCCTTTCTTCTTCCTTTCTCTTGTTTTTTGGTACCAGGGATTGAACTCAGAGACACATGACCACTGAGCCACATCCCCAGCCCTATGTTATATTTTATTGAGAGTCAGGTTCTTACTGAGTTGTTCGGCACCTCACTTTTGCTGAGGCTGGCTTTGAACTCTCGATCTTCCTGCCTCAGCCTCCCAAGCTGCTAGGATTACAGGTGTGCGCCACTGTGCCTGGCCTTCTTCCTTTCTTTTTATTCTTCCTTTATGGTCCTTTCTTTCTTCCATCCCCAATATATCTGCCTTAGCAAGGACACATATTTATTGAGCACCTATAATGCACCCTGAAACTAGGGTTGGGGCCTCGTGTGTATTAACTCACTTAATTCTCCTATCAGACTTAGTGAGAATGTATGTTATTATTCTCATTTTACAGAAAAGGAAATTGAAGCTAAGAGAGGTTAAATAATCTATCTATCAAGGTCATACAATTAAGTGGATTGCTGCTGGGAATTGCAATCCACTAGAATCTAGAGCGATTGGACTCCAAAACTCTTATTCTCTCCTTAATTTCCCAGAGGATTCATGAAGTGCTCTTCAGGAAATACAGAAATGTCAATTACTTTTTTGAGTACAAATTCACATGAGAAATATGGAATTCCTGTTCGTTCATGTTTTACAAAGTCCAGATCTTCCTATCAGGTGTCACTGATGTGCAGGTAGAAGTCCTCACAAGGACTTGGGGAATCCAGCATCTGTCTAGGTTTGCTGTGAGCCTAAGCAGGCAGGCTAGGCTCCAGCTGCTCACCAGTCCCCCAGGGGTCCACAACCTGTCCATAGACTGACAGTAAGCAGGAGCCAGCAGCCACATGCTTCTATTTATGGAATCTCTCACACAACAGACAGAAGAGTAGCAACTTCCATAACAACAGGACATTGATAGAGTTCTTAATATACCTGGGTGTTTTCCACTGTTCATGCTCCAAACTTTCTCATAAAAAGGTAAAAGAGGGTTTTGACTCTCACTTAAATTATCTGCAATGATAGAACATTTGGAATGATCCATTAGGAGCCTCTCCGAGAATCTTGCTGTTTAGGCCAGGTTAAATTTCTGACCATTCAGTGAGGCTTTTGGGGGGGGGGTGGTACTGGGGATTTAACAAGGGCCTAATACATGCTAGGCAACCACTTTACCACTGATCTACATCTCCAGCCCAAACCTCTTTTCTTTATATGTACTCTGGCCTGAGGTGTTTTGTTATAGCAATGGAAAAGAGACAAATACACTCTTCTTTTAAAATATAAAAACTAGATCAAATGAAAAACGAGTAGTCCCCCAAAAGAAGGAATGCAAGTATTGATTGTTTTTAAGGAAATTCATCCCCTCTGTTCAGATCCACTGGAAATGTGTGACTATCATTTCTTTCAACCAAACATGCCTGCTGTAAGATTGCAAAGCACCTCAATCATTAAGATAACTGAAACTAAAAGGAAGCTAGGAAGCCTTCAGGTTTTGCTCCCACATCTGTGCTGCTCTGATTGGTTGTCTGTATCACATGCACCCATGAGGATTCATGGAGAATGATAAGGCAATGCTTCTAAAAATTTTAGAGAGAACTTTTTTTGGCTGTAATTAGCTGGATGTTTCAGGCAAAATCACAATGACTTTAATTCTCCACTTGGTTTTATTTGAGAGCCTTTGCCCCAGCATCCCCATTTGTAAAGTGGAGATATTTCCAGTTCAGGGATTCATAATGCAATGCAGAGCCCATGCTTGGTTCTGCACAGATGAATAAGGCTTCATCACTTAATTGGCCACATCTGGAATCCACACAGAATCTTTTCCAATAAATAGGAATTCATTTTGCATATTCTCACAGGCACTATGGCTGCAGTGTGAAGAAAGAAAAAAAAACAACAAGGGATGGTCTGTCCATGTCCCGCACATTCTTACTTAAAATAAAAAGATTTTGGGGGCTGGGGTTGTGGTTCAGTGGTAGAGCACTTGCCTTGCATGCATGAGGTACTGGGTTCAATCCTTAGCACCACATAAAAATAAATAAAGGTATTGTGTCCATTTGCAACCAAAAAAATTTTTTTAAAATAATAAATAATAAAAAATAAACAGATTTCTCAAATGAGGCGACATGAGAAAAACTGGTGACTATTAAGTGATTTTATGTCATCAAAGGGCTTTTCTAAACAATGTTTGTTATGCTAGGGGCAGTGGCGCACACCTGTAACTTCAGCTAGTTGGGAGACTGAGGCAGGAAGATTGCAAGTTCCAGGCCAGCTTTGGCAACTTAGTGAGAACTTGTCTCAAAACAAAAGAATAAATAAATAGGGCTGGGGATCTAGCTCAATGGTAGAGTGGCCCTGGATTCAATCCCCAGTATTAGGGGCGGGGGGAAGCTTGGTGTTTAATAGTTTAGTCTAAGAATTCAACATTTTCTAGATTCTGGAGCAGGTAGAAAAGGATATGGGTATACTTACTTTAAGAGACCCTTACATTTGAAAATTCAATTGCATGAAAAGATAAATTGGAGGAACCGTTTTTACTAAATTCTTTTTTAAATTCCACAGAGAATTTCTCCTGATCAGAGTTCCTCATATTCACCATGGCATTGGTTCAAGGATGACCAATTGATTGATGGAGTTGGAAGATCCTAGCTTAAATCTAAAGTGTGAAAGGTCATCAATTGGGACGGTCAATCAGAAGTGAAGTTAGAAGATCTTTCAAATGTCACTGAACAAAATCAAGTAGACCTGAACTCCTGAAAGGGTGCCATAGACTGTGCCCCCCAATCCATGTGTTAAAATCTTAACTCCCCATGTGAGGGTGTGGGAAGGGGGCCTCTGGGAGGTGATCAGGTCACCAGAGTGCAGTCTCAAGAATGGAAATGATGTCTTTATCAAGGAGACTCAGGAGAGTGCCCTCAGCCCTCTGCCCTGCAAGCTCCTGGCAAGACAGCACCATCTGGAAAAGAGGAAGGGAGCTGTCTCCAGATACCCAATCTACCTGCATCACGATTTTAGACATCGTCACCTCCAGAACCATGAGCAGTGCCTGTTTGTTGTTTACAAGCCTTCTTGTCTACATTATTTTGCTATCATAGCCTCCAGTGGACTAAGATTGGGGGAGGGGGAAGAGCAGAGACGGACTGCCCACCTGACAATCTCCCATTTGACAGGCACCCAAGGAGGATTTTCTTCCAAGGCCTTATTAAATCTGGAATGATGAGAAGTGCAGGACAGCCTCCTGTCCTCCCACATCCCCAACTTTCCTGCCGATGAAGGAGATTTCTCTAAAAAGCCAGAGACAACTAATAGAAGAATCTCCCACCAAACAGGGATTTAAAGTGAAAATAAGATCTAAGATCAACTGAGGGAATTAATATAGTATAAAGGCTTTTTTTATTTGTTCTTTTTAGTTCCATGTGACAGAAGAATGTACATACATATCATGCATACATGGAGTATAACCTCTCATTCTTGTGGTTGTACATGATATGGAGTTACACTGGTCATCTATTCATACATGAACATAGGAAAGTGATGTCCAGTTCATTCTACTGTCTTTCCTATTCTCATCCCCAGTCTCTTCCCTTCATTCTCCTTTGGATAATCCAATGGACTTCTGTTCTTCCCTCCTTCTCCCTTATTTTATGTTAGCATCTGCATATCAGAGAGAACATTCAGCCTTTGGTTGTCTGGGGTTGGCTTATTTCTCTTAGCATGGTAGTCTCCAGTTCCATCCATTTACTGGCAAATGCCATAATTTCATTCCTCTATATGGATAAGTAATAGTCCATTGTGTATATCTACCACATTTTCTTCATCCATTCATCTGTTGAAGAGAATCTAGGTTGGTTCCATAGCTTAGCCATTGTGAAATGAGCTGCTATAAACATTGATGTGGTCATGTCACTATAATATGCTAATTTTAAGTCCTTTGGTTATATGTCGAGGAGTGGGATAGCTGGGTCAAATGGTGGTTTCATTCCAAGTATTCTAAGGAATCTCCATACTGCTTTCCAGAGTGGTTGCACCAATTTGCAATCCCACCAGCAATGTATGGGTGAACATTTTCCCCACATCCTCACCAACATTTATTGTTACTTGTGTTCTTGGTAACTGCCTTTCGGGTGGGAGTGCAATGAAATCTCCATGTGGTTTTAATTTGCATTTCTCTAATTGCTAGAGATGTTGAACATTTTTTCATATATTTGTTGACCAATCATATTTCTTCTCAGCATAAAGGCACTTGATCAAAGAATGGAGATCTGGTACTAGAGTTCTGATGGATCAGTTCAGCCCAGCCCACTAAGATGGAAGCTCCGTAAGAGCAGGGACTTTATTTTAGGAACCATCATAATCCCAGTGCCTGATATCTAGCAGGCACTCAGGAATATTATGGGATCTGGGATGAATGGACCTGGGATGTGCTGGATGCTGTACCACAACATGGGGTAATGTTTATGTTATGTACCACAACATAAAACCAAAGGTGTTATGAAGATTGCGGCTGGTGAGACTGAAGGTAAAAGGACAGTTTCTAGAGTATGGTGGAGATAAGCTTAAAGTGCTGCTGGAATAAAGAGAAAGAACACAGAAAAATTAGGAACTACACAATAATGTTGGGACTCAAATGACAATACCCAACTATGATGAAAATGAATGAAAGCAGCCACGTAAAGCTCAGACAGCCCTCTCCACCCTGTTCAGTTCTTAATCTTCTGTCTCCCAGAGCCAGGAGGGGCTTCCTCCGAAGCTCCCTTCAGGAGCTGCAATTGGTATGAAATCTCATTAACCAGGAAAGATTAACCACTGGAGAAGAAAGAGAGGAAAATCTCCTTGCTGGACTCCCCCACCCTTCCTGGATAGGCTTATCCATTCATTCTCCTGAGGGCAGCTCCTGAGATGAAATACATAATAAGCCAGAAGCCACCTTCATCTCCCCATTCCTCCCATAGTTGTCCTCAGGATACCCCAAGCCCCTCCCTCTCCCAGGCTCCCTTCCTCTCTGCAGCTCAAGAAGTTGTTTAAGTGTCAACCATCTGGTCCTTCAAGGAGTCTCTGAGTGTATGTGATCCGCTCCCTGCCCGTGAGCATTAATGTTTTGGTATCTTTCCTCTTATTTAGTCTATTGTTCATTCATACTAGCAATCTTTGAAAAGACTTCCCTTTGCCTCTGCAATCTCAAAGAGGAGGCTCTACTCCTACTTCCTTGGGAAGGAAGTCCAAGTAGCAAACTTGGCCATCCCAGTGGTTACGGCCAAGGCCTGCCAGGCTTGTCTTGTCTCTATGCAAACCACAGAAACTGTTAGCAGAGGTATTTTTATCTCCATGCTCAGACATCTAACTCCATAGAAGGAACAATAGCAGATTTCACTATAACCCTTGACTCACACCTATGGTATGAAACTAGGAGGATCTGACCCAAGGCTTTCTTCAGTCTCATTTACAGGATGGAGATAAACTGTTGAGTTTAGGACAACTTTATTTATTTTAGTGAATTTCTTAGTCTGTGTTTAAGAAACTATATAGGAAAAGCAATAATAACCGCAGAGCAACCTGTTATCTGTTGTTATCCAACCTTTGATGGTATCCATAATATCACCCATCCTTAGCACATTCTGTCCACGAATGAAATTATTGCAATGAAAAGAAGAATCTTCCTGGGTGCGTAACATACAGCACAGAACTTGAGAGAACCCAGGCAGGTCGCAATTGTAAAAGCACACCATCCTTACCAGGTCAAAACTCACACAGAGGAAAATATTCTTCAATCACGATTCCTTGCTGCTTATGAGCTTCTCGGGTAAAATATTGTGGACTAAGCAATTATCAAGTAGTGCAGGTTTTTTGTTGTTGTTCATTTACATCGTCTTTGCCTAATCCACGTGTTCTGGGGTAAATTATATCCTCTATCAAAGGGAGAAACACCTAGCAAATAGGCGATGACTCAGAAAAGACTCGTTTTGCTTGTTTGTTCCTTACCTGGAGCTACAGAAGGAACTGCACATTCAGTCACCACAAATTGCTCTCACACCACTAGAGGGAAGGCTTGGCTTCTCTCCGACTCTTTCAATATTTACAATCTGTCAGTGGCAGCTTTAGTTCTTCACCCAAAGATCTCCTAAACTGGAAAAAGATAAGAACACCCCCTCCCCCCAAACACCAAACCAACAACAACAACAACAACAAAAAACCCCTATTCTACCCTGGGAGGACCCATGTGGGGGGGAATTCTTATCATACCATGGGCTTCTGCATGGACAGTGCTGACGACAGTAGCCTAGTACAAGCCAGGTAGCAGATGAGTCTAGGGCACTGATGGGTCAGGGTACTGGGGTCCAAGTTTCAGCTCCACTAGTTTGCAGTTTTTTGATTTTGGATATGTAAGGTGATGTCTTTGCACTCCAGTTTTTTCCTAGGATAAATGGGGATAATATGAACATTCATCACATAAGATGTGAGAATTGAATGCGTTACCATCTGTCTATAAAGTGCTTCAGATAATTCCTAGGACATAGTATTAATCTGTCTCAATAAAAGTGAAGTGTTTTTATTACGGTTTCCCTCTTGTTCAACTTTATAAACCATGTAGTTAGGTAAGCTACAGAGAACTAAATAATCTAGTGTCAACTAAAGGTATTTATTAGAGACAATGTTTATAAATTTGGAAACTGTGTTTCACTCATACAAATGAACAAGAAAAGGCCATTGCCTGAGTCTGCCTTTTGTCCCCATATCTGGATATCATTGCTTTTGGAAGTTGGTGGGGGGAGAGTTCTCATTAAATAATATGCTTTCTGTATCCACTTAGTTCACTCCTTCCAATGAATTTCTATGAATTTTTTGGGGGCGAGGGGGCACCAAGGATTGGACCCAGGGGCACTTAATCACTGAATCACATCCCAAGCCCATTTTCTTTTTTTATTTTTACACAGGGTCTTGCTAAGTTACTTAGTGCCTTGCTAAGTTGCCGAGGCTGGCTTTGAACTTGCAATCCTCCTGCCTCAGCCTCCTAAGCTGCTAGGATTACAGGTGTGTGCCACCACGCCTGGCTAATTCCCCCTCCCCACAAGGCTATGGAACAATTTGGTAGATCATATATTTTTTTCAATGTTAGTTCTTTATTTCTCTACATTTTTAAAGGCTCAAATTGCTTTTTGATCACTGACACCCCAATTATAAGAGAAGTGCCCAGTTCCAAGGTAATGAATCTGGATTTGACAACTTCAAATTACCCTGAATGTTGTCTGATACTTGTAGGCAGACGATCCAAGCACTCTCAAGACCGGTGTGCACACCATACCACAGGTGGCAAGCTTGGACTTCCCATTGCTCTCTAAGCCCCTGCTTCATGAATGTGAGTATACCCGTTAATGAGTGTTTCCGTTCGCTCCCTGAGGGTCACTTTTTTCATCCTTTTGGTTTGTTTAGGAAAACATTTAGGAGGAAATCCTTTTATATGTTTGATTTACTAAAATTACAGACAAAAACATTTCTTCCTTCAGCTTGAAAGTTTATCTTGCTAATCTTACTCTTTACAAATCACTATAGAGATGTTTGAGCAAAATAATAATAGAGAATAATAAATTTGATTGTCAAAGGTTTTGTCATTAAGACTTAAAACTTAGCCATAAAGAGGAGTCAAATCTGAAAATCCTGTCATTCACTATAAAACCAATGGACCTAGAGGGCATTATGTTAAGTGAAATAAGCCAGAGTCAGAAAGAGCAGTATTGTATGTTCTTTCTCAAATGTGGAAGCTAAAACAAGTCAACTTGAATGTAGAATATTTACTAGAGGTTGGGAAGGGATGTCGGGAAATTGGATAAAGGGAGGTGGGATTCTGTCAGTACATACTTGTATGCATGTATTGAAATACCACAGTGAATCCCATTAATACATTTAATTAATGTAATTAAAAGCTGGTAGTACATTGCTGGTGGGACTACAAATTGGTGCAACCACTCTGGACAGCAGTATGGACATTCCTCAGAAAACTTGGAATGGAACCACCATTTGACCCAGCTATCCCACTCCTCAGTTTATACCGAAAGGATTTAAAATCAGCATATTATAGTGACACGGCCACATCAATGTTTATAGCACTATAGCTAAGCTATGGAACCAATCTAGGTTCCCTTCAACAGATGAATGGATGAAGAAAACGTGGTAGATATACACAATGGAGTACTACTCAGCCATTAAAGAATAATGAAATTATGGCATTTGCTGGTAAGTGGGTGGAACTAGAGACTATCATGCTAAGTAAAATAAGCCATTCCCAAAGAAACCAAAGGCTGAATATTCTCTCTGCTTTGTGGATGCTAACACACAATAAAGGGGCCTGGGGGAAGAATAGAAGTTCATGGGATTAGACAAAGGGAAATGAAGGGAAGGGAGGAGGATGTAAATAGGAAAGACAGTAGAATGAATTGGACATAGCTTACCTATGTTCATATATGAATACATGACCAGTGTAACTCCACATCAAGTTCAACTACAAGAATGGGAAGTTAGCCGGGTGCAGTGGCGCAAGCCTGTAATCCCAGCACTTTGGGAGGCTGAGACAGGAGAATTGCGAGTTCAAAGCCAGCCTCAGCAACAGCAAGGTGCTAAGCAACTCAGTGAGACCCTGTCTCTACATAAAAAAACACAAAATAGGGCTGGGGAAGTGACTCAGTGGTCAAGTGCCCCTGAGTTCAATCTCGAGTACCAAAAAAGAAAAAGAATGGGAAGTTATACTCCATGTATGTATGATATGTCAAAATACATTCTACTGTCAAGTATAACTAAAAAGAATGAATTTTAAAACTTTTAAAAAGCTGATAGTTAAAAAAAGTGACATTTAATATAAAATAAAATGATCCTTAATGTTAGCTAATAAATAAAAGGGGAAACTAGCTAAGAGGTAAACTGCTATTAGACAGAAACATCTTTTGTTGTCTTCCAAGTTGCATCAAGAGATTCAGCTGAAAAGGACCACAGGAAGACAGACAGACACACACACACACACACACACACACACACACACACACACAGTCTTAAAACTTAAGTATGTTTTCTAAGTCTAAGGAATTAAACTTTAAAAATCAGCCACTCTCTTAAGATTCTCTGAATTGTTTTAATAATGCTTATGAAGAACAAAAGATATCAACTTAAAACCTCAGCTTCAATTCAATATTCAGCTATACGTTTTAAATTAGAATCACAAAGTTAATCTGTTGAAAACCCCTAATATGCCACATTCTCTTGAATGAAGTATATACAGTTTGTAAAACTAACTCAAAAATACACTTACTGTAGGTTGAATTTAGTTTATCTTCTGGATAGTGAATTCTAGATGTCCCTGAAACTGAGGACACTCAGCCACTGCAGAGAAGACATTTATACTGTCTCTTGATTTGGGAGATCATCTGCCCGTGCTGAGGTTGTTGCAGATGTTCCAGAAGAGGAGGCAATAAGATAATGTTTCTCACATCTGCCTGTGAGTTTGGGTCTCTTTTTACACAAAGCTTTGCCACAGACTGCAAAATATAGAATTTGCCATTGCAGCATAAAAATTATTTTGAGCCGAAGGCATTTGAGAATCAACAGATGTGGGATGAAGCTTTTTTCTGAACTCCCCTTATCTGCCTGGAAGCAGAATCTCTCAAGAGAACTCAACTGGCATAAATCCTCACTGTAGGAGTTCCAGAACCAGGAAAGATGGGCTCTCATCACTGGAAATAAGTTGGCATTTGAATACAAGATTGCCTAGACAGACACTGACACAAAACTATCTTTTCTTCTATCTCATCTGCTAAAGTCCAGTTGCTTTTCCCCCAGAAGTCATTTGCTTCCCCATAAGTGATCTTCCTCCCCTTCCCTCTATAAAGCTGGTATATATATAAGCCCCAAATTCTAGCCACGTCTTTGAGTCATATTTTCTGTGTTTCTACATGCATACACAGGGAAAGAGTTGTCTTTTCTCTGGTTATCTGCCTTTTGTCAGTTTAATTTACAGGCCCCTAACTACAGAACCTAAGTGTGTGGAGAAAAAGATTTTCTTCTCTGACACCTATCAACTTAACTATTTACTATATCTACTGATTGCTTCTTTTCGTCTCTAGGACTATTCAATTTTCATACAAAATACTGCTATTTCTTCATTGAAATTTATTTCTATTTCACTGGCCACCTTCCTTTGCTTTTGTTCCAGTCCTGTCGGCAACAGCATTCTCTAACCTCTGTCTTCAGTTTCTCTTTCCCT
>CM053402.1:11394003-11406483 GCA_028644305.1 Xerus rutilus
CTGGGGATTGAACTCAGGGGCACTCGACCACTGAGCCACATCCCCAGCCCTATTTTGTGTTTTATGTAGAGACAGGGTCTCACTGAGTTGCTCGCTTAGCGCCTCGCCATTGCTGAGGCTGGCTTTGAACTCGCGATTCTCCTGTCTCAGCCTCCCTAAGTGCTGGGATTACAGGCTTGAGCCACCGCGCCCGGCTTTTCCCTTGTATCTTAAACACCCTCAAACAAGCTTTGAAACTCCCCAGTTGAAATTTTTCCATTTACTGTTCATCTTCAGTGTCTATAACAATGCCCGGGTGTATAATAAATGCCCGATGGTTACTTATCAAATACGTCATGTTTCTGAATACCTTTTATATTCTTCCTATTTGTCAGAATCATGCCTTACATAGACATTTGAACGATATCTGAATGAATTCCAAGGCTTCGGAAGGTGTTATCATTCTAGTTCTAAGGCCATGCCAACCCCAATACAAACGCAAATTGTATAGTTTGCCAAATAATATTATGCATGCATTCAAAGGAACTAGGCTGTCATTGCTGCACTGAATATTGTGAGATAGCTCCAAGGGAAGGTTGTCATTCTGTCACTTACTGAGTTATCTACATCAATCGTATTGGGCATACCTCTGAGCTGCTTCTCCAAGTTTCACTTGAAGCTTTTCCCTCTGCTTGTGTGTATCTGTTCCATTTCCAGTAGAGCACAGAGCATCCAGATTGAAACAAGACCTAAGTGTTGAAGATAGTTATACATGGGTATTAAAGAGTGGCCATTAAATAAATATAGGTGAGCATATGTGATAAGCTAAAGTCTGCTGGATGGGAACGTTCACAGACCTCCCCCTCCTGTTCCAATCACCAAGTAGGATGTTCAGTTACATGGGGGCAGGGACTGTAGTGGTTGGTGCTCACCACTCTCTCCATATATGATATATGCTCAGTATGATACTTAAGAATTCCAGGACACAGCATTCCTTGTTGAATGAATGAGAATCTTACTAACTGCCAGCGCTTTCTCCCTGCTCAGTCATCCTGATGCCCAATGCCCAACTTATCCTGTTTAAAACCACTTTGTTTTGTGATGTAAAATCAGAGAATGAGGGGACAAAAGGCTCACCTTGAAGGGAGAGATGGTGGGAGGTTTTGCAGCAAATGATATATAATATCGAGTATGAAAAATAACAAAAGAGAGGAGAGGGGTGTGAAGGCTGATTTTCCTGTGAGGGGAGGAGGGGATCTCCTTTGAGGGTAGGAAAGGGGGACTTCTGAAAGTTTCCTGAGAATATGGGAGGTGAGCATGAACATTAGGAAGGAGAAAGAAAGACAGGGAGATCAATAGGTCTGGTTGGAGGTTCAGAGCTGGAATTTGATGCACTTGAAGGCACATGAGAAATGAGTGGCAGCTTCTCTCTTTTTTTTTTTTTAATTACTTTTTTTAGTACTGGGATTGAATCCAGGGATGTTCTACATTGAGCTATATCTCAGACCTTTTTATTTTTTATTTTGAGATAGAGTCTCACGAAGCTGCTTAGGACTTTGCCAAGTTGCCCAGGTTGGCCTCAAACTTGTGATCCTCCTGCTTTAGCCTGTAGAATAGCAGGAATGATAACAAGCCCAAGAGGAAATAGAGTAGATGTCATGGGTGGAGTGCCGGGCACCACTTACACACACTCCCTCTTTGTTTTAATTCACTTCCTTTTGCCCATTGGGTTGTGTGTTTTACAAGAGACTCCACTCCAGGGCTGAACCTCTTTCCCTTGGGTCAGGGCAGAAAGGTGGTTCCTGGACATGGCAGGGAGTATGCCTTCTTCACTTTGTCCTCCTGGGTCTGGTGGAGCACCTGCCACAGAGCTGAAGCTTAGTGTATGTTTCCAGAACAGAGAAAAAGAGGAATCTCATAGCCGGGGGCCTCAGTGGTCTTGTCTTAGCCCCCCAGGCAAAGTCAATTGAACACCAGGTGGGAGGCCCAACTGGGCCTTCTACTAGTTTCCTTTGAGTTTGTTTATTGGCTTTAGCTGTGCTTAGCTCTGTATGACCTTTAAGGAATTCACAGTTTTATTGAGGCATGGTAAATTGCACATAAAGTGAATGATTTGATAACTGTAAAAGCACCAGATAGTGAACATAGCTATGGCCCCTAGACGTTTCCTTGTGGTGGTGATGTTTTGGCATGTTTTGTTTTGTTTCAAGGTTTTATTCTGTAGAGATAGAAAAGTCAGGGGAGTGGATGAAATAGACTTCATTATATGTTGATAATTATTGAAGCTGTGTGATAGGTCTATGGAATTCATTGTTTGAAGATGTTTTTACATATGTTTGAAAAAATTCATTAACAAGTCTAAACTCGTTTTCATTATGTTAATTCCTATTGAGGATAGAGGCCTCAGGCTCCCATTAGAAGATTCCAGAAATGTATTCAGACAGATACTTCTCCCAGGCAAGGTTTGGAAAACAGCATGAGCTAACTTAAGTACCTGCTTTGATTTCAATTAAATTAGCAGGGAATGGGAAATCTATGGAAATTACTTAGCTCCTTTGGGGTGGTGATGAGCCATGTAAGCTCATGGTGTGAACTGCAAGTATTTCTTAGGCTTCCTCTCCATGTCCATCTCTTTGTTCCTAATTCCTAGTCACTGGGAGTCCAGGAAAAATATACCCACTAGTTTGGGAGGAAGAATAGGCTTATCAGAGGGGAGCTCTGAACTTACTTTCTCCAAAATGCAGAATCAGTAAGGCTGAAGACCAGCCCAAGTCATATTTGTAGGAGACTTCATGGGTTTATTAAACACTTATATGCACCACCTGTTTTAATTATTAAGAAAATCCTAGGACAGTTATGAAGAGTCTCATTTTTAAATGAAGAAACAGAGACCTGGACAGAAGTCAATCCATACAAATCAAAACCGGTAACCTGTAAATCAATGCTAAAACTTAGGTCTTCTGAGTTCCACATCTGCTCTGTGCTGTGGCTACATAGGACAACTAGAAGAGAGGGGAGGATAAAAGTTTTCAAGGAAGAAACTGAAGTCCCAGACACTTTAGTTTGAGAAGTTCCCTTCTGCAATGCACTCAGGAATTCAGCTCCCAACTGTAGGGCCAAGGGGGTGATTCAGGTAGAGCACTTGCCTAGCATGTGTGAGGCCCTGGGTTCCATCCCCAGCACTGCAAAAAGGCATTTTAAAAAATGTCTTCTTTTTGATGAAAGGAAATCATTAATATATATTTATATGTATGTATATATATGACTTCTAATACTTTCTTAAAATGTGAGTCCTAGGCCGAGGCTGGGTTTTATTTTTATTTTTTTTCCACAAAGTACTATCAATATATGTATCATCCAGAGATAGCCACCTACATGAACATTTTGATGCATATATGTGTGCCCACGAGAACCTTAATATATTCATAGAGAGGAGGGTGCATGTGAGTTCACATACATTTTAAAGAATGGTACTTCCCTTTCAATACTATTTTACATCTTCTTTTTTCACTGACTAGCATATTGTGGATTACTTTCACGATACTATATCCAATAGAGGTCTATGGTATTTTGTTTTGAAGCCTTCTAACAAATATTCAAAAGCACACAAAGATGGATGCAATGGAAGAGAAATCCTCCTCTGTCTCTCTTCCTCAACTGCCCAGGTCTACTCCTCAGGCAAACATGATCATTGATTTTTCTTGAGTATTTATTTGGATTTTAAAATTGTGTATTTGTATAAATACTTTTCTTGCTTCTTCCCTTCCTCCTCTCCCTCTCTTTTTTTCTTTCCTTCCTTCCTTCCCTCTCTCTCTCTCTTTCTTTCTGACTCAGCCCAGGCCCTTGTACATGCCATGCACATGCTCTACCTTGAGCTATATCCTCAGCCCCAGACATATTCTTTTTTTTAAAAAAAAAAAGCACTAGTATTTTATACACATTTCTGCATTTTGCTTTTTCACTCACATATCTGGAAGATATTTTTATGTCAGTACATATAATTGATCTCACTGTTCAAATAGCTGCAAATCACTCAGCATCCTAATTGATCTAACTGGTCTCTTATGGCTAGACATTTAACAATTGTTTGCTGTTAGAATCAATCTTGCCGCTATACATAGGCCCTTTGTGCATGTTCAGATATACATTTAGAATACATTTCTAGAAGTGAAATTGCTAAGTCAAAGTATTTGAGGCATTTTAAATTCCAATAGTTATTGCCAAATTGCTGTTTATCATGCCTTTGAAACTTTACAGTCTCATCAATGACATATGAAACCATTTGCTTCCATGTACCCTTACGGAGACAGTGTGTTCCTCACACTTTTAATTTATGCCCAACTATTAGGTCATAATGGGACTTCAATATGGTCTTAATTTACATTTATCTTACTATGAGACAGGTTGAGGTTCTTATGTTTTAAGAACTATTTGCATTTCCTATTCTGAGAACTATCTGTTCATGACATCTACTCTATTTCCTCTTGGGCTTGTTACTCTTTTTTCTTCTTGATTATATCTGGTAGGCTACTTATTTCTACATTTTTTCCCCCTCTGGACATTTGAATTAGCTTATCTACTTCTTAGCCTGTTTTATGTTGCTGTAATAAAATACTGGAGGCCAAGTACTTGATAGAGAAAAGAGGTTTATTTGGCTTACAGTTTTGGAGGCTGAAAGTCCAAGATTGTGGCCCTGTTTGACTTCTGCTGAGGGTCTTCTGGCTGTGTCACAACATACTGGAAAAGCAGAAGGGCCATGCAAATGGGGTGGCCTTGGTTTATAACAACTTTCTGTCATAAGAACTAACTCAATCCTTGAAGAACTACATTAATTTTTGCTGAGAGTGGTCTTGCTATAACTTAATCACCTTCTACTAGACCTACCTCCCAACATTGCTACTGGAGACCCAGCTTTCAGCACATGAACTCTTGGAGAACAAATCACATTCAGACCATACCAACTTATTTTTAGCAGGCCAAGCACACTTATGGCATAATTTAAGGAAAAATAGACATTTCTATGTCTCTTTCTATCTAAGGCATGTTGTTCCCTTTATTTTAGTTTATTCCAATGCCCCTTGAGTCCAACTGTGATGTTTACCAGGGCCTTTACTAGCCCATCTTGTATCTTTATTTACCTTATTAAAAACATAAGGTAAATTTAAACAGGTATATATGTATGTATGTATAAAGATGACTACTAGTGGAGTTCACACTGAAAAAGGGCAAGAACTGAAGAAGGAAGATGAATTAAGCGGCTCTGCAGTGGTCCAGGAAAGAGGATGCCATGTGCACTGGAGTAAGAGCTATGGACAGGTTTGCAGTCTCTCCTGTAGCCAGAGCCCTGTAGGATGTCCTCACAGATTGGAGAAGGAAGTAAGGAAGGCCGCCTAGATTTTCAACATGAGCCATTGAGTAGCTAGTGATGCTGTACAATGGAGATCCTAGAGGAAGACTTGCTTGGAAGGCAAGACCCCAGACCTCAAACCCCAGGGAGTCTGTCCTCACAAGTTCTTTCAGGGGAGATGCCAGCAATTGCCACCTTATGGCTCCCAGCAGCAATCAATCTAAATTCTCCTAAGTGTTAAAAGGGAAGGTTTACTCCAATGCCCTCGGGTCCAACTGTGATGCTTACCAGGGCCTCTACTAGCCCATCTTTGTGTAAATTGGAAGATGATGCCCCTTCTTGGAAGACAAAGGTGTATGGCTTGTTAAGAAGTATGTGAGCTGGACTTCAGCTTCTGCTCAGTCTCTTGACCAAGTGCTCTTGTGCCATGAACAACCTGCATCGCTGTACCTGGAAGCCTTTGTACTTACTCATCTTTGACTTCTGATTGACCCACTCCTATTATGTATTTCCTCACTCATTAAGGCACCCAGTGATGGCCCCTGTCTCTTGTGTTCTGCTACTCAGCTAGACCTTTGTCTCTAATTATTTCAAAACCTTTTCTTTGCTGTGAATCTAACTGCTGTCTGATCAATTAGGCATTCCAACAGTTGACTTACTTCTCCTAAACTTTAAATATAGTACATAGAAATAAAATGTAAGTCTTTAAATCATCTTGGTTACTATAAATCTAAGGATGAAACTTCTTCTGTTCTCTTACCCAATTTGAAAATGACCTAGTCTCTTTGAAAACAGACTACTTAGCTGCCTAGAACAAGTTTTAAGTTGCATCTTTAAGACTATTCATTTTAAGTAAACCATTCTGGTTTTAAGTCATCAGTTTAATGCCCTGACTTTGATCCCAACCCCAGGCCTCTGGGTCCATCTGGTCTGTGTGATGTCTCTCCAAAGAGTCTTGAGCTTACTCCTTAAAGTCAGGGGAGATAGGAATATTCTAACAAAGTCTGTGTTTAGTTTTATCATTCCTTGTTCTTCTCTTGCACCTTCTCCATGAAACAACAGGCTTGAAAATAATTACTATTGCCCATGACTCACGGGCCACCTTCACCCCAGGAGTTCTCCCTTCCTTAATCATCATTTTAGTTATATCTTGGGGACTTTTCAGGTGGACTGCATGAGTAAATGGTAGCCTACCATTTCCATCCACCCTTAGAAGCACAGTTATACTGCTTGGTAATTGGTAATTCCCCAAAGAACACCACCTGCTCACAGCCAACAGAGCTAAGATGTAGGCAATTGATGTAATCATGCCCAGCCCAACTATCAATCCACTGACTTAGTCACTTCTTCCCACACCCACAGGGAACAATAACTGAGGCAAGAAAGCAAGGTGGATAGGTGAAAGAGACACATTGTCTCCATCTGATCTACCCGCACCTGAGAGCAGTCACTTTACTCCACATACAGGAGGCCAGGTTACTGCCTGGCCCATTTGGTTCTTACTTGCCTTCCCTATTACTCTGCTCAGGGATTCATCAGCAACCCCACCCTCCATCTCTCTGCACCCCCCATTGGTACCTCAGGGAAACAGAAAGGAGGTTGTCTTTATATAATGTGAGAACCTCTGTCTTAGAGATGGCCTTGGGGGAAAATTGTGGTTTCATTCCACTGTTCTCCATTTCCAATTATTAAGTAATAACCAGAGCTAGAGATACTTATAGTGTTTTGTGCAGAATTTGATCTATTTTTCTGACATGCCCTGCCCTTAATTCAACCTTCTGCCTTTTCCTCTTTTTGCCTCCTTGGTCTGAAAGGGCTGCCATGAGTGGCAAAATTTCTGACTAGATATCAAGCAGGTGCAGTCTCTTGAAGCACCCAAGAGATTGGGTTGGCTCAAGAGATTCTAAATGGGTTAGCCAAGTGCATGCACCACTAATGGCCAGTCAATAGCTTACACTTGTTAAAATATAAAAGCACCACAATTAGGCAATCTCAAAAAATGGTAGCTGTACTTAATTGATACTCTATGCAGCTTAGAAAAGTTTTCTTCTTTTTTTTTAAAAAAAAAATCTTGAGAGTAAAAACATGTTCTCTTTCTGGGTGCCTTTAGCTCAAGAAGTAATTTTGTGAACTTAGTAAATCTGGACATAAAATAAAACAATGAAAGGCGGGAGGTGGTTGTTTTCTTCAGTGGTTTAGCATCTTCAGGGCAGACCTAATAAATATTCAGCAAGTGATTAGTGGATTCATCCCCACGTGCACCCTTTGCATATCCATTCCAGCTACTCTTTCACAAGCAATTTTACTTGATAATTTACAAATGTTCTGGCTGCACTGTGCACCTGCCAGTACTGCAGTAATTAGCTTACGATGCAAAATGATTTCTAAATCAAGGCTCTGGACTCGTAAAATCAAGAAAGCTTGATAATCAACATTGTCACTCTTATAGCCAATGAATAACTAGGACAAGTCCTTTATGCTACGTTGGTGATAATACCTGACATACAAATTAGATGTCTATACAATACGTCGGCGAATTGTAGGTCAACAGTTGAAGATAGACAAGAGAGTCGATGCTCAAATATTTAAAATTATATCGCTTTCTCCTGCAGTCTATCCATCATCAGCAGGAAGGTCTAGGGATTGGGCATTTTTAGGGCACACACGATTAGTGACATTGTAACCAGGAAACACCTGGAACTGATACAGGCTGATAAAACGTGGGCATCATGCCTTATAAATACCGGTGGTTTCGGGAAGATGCGGGAGGAGTCACCTGCCCCAAGTGCGAAGTGGAAGGAGGAAGAGTGAGCGTCTGGGAGGGTCGCACCGAGAGCTCCCTTCTGGGGCGTGGGTCTCCTCTAGGGCATGCACGGATGGCGCAGAACTTCAGTCCCAGGAAAGAGAAAGAGAGGAGCGAGGAGGTGAGAGGAGAGCCGGAGAGCAAGCGGGAGTGGGAGGAGGCAGAAGTGGAGAGGAGGCCGGGCAAGAGGAGCGGAAGAAGAGGAGGAGAATAAAAAGGGAGGAGAACCGGGCGGAGGAAGGGGAGGAAAAGGGAGGAAAAGAAAAAGGCAGCGGAGGAGAACAGACCCGCCTCTCTTCGCTTCCTCCTCCGCTCCAAACTCTGGCCGGCCCTCCCCGGGCTGCCACCGCCTCCTCCGCTCTCCCGGCTGCACGAAACAGCCAGGCGCCGGGTGCCGCCCTCCTGGCAGCTCAGCTCCGGGGCAGCGCTGCGCCCCAGAGGCTGTCCCCGCGCGCGTCCCCGCCAGCGCGCCGCTCCAGCACGCGCGCTCTCGCACTCGGGGCATGCGCGGTGGGCGGCGCCGCTCCGGGCCGCCTCTGCTGCCGCGAGTAGGAAGCGCGAGCGCTGGGCGCCGGGCTGTCAGTGAGCGTGGGGCCAGCGAGCAAGTCAGCAGCTGCGGCTCCCACTCCGGCTCCGCGCCGCGCCGGCCCGACTCTCCCCGATCGCGCCGCTGCGCCTCCTCGCAGCGACCTCGGCCACCGGCCCGCGCCCCCAGCCCGGGGTCGCTCGCGGCCCCGCCGCCCCTCCCCCGCCCGCCCCCGCCCACCCCGGCCCTCCCCGGCTGCTGCTCCCCGGCGGAGGCAAGAGGTGGTTGGGGGGGACCATGGCTGACGTTTTCCCGGCCAACGACTCCACAGCGTCTCAGGACGTGGCCAACCGCTTCGCCCGCAAAGGGGCGCTGAGACAGAAGAACGTGCACGAGGTGAAGGACCACAAATTCATCGCCCGCTTCTTCAAGCAGCCCACCTTCTGCAGCCACTGCACCGACTTCATCTGGTAGGTGCACGCGGGACCGGGCGCACAGACAGGCGCTCGGGGCTGGAGACTAGTCCTTTCTTAGTCCGAGGTCCTGTCACCCCCGGGACTGGTGCTCGGGTTCCCCCCAAGTCCAGGCGCGTCCACTCCAGGGCTGACTCACTCGGAGAACTTGGAGAGCCGGCGGGAGTCCGAACTCTTGCCCGGAATGACACGCGCGCGCCCGGCCGCTTCAGTCCCTGGCACACTCGCGGGCAGCACTCCCAGGGAAGTCACTGCCCCGCCACACACCCCGTGTCACAAGAGAGGCTGGCCCCGTACAGTGGTGACTCTCATCACCCCCCCCCCACACACACACACAGCCGGCCAGGGCCTCCCGCCTCCCCAGGCGCACCCGCTGTCATATGGACAGCGGAGCCGCAGTTAGCTTGGGTGTGAGCAAGGGAGAAAGGCAAATGGAATCCAGAGGGGCCAAGTTTTCCGAAGAAACACGCCCTGGAGTAACGGGGGAGCGGCCGCGATTGCGCTGCGCGCGGTCCAAGTTGCTGGCAAGACAGGCTGGGCGCGTTCAGGGGAGTGTTTGTGCTTCCCATCGGACTGTGACTTCACTGGAACCTTGGGTCCCTGCCTACTGTAGGCTGTATCACTGGGCACGGAGACTTTGACTTTTGAGAGAGACGAGGATGAGAGAGAGAAGGAGAGAGAGGCAGCAAACTGTTGAAAGCTTGCAGTGGGGGAGGGGGACCAAAACAGCCAGCAAATGGCAGAAGGGCAGAGGGAGTCATTTAAAATAGACCCTGTCAACACGAGATTAGACGTGTAACCTGTTGATGAGGACAGAGGGCTTATTTAAGAAAAATACTGTAATGGCTAAAGGTGTCAGAGTTCAGGTGATTTCCAACAAACGCAAGCGTAGTGAACTTGAGGGGCCTGAGGGCTTGTGGGGAATGGAGAAATTGAAGGGCTTCAGGGATTGCTGAACACTGCAGTGCCCCTCTTTGTGAGAAAATTATAGCTTTCATCAAATTCTCAAAATGTCAACGACCTCCCTCCCCAGTTTAGAAAACGGGAAACTAAGGGAACTCTAGGTCCCTCAGTTTGAGTAGCAGTGGTTTTGTTTTTGTCTGAGGGGAACACTCTGACCCTTCTGTCTCTTTTTTGTAGGGTAGGAAGTTCCTCACCAGCCCCTGGGGTTCCTTAGCTCCTTCCTCTCCTGGAGTGACAGTGCAGTAGAGCACTCTTGCCACCAGCCAGCTGTGTGGCATATGTATCTTGGAGTACCAGAGTGACCTTGGGAAGGATGGCTCTGTCTGAATCCATCCCATCTGGGGAAAAGAATCTCAAAGGGGTCTCATGAACATGGGCTAATAAAGTGCTTACTCTTTCCTTTCTTTTTTAGAAATCATTCCAAAGTAACTTTTATGAAAAGCACAGCCACCTCTGTGAATGACTTCCTTTGGGTAGTCAGCATTGGCACCAATTGTGCTCAAAGGAGTGGGTAATTGTAGATAAGGCCACTTAAAATGAGGTTTTGGAGCACAGGGCAGAGAGAGGATATTGCATTTGATTAAGGGAGGTCTTCAGCCTCCCTTGTCAGCCACGAGAGATTCTGTTAAAAGAAGGCATTCTGCTGATTGCTTTTTGCAGAGTAAGTTAGAAAAGCAACCATCAGCATTAGCCAGGCTAACCCACGTGTCTCTATCAATGCCCCGAAGGATCAGCTGCTGGTGAACCGTGAGGTTCTCAGGTGTACTGTGAAGGGGAAAATTAAAGTCTTGCTCTTCCCCCTCCCCCGGCAGTCCTTGCAGCACTTCTCCACTTAATCTGAAAGCAACCGCTTGGAAGTTCCAGGAAAATCTCCACCAGGGTTGTCTGCACTGGTTTTAATTTTTTTCAGGTTTTTTTTTCCCCCATTATTCCTTCTATGGTTCCCTGATTTACAAGTTTTATTTGAACATTAAAACTCTGATATTTTAAAGCCAAATGTTTAGATTTAGGGTGGTTTTGGGGGAGGATGACTCTAAGTTAATTAAGGTATATGAAGGGCTTTGTAAATTTAAAATGCTCTGTAATGCAAGAGATCATGACAACCTTCTGAGGAAACTGTGGATGCAGTTCATTCTAGTGGACTAATATTTGTAACTGAATGTTCATGTCAGGGTTATCTGCTTACACACTAAATTCTCTAAAGTCATTTACAAGAACAAAATAGCCTCTGTGCTTTGTTGGTTTGCAATAAAAATTAGTTCATGATAATCTAAAATGCAAACAATAGGAATTATATTTCATAAAATGTTGATTCCTTAAGCCAAAATTAAATGTTAAGAGAGGTGCTATTTGGCAAATTCTAGACAATCTTTTAAACAATCTCACAAGCCATTTTCCAGCTGTCTTGAGGGAGGGGTAAAACTATTTTCAATTTGTCTTTAGGTACAAAATTAAGCCACTTTCCCTCCAACAATGAGCTCCTTTTTTGTTACTTGAATATTGAACCCCAAACTTTGAATATACAGTCATGTTTTTGTTTTGAAATGTAAGTATCATCGTCATTGACTGAAAAAATTAGAAGTATGGTATGTTAAAATACTTCAGTGGTCCTTCATAGGCAAACTAGATTATTTCTCAAAGTCGAACTTAACACAGTAATCTGATCAGGTCCTTAGGCATGTTTTTCCTATCAAATCACTGGATTTCACGTACCAGCCTTTTAACTCTGTAGGGTACTTGGTCATATAACTTGCTTACAATGTAGTGTCCAATGCAATGTATGCTGAGATATTTCTTCTTGTTTGTTTTGCAGGGGGTTTGGGAAACAAGGCTTCCAGTGCCAAGGTAAGCTGCCGCATTGGATTTCCTTGTCAATTACATCATGAAATGAGCATTCCAAACAGGAACAGTATTTACAGTCATCGTTTCTTTTTGATCCAAAAGATGTCATTTAGATAATATTTTTGAAATATGGGGGCCATAAATTTGGACCTTAAAAAAAAATCATGCAGTATTGACTAGAAATCTGCATACAGAACTGCCTTTTCTCATTGAAAAAAACAAAAAACAAAAACAAAAACCCTTTCCTGTAATTTTATTTTTTGCTAAGAACATTCTTGTCAGAAACTGCTGTCTTTGTGTGGGTGTTAAGAAAAAAATGGAATCATTTTGTATTCATGTGGCATTTCTTTCATGTTCTTCCTCTTTTACCTATGCTTTGGATTGGACTCTTTGCAACTAATTTTGAGACAGCCATCATTCTAGGAAGGTTTTGTTGAGATTGCCAATTGTGGCCCATGTTTTAGAGTTACATCAATGACTTGAGAAGGATCGGCGGCTACAGTGTGACTGTAGTGGACTTCTCCTTCAGTTACCATGTTTGACAACA
>CM053402.1:11406983-11475692 GCA_028644305.1 Xerus rutilus
CCGACTCCCAGCACCGTCTTATCTGGCAGTCCCAGCCTTCCGAGTGTCTTGAAGTTTCCCGTGTGTACTAATTACATCGCTGCCTCCCAGAACCAGGGCTGTGGTGCTGCTGTTTATTGGCTCTATAATTGAATCCATCTTTCATTTAAAATTAAGGCCTTCCGAAAACAGAAGGAAAACAATTCTTTTGTAAAATCCCAAACCTCCTTAGTTTTCACTTGGAATAAGAAACCTCCCATTAACCAAAGTATTTCGTTTTTTGAAGAACCCCTTCAAAGCTAACCCAAGTATAATTTTAGTAGATGCCTAAATGTTTTTCTTACATGACTCCTGCAGTTTTCCTAGAGTTATCGAAAAAATGTTCCCGTAAAGAAAGTCGAGTTCCCATTCTGTTGTTCATTTTGGTGGCTTTGTGTTGTCTTGACATTCCTACTTGAGGGGAGCATAGAGCCTTACCAGCTGTTCTGGAATATACTCGGAGAACTGTAAACTCCAGAATCTGTTGTTTCTCTGACTCCCTCTTTTCCCCAAAGACCTTTAAATAGAAGCTGTTTCCTTTTGCCACATGAACCCCAAACCCTATCTGATTTCTCCCAGTTGCTGCACAGAGTGGCAGCTTGCCCCTGAAAGCCACCAACAAGAACCAGAATGTTTCATGGACACGGCATCAGAGTAACCCAGTATTAAGAGCCAGTTAGATGGATGCAAGCTTAATCAAATTTTCCAAATCAGTTTTTATAAAATTATATAATAGAGGTAAAAGTGAAAGGTCTGAATTTTAACTTTTATTACATGAGGTAGAAAGTGTAAGCCTTACCATTTGCAAGCACTTTATTCCAGGCTTAGCCCAGTAAGGACTGTTTTTGAGTAAAAATGACATGGATTAGTTTCATGTTACACATGCCTTTGCATCGTTTATGTACGGCATTAAGCTCTTAGGGGAAACAGATCAAAAGGACACTTAAATCTTCCAAACAGAGGCGGCATACCATAAAATGTTTTAGACAATAGCTCAATCAAATGTAAGGACTTTTGCTTGAAGATAATCTCAGTGATGGAAAATGATTACCAAGGCCTCAGGGAACTAGGTTTTGGGTCGGTGAATTATCCTGAACAGGAGGCTGGGGAGTACTGACATCAGAACTGGCTTTTATTTATTTATTTTTTTTTTTAAATCAACATGAGCCCCGTTTGATTTAGGTTTCAAATATTCAGGAAGCTCTTGGAGCAGACAGGGTCAGCAGGGACTTGGTGATTCTGCTGTGCAAACCGTGGTGTTTTCTCAAAAGATTAATTTGGCTTAAGTGTGACCATGGCTGCGATGTTTCTTTTAGATGAGAGAACATAAACAATATTTGAGGGGGAAAATTTTGAGCAAAAATATTAGAGTGTTTAAAAGTGCTCGCCAGCTAAGAAGAGAAATGTTATAATTGGGTGCTGTGTGTGTTCTAAGCAAGTGAAGCCTGTCTGAATTTGGATACCTCTGATATCCTTTATTTAGAACTTGGTCACATTCATCATTGATATAGCAACTGTCAGCCAGAAGCAAACATTTTGCTAAAATTGTCAGTTAAGAAGGTAGAGGAGAGGCTGGGGTTGTAGCTTAGTGGCAGAGCACTTGCCTAGCATGTGTGAGGCACTGGGTTCAATCCTTAGCACTACATAAAAGTGAAACAAATTCATGCTGTCCATCTACAACTACAAAAAAAAAAATTGAAAGAAAAAAAGGTAGGGTAGGCAGTTGAAGTCCTATAGGGCCAAGGAGGAGCCTGACAGTGAATTCTTCAGTGCCAGGAGCCAGGGGAGCCCAGGGAAGTTCCGTGGGTGGGGTCGTTGTAGTTTCTTGTCATTAGAGATCTGGAAAATCAGTCACATGAATTCTGTAATCCTTTCTACTCCTTGTGTTTGAGGGTGTCTGTGTGTGTGATGGGGAGACTTAAGGAAAGAAGCCTCCATGCCATGCTGAATCTTAATTTTTGTCTGGTCACAGACTTCTGTCGAGAAAGCTGCTAGCTTCCAACTCTTTAATATAGAAGTCTGGAGAGATGGCCAGCTTCATGGGCAATAAATATTAAGTAAGCTCTTCAAATCCAGCTGCATTCCATCAAATCATGGTTAACATTGTTCTCCCGTGCTTCATTTCGAAGGTGCAAATTCTGATGGGAACTGTTTTTTGTTTTTTTTTAAATATATTTTTGTTATACCTGGACAGTGTCTTTATTTTGTTTATTTTTATGTGGTGCTGAGGATCGAACCCAGTGCCTCACACATGTGAGGCAAGCGCTCTGCCACTGAGCCACAACCTCAGCATGTTTTAAAAAAAACCATCTAATGTCTTGTTTACTATGGAGCATCCTTCTGGAGGTGCAGAATGAAGTTCTGAAATGTGTGCCTGTGGTGGTTATGTGTGACTCTAGGGAGCTGTGCCTCGCATTGTGATGTTTACCAATCCTGAGTTATCTGGCCTTCAGAGAAGTTTGCTGAAGGGAAAAATAGCACTTTACAAACAATCCTACAGTTTTGGATTTTTGAAGAGTAGCCAGTTAAGGAGCAGTTAATATGATGGTAATCAGTCACAAATAATTAACTTTATCAGGCCAGTAGGATCCTAGCATGGTGTGATAGCACCTTAGAGTTTGAAAAGTTTGAAATAAAATTTGAATTATTTTCTAAATTTTAGTAGTTCTTCCTTTTTGCTGTTCTGGGGATTGAATTCTGGCTGTCACCTGCACTAGGCAAGTGCTCTACGACTGAGTTACACCCTTAGCCCTAGTTTCCTTTTCTTTTGTGTAAACTTTTTTTTTTACATTGCCTGTTGCCCTAAACCTTTTTTTTTAAAGGCCACCTTGTAAGCCAGATGAGGTGACACATGCCTGTGATCCTAGCTACTCAGGAGGCTGAAGTAAGTTTGGGCAACTTAGTGAAACCCTGCCTTAAAATAAAATTTAAAAAAGAGCTGGGGATATAGCTCAGTGATAGAATGCTTGTCAAGCACTGCAAGGCCTTGGGTTCAGTTTCTAGTACTGCCACCTTAGAGGGTTTGTTTTTTTTTCAATTTACCAAGGGAAAATGTTGAACAGGAAGTAGCTTGTACAATTGTGATAAAGATTTCTAGTGAATTATTTTTTTTTACAGGTCTTATACAAGGAATTCAGATTTTCGATTATCTTATGTGGGCCACAGATGCATTATATGTAGGTTAAAAGGTGACGAGCAAAACTGATACCATTTTGTAGTTATAAATTCAACCATTCAGCAAAGTTTTTTGGAGCACCTGCTATACGCTGAGGACACAGCAATGACTGCATCATTTGTCCCTATTTTGAGGAAGTGTTGAAATCTATCTGATTGAAAGCAGAATCCAAGTCAGGAGTTCAGAAATGGAAGTGCTACAGGGAGCAGGTGAGCATCTGTACCTGTCTACACTCAGGGAGGGCTGATGCCAGACAGGAGAATCATGGCATGGGGCAGATGTGAAGGTGATAAGCCTAGGTTCTGCAGAACTGGTATAACTGAACAGAAGTCTGGAGGCAGAGGAAAAATTAGAGAAGCATTAGGATGCTAGTGTCCACATCTTTCAAAGTGGAGTAAGCTGATTCTTCCCGAAATTGAACCTCATTACAACATCACTTACCTCTTCATTCATATATATGTGTGTGTGTATATATATATATATATATATATATATATATATATACACGTATATATATATCAAAAGTCATGCAGTGTTGAGGATGGAAGTCAGGGCCTTGTACATGCTAGGCAAGTGCTCTACCACTGAGCTACAGTCCCAGCCCCAACACCTCTTTACCCTAAATTTCATTAATTTTATTGTGCTAGAGTCAAAGTTTAAGTTCGGTATATAAACAGTGGCAATAACATGTGGGATATAATCCCATTTTTGTAAAAGTATTTTTTATACCTATGTATGCATCCATGTTTGTATAGAGATGCCTAGGATGGTGGCTTTTTTTTTGCTTAATTTTAATATTTTCTGTGTTGGCATTTGAGTTGATTTATTTTTATATTTGCTTTATACTCTGCATTGTATAAGTTCTTTAAAGTATTTTTTAAAAAGGTGAAAATATAGCCGAGCACGGTGGCTCAAGCCTGTAATCCCAGCACTTAGGAGGCTAGGACAGGAGAATCGCAAGTTCAAAGCCAGCCTCAGCAAGGCGAGGTGCTAAGCAACTCAGTGAGACCCTGTCTCTACATAAAACACAAAATAGGGCTGGGGATGTGGCTCAGTGGTCGAGTGCCCCTGAGTTCAATCCCCAGTACCAAAAAAAAAAAAAAAGTGAAAATATATAAGATATTAAAAGTAGATAATTTTGGATGTTGGGCATGTGAATAATTTGTGTTTGTACTTTTAATTTCCCAAACTAGAGGGTAGAATGGGGAAATACTGTTTTGTTTACCTTGTTGAACATTGGTTGTATGTATTATACATGTGGGCCTAGTTTCCTAAGTAACTGGGAATATAAATAGGAGCTGTTCACATTTTTGGTACTTAATAGATATCTTTCTGCCATGCTTTTTCCACATTGCTTTTTCTCTCCCCTTTACCTATTCCAGAGTTGTATCACTCTTTGTTACCAGTGACACAAATGGTATAACTTCTTTCAACAAGAAAATTGCCCCTGTTTGGCTTGATGGAAAGCTATGGGAGAGAGAAGGAAGTGTGGGGTGGTTCGACATGATCAGTTTTAAAAGTTCATTTGGCCTGCTGTGGTGAGCCCAGATTGGAGGGAGCCTGGGGCACCCAGGAGGGTGACCGTATACAACAAGAGTGATCCAACAGAGGAGGGTGGCAACTTGGAAGAGGAGGTGGAAGTGGACATAGGGGCCGTAGTTTAAGTGGACAAGACTTGGTGGCAGGCTAGATATAGAGGGGGACTAAAGAAGAGGAAGTTTCCAGGGTGACTCGAAGGTTCTGAGTTTGCACAGTGGGGGGTGGATGCTGTTCTGGTCCCTGAGATAAGATGGAGTGGAAGAGGAGCTTGATGTTTATACATATGAATCATGAGGCTGGGCCAGGTGACCCTGGGCTTCATTTCAAAATCAATAGCATCCTAATGTCTAAGCATTGTGTATCCTTAGTTAAGGCTTATGAATGGGTTGTTTGGGCTCCATAACCCGCCCCCTTTTTAAACTGTCAGCATTTTCTGGGGAGAGTTTCCTTTGATAACTTTTATTTGAGTCTTAGGGAGGGCACTGACTCAAAGAAAGGTTAAGAGTCACTGACTAAGGATGTTTCATCATGAAGCCCAAGAACAATATTGATGAATGGAAATTTCCTATTCAGCCTCATAAGTGAGAGTTAGCACCTAAATGCCTTTTTCCCCCTTGGACATCTTCCCTGATCATCTGAGATCAAATTGGTCCTCTCTCTCAATTCCTCTATTTACCACCATGTGTGCATTATTTCTTACCTTTTTTTTAAAAAAAAGCTTAGCCATTCCTTAGAAATAGCTAGCAATATTAGCATATCCCCAAGCTGGATGACTTAATTATCCATGTGAAACTAGTATTGGCATTCCCATTTTAGGGACAAGGAAACTGAGGCCTAGAAAATGTAACCAAATGGTCAGTAGTAAGTGGCAGAACTGGGATTTGAATCCAGTCTATTTGACTCCAGAGTTTACGCTGCTTTCCACACTCTTGGTGAATTCTGTTGATCAGCAGAAGTCACACCTATGCTTTGTAGCTCACTTTGGACGTTGTGCTCAGACTTTTATTGAAAGAATCAAAGTCCTGCATATGATCAAATCCTTTTATGAAATGGCCCTGTGTATGCCTGAGAATAAAAGATCCCTTTTGTAAATTAAATTCCTTTCCCTTTCCTTCATAGCTGGATTTTCTTAGGAACTTTTTTTATACACTCTTTCTTTGGAAATTGCAAAATACATAGAATCACAAAATTGTTAACACCCAACTCATAGATTTGGGATGGATTTCTGTGTAGCCATTTTTATTTCCCACACTGGTTTTCTAGGTAGTTCTTATTGTATGTAGTGGTGCTGTGTGTGTGTGTGTGTGTGTGTGTTAAAGTTGTGATTGAATTTAAAAACCTTGTTAGGAAGTTGAATTTCTGAAGGAGTCATTTATGTTCAGCCTGTGTGGCTAATGAACAATTATCTTTCAGTTTCCTCTGGAATCTTGCTTTAATGACTTTCACAGTGGTGTTTATGTATGCCATCACTTGCCTAATTAGCTTTATAAGGAAATCTGTGCAGTCTCAGGTCATCCTGCCCATAGGAGTAGCTTTTCGCTTCTCTGGAGCCTTTGAGGGGTGGTCCAGTGACCCCTTCTGATGCTGGAGACTGGCTTTTGCAGGAGACATTCTTTTTATCATGGGAAGGAGCAGAAAGAGTGTTAGGGTGGCGACTGGGTATGTGCCAGAATCCTTACTGTTGGTGCATTTCTTACCATGAAATTTTATTTTTATCATGAAATTGTGGGCAGGATAAATGAATTAGACAATAGCCTTCAGATTTAAGATGTGGAAATCTCCCCAGTTGAAGGAAATTTGCAGTTGAGCAAAAATTTAAGAACATTTGAAAGCAGAATTCATAATCCTGGTGAAAAAGGACTGTTAGGTGTATCAGTTTTGGTTCTGAGGGGGTGACCAAGCACAGTGCCCTGCATGAAGTAGATACTTTATTTTATTGACTGAACATGTAAGTAGGTGGGTGAATGAACGCCCCAGGACTGTAATATCTGTCCATGCAGGCAGAGTTGCTGACTCTCCAGCAGCATCTAGAAAGCCCTCATAACTCCTTTGTGAATGGGTGACAGAGTAAAAGAAGCTATTGGATCGATTTTAAGGTAAAAGCCAAAGACTCTAAGAGATGATCCCTGAGCATAACAGCATGTAATTTAAAAAGCCAAGCTTCTCAGGTGTACTGTTTATGGCCTATAATACCAGAAACCCACTTTTATTTGGACCTATTAAGTAAATGAAGTAGGCATTTAAAAATTTTTGCATATAAATTAGAAGGCTATGGTTCTCAAAACCATTAGGTCTAAAGATACTTTGTGTATTAAAAAATTATTGGAGGGCTGGGATTGTGGCTCAGTGGTACAGCGCTTGCCTAACGTGTGAGGGACTGGGTTCGATCCTCAGCACTACATAAAAATAAAGGTATGTGTCCATTTACAACTAAACAGTTTTTTAAAAAAGTTATTGGAGCCTCTAAAGAGCTTTTGTTTCTATGGATGTTATCTACCAATATTATATTAGAAATAAAGTAAGAAATCTAAAATATATTTGAAACAGTAATTCTTTTACTCTTCAACATAAATTATATAATTTTATGAAGGACACCCCCCCAAAAAAAATTAGAAGGGTGGTCAGGTCTATCTCATGTACTTGATTTAAATAAAACACAATTGAACTCAGCTGCTTCTATCTTCAATTTATTGTGCTAGATTTTGGTGGAAGTTTGTGTCTAGGATAGGTAAGTAATTGGAAAAAGGAAGAATACTTTAATAGCCTTTTCAGATAATAGGTATTTTTGATAGCGACAGTTGACGGGTGGTGGTTTCTGAGAAGTTAGTTGCCGTGTAGAATAAGGAACTCTGTGTCCCTTGGTCTGTCTCATGTGAGTGGCCCTTCTGTGTGCTTGTGAAAACTCAATTCTTCAGTTGTCTAGAAAACACTATTTCACTAGTTCTGCAGGTCTTCTCAATGTTGACACATTTCATTAGACAAGATCAAAAAAACCACCGTTGTTAACATCACCACCAACCTCATCAAAAAACCCTGAAGTATTACGAAGCCGTCAAGCTGGCCGCAGAGGCAAGTTTTCTAGAATTCTATTTTTCACTTGAAAGCTTGAATTTATCATAGGTGATACATAACGTCCGTGTCAGTGAAGTGACATTCTCACTTCACTCATTCTCAGGACAGTATCAGCCACACATTCAGATATCGGTCCGAATAGCTGCACCTTGTCTGATAGTTGTTCTTTCAAGTAAAACTGGTGTTCCACGAACAGAGTGACTGTTTGGTTCAGGACAGTGTCTTACTTGGAATGTGACCAGATGGCATATGTGGCCCAAGGAGTGTTAATATAGAATTAATAGGTTGCAGTCCTTCCTTAAGACCTTCTTAAATGAAACTGGCATAAAAAACAAAACCACCTGGGAGTTCATGGAGAGAATTAGTGCCCGTGAGTGGAGTGCAGGTTCCTGCTATTCCAGTACTGTTGTTGTTTGTGCCATTGGTGCAAATGTCAACACAAGGAAAACAACAAATAATGACAGTGTTATCCTGAAAACAGTCTGATCCTGAGAAATCTCAAGGAACTGTGGATCAGATTTTGAAGCACACTTACTCTTTTTTTTTTTTTTTTTTAAATGGTGCTGGGGATGGAACTCAGGGCCTGTGCCTGCTAAGCAGGCACTCTGCCGTGGAGCTCCACCATTGAAGCACACGTTGATTTAAGAGGTTGGAAATGACCACATTAAAATTCACATTAAAAAAGCAAAATTGTGGTACCAGTTGCCCAGAGAGCGTATAATCCAAAAGTCACATTTGTCTTAGAGAATTACATTCAAGGTAGTCAGCATCACGGACTCCTTTTGTTCCTGGGTGTGTTAAAAAAAAAATTAATTGGCACACCTTTTGCCTGTAACAGCAGGCAACTGGAGCACCTTCCTGGTGAGGTTGAACCACAGAGCAGAGGGCAGCTTGAAGTTAGGGTAAGCCAACAGACGCATCATCCGTATGTGGATCCTGGAGCTGTCCAATCACTCTCATCTGTAGTCACCAGGTGAGTTGAAAAGCAACAAGACTAGACAGTTAAGTTACAGGTCTCCAAAATAGAAACTTTGGGAGAACTTTTAATGTAGTGTTTAACTGAGAATATACTGAGGGTTTGGTTGAGGATTTTCAGAAAGCTTTCTGTTGTGGAATGCAACTTTGTTATTAAGAGCTTCAGAAATTCCCTTTATAGAGCATTCAGAATTTGCCAGACCCTGAACAAAACCTGACGAGTTGAGTTGCTGCTTCCAGGAGCATTCATCAAGGGGAGAACAGTTTGCGCTCTTCCTGTTCATAATTTGAGAGTCCTTTTGACTTGAAGTGGACAGTCATCTAATAAAAAATTATTTCATGTCTGTGGCACAGGTGTAAAGCACTATTTATTTTTGCTTTCCATAAAAAAGTTAGCAATGAATTTTTTTTGCCTTGAGACTTTGATTTAAAAAGGAGACATATTAAATTTCTGCTGGGTTTTTTTTGCCTTTCTGCCATGAGGCTGAATATACCCTTGCACTGGACAGGGTTGTAGGCTTCTTAGAAAGGGGTAGAAAACCAGTAGCCTACCTCACCCCAGACCTGGTCAAGGCAGAGCTATTCTGCAGCAGACTTTTGCAAAGAAGTTGTTGGGTCCCTTGTCTCCTTGGCTGGCTTTTCATTTTTCTTCTGGTCTGAAGGATGGGAGAAATACATCATCCTTTTCAAACAGTTTGACTGTGAAGAGTTTGCCCACGTAGTGGACGCTGGCAGAGGAGAGAGGGTTTTCCGGGGCCTCCCGGTTGTGCTCCCCCATCTTCTTCAGGCTGCTGACTGCGCAGGGATACTAAACTCGTTCCTCTAATAGGAACAGCATCTGGCCTGGCTCCCAAAAACTGCTAGTGCTGTGCTCTCTCGCAGCTCTGATTGAGTGTTAGGTATCTCGCTGGCTGCCTCCAGCGCCTCTTATTTTTAGGGACTTCGTTAACGTCTTCTGTGTGAGGAACATGAGAGTTGAACCATGACTGCTGGAATTGGAAACTTCAGGTTTTTAGGCCACTGTTCTCTTATCACATGGCCCCATCAGGTTCTTTAGTTACAGAGGTTTAAAAAAAAAAAAAATTCACTGTAGAGGCCGGTGGATGGGTATAGGGAAGCAGTGTGGGTGGCTGAGCACCTAATGGGCAGTGGAACAAGATATTGTAACTAAAACTCCGGCCAGCGTCTTCAGAGCGATGGCCTTTCGGGTGCTGGCAGGAGTCTGCTTACAGCTCAGCCCAGTTACCAAGGGTATGCACTTGTGATAACAGTATTTTTCCCTTTTTTCTTCGGGAACTGACTCTTCACATACTGAAGTGGTCCTGGGAAAAGAGGTTGGATGCTCAGTAGGTGACATAAGGGCTCTGGTAGGCTTGACCTTGCCAGCTGTCTGGGTACCAGATGGGGTAGCCAGTCCAGCACAGGCTCACCCAGGCAGGGAGCTGGACTCCAGGCGGGTGTCTGTTGACCTATAGGACAGCTAATGGAGGGTTGATTACAGAGATGACTCTTTCAATTTGTTTATCATCTCTTTCGTAATTAACATGGAATCAAGGTGTTTAAAACTTATTTTCTATTTTTGGAAGGCTGAGCAATTTTATTTATGACCATTTCTTTAAAGGTCAATGAGGTTAAATGAGTGTCCTTAAGGAAGTTCATAGAGAGACCTGAGGCCTGTGCGCTCTGGTCCCTCCCTCCCGGTGGGGGACTGACAGGTTGCTTTCTCTGCAGTCCTGAGAAAGGGCTCTGCTGCTATTCCTACCCCCTCACAGACTGCGGGACCTTGTAATTGTGTATCAGTTTCATCTCTATTACTAAAGTGTGGGTGTTTGATGGAAGGACCTCTTGGGTGGACAGGGCTGTCATAATCACCTCTGTACCTCGTTTTGAGCTTGGTGCATGGGAGGCGTGGGTGGGCAGTGACCGTTGGGTGGACAGGTGCTTGCAGGAGGACAGCCACACTTCTTGGCCAGAGAAAAAGTGAGGCATCCCCCACTGTTCTGGTTTTATTTCTTCCTCAGGCTGTGGGTGCATGCCAACTCACTGGCTTGAGTCTGTACATCACCCAAACTCCAGCCCCATTTGGGAACCCCTGCTCTTGAGCTGCGAACGCATTTTCTAACCACAGTGTTGGTTCCTATGGCTCCTGTTCCAAGACTGTGAGACTTTTTCTAAACATGAAAACTTGAAAATAAAACCGTTTGCCCAAGGTTTTTAGATTTTATAGCCTATCACTTAAGATGGGGAGATTGTGCTAACACTTAACTTCCTCCCATGCATCTGGCTAGGCTTGGGGAACCATAAAATAGACTTTGAAATGGGAAACAAATATATTTTAGTACATGCTGCTGAAGCAATGCGTATTATAAGTTATTCTACTGGGGTTAAAAATCGTTAAATGTTAGCTTTTAAATGATTGAACTTATGTCTTATTGGTTACAGATAATAAATGTCTTCTTAAACCAGCTTAAACTGTCAAAGTAGAATTCACATGGGGATACACAGGGTGGTTTGTGGGGTGAGGACAGGAATTGTGGCCAGGCTGCCAGGGTCTGTAGTACCAGGGCTGCCATTCTGTCAGTCTGAGGCCCTGGTCTCTCTGCTGCTTCTGTATTGGGCTTTCTCTGCTTTAGGGTCTAAAGTGGCAGTGTCAGGTCTTGACCATACCTGCCCCCAAGTTCAAATGCTAACAGACTCAAGTCTCAGTTTCCGAGAGAGATTTCTGGTGACCTGGCCTGCTCAGGTGGCCACCCCAGTCCAATGAACTCAACCTACTGAGAAGGAATCAGAGGAACTGAATGGGGCTGAAATGGGATCCTATAGGCTGGAAATGTATCAAGATTCTGGAAATAGTCTACCAGGGCTACCAAAGTTGGAGCCAACCATAGGGTCCCGCTGGCACCTTATTTCTTTGTTTTTAACTATTCACTGTCTCTCTTGGCTGCTCCTCCAGTGCCTTCCTGGGGCCTGGAAGCCTACCTGTGGGCACAAGAAGGAGATGGACTCTTCAGAGCAGGGCGTGGGCTCTGCACATAGCAGGAGGTCTCTGCTGCAAGGTTGTGTGGATAGTCATTCTGCCAAAGAGGTAGAATTTCCATGGAAAGCTCTGGAGCAGATGAAAAGGAAAGAAAAGAACATTCTGATTTGCATTGGCTTTTGGGGTGTTACTCTTAGGGAGTCGGGGAGGAGGGGAGTGGTAGAGAATGTGCCCTGAGAGGTGCTCTTGATTCTTCTCTGAGATGAAATAGATTTTATTCAACCACTCATATTTTAAAAAAATTTCTTAAATGTGGCCCTTTAGTGATCCGCTTTTAATATCCTGTTGGACATTTTAGTCAAAGATGATCGTTTGCTGTTAACCAACCACCTGGTTTCGGCAAAGGCAGTTTTGTGTTTGAGGCGCACTCTCCAGAGCTCTATCCCACAGCTGGATGGCTTTGATTGCATTAAACTAATAAAAGTCCCCTGGTTAAAGGGGAATGTCCTACATTTCACATCTGAAATCCTTTTCATGACGTATAGGACAAGCAGAGCTTTCCGCACATTTTGGTGAGGCTTAGCCGCTTTTGATGCCTTACTTTGATGATAATCTTTATTTTAATTTTTCTGATTGCTTCTGGTTAACCTTCCATTTGGGCTGTCTGCCGAATTTAGCGATAGATATGCCTTCCGTTCCTGGATGGAGTCATTCGACCCATTTCCCTGCTAACTTCTGTTATGACCGCACCGAGGACCCCCCTAGAAAGTACATGGATAGTATTTGGAAATGAAGGACTGACTCAAGGCCCTGTCACATTCCTGTGGCTCACCCTAAGTGCGGTAGCCCTGGTGGATGACAGAGTCTCAAAACGGATACTAGGATCTCATGTTAGCCTGGGAAAGCATCCTCAGTCACTGGGAACTTTTTTTTCTTCTTTTAACTGGTGGTGCCTACACACCTTCTAGAATTGGCTTTTCTTTGTCCTTAGAAAGCTAGAACATCAAAAAGAGAGGCCCCGTACTACTTGGCTAGTGAGAATAACCACTGAGCATGTTGTGTACTCCATCTTAAAAATTTCTTATATTTTAGGCTTCAGATTTCTCTAAATAAATTTGTGTCATCTGTTGTGTAGAAAGAGCTCTTGGCTGGGATTGTAGACACGAGTGCCTCTCTCTCAACTGTGTTCTTGAGTTAGCCCTTATTGCATCCCTGGAGTTGAGAGATTTCTTTTGCAAAATGAAGGTGCTGGTCGACTACAGTGATCTCTAGGATAATTCCAACCCAACAGAGCAGGACTCAAACTTTGAAAATTCTTTTGGTTATGAGTCATATGCATTTAGGGCTCTTGTGGGGCGGAATAATGAATTCTATCTTCCAGCAGGCAGGCTCTGGGTCCTCCATTGCGGTACACACAATGCCGAATATGGCAGTAACTTAATAAGCATTGGTGGTTTCATATGTGAATGGATGAATGGTAGCCGCTCTGAAATGGCTTTTTAGGATATAATCTGTGTTTTGAACCAACCTAAGTCTGACCTCTGTCATTTGGAGTCTATTTTGAAGATGAGAGGTTAAAAACCTCCTTCATATAAATTACACTCTGTGGCCCTGGATAGCGAGGCCCAGGCTTCTCTGCAGAACACAGAAAGACTGGGCTGTTCTTTCCCAACCTGTTTGTCCTAGGACTGCCTACTTGACTAATCAGTTTAAGCTCTTCCCTCTTAGGCCACTAATCCTATTTCTCCAGCTGAGAAGCAGCAGGATAATGGTAATGTGTCCCATAGCTATTAAAAGATGATATTGCCTTGCACATAAAGTACTTATCTTTTTCTCTGCAAAAGGATGATTAAGCAGAAATTTAATTTTCATTTATGCTTTTGCCTTTTTGTAATATTTCTTGATATCTTCTAGGGTAATCAGGGGAGAAACAATTTTTATTGTTTTTGCTGATTATCTTCTACCTGTTTTGGTCATAATAACAACCTAATGCTTATTTTCTTACATGAGCTTCCATTTCACCAGCCCACTGAACCCTAGTGGCTAGAGGGGGAGAACATAGAGTGAAAATAGAAATGATCTTTTACAGGTGGTATTTTCTGAAAAACTGACTAATGCGAAATAAATACATTTCATGGTTATTTGCCAGCTACAATCTTCTCAACTTCTACAGGTCAGATTTTCTCATTGAATACTTGTATTCCCCCTGGTTTATATGTGTAGAAAGGGCTTCACTAAAACCCAGATCATTCTGCTTTAATCATACACAGGCAGCCAACCCAGATCCTTTAGGAACCTGCAGTGTGTGCTAATGAAAACCGAGGGAGGTGGAGAGACTTTTCTTCCTGCCTGCTTTAAGGAGAAAGTTCCTGGCTCTCCAGAGTTAGGTAGCAACTGCCCGTCCAGGAGTGTGCCCCTGATACACTGGATTCTGAATTCACCCAGTGTTACATTTCAGTGTGGGGTGTCCATCCTCGCCTTCTCTGGACTTTTCATATGTCTGAGATATTTCATCATCACCATGATCATGGCCATCGCCATCATTTTGCCCTTCGATCCAGCTAATCAGCCGAGAATCAGCCCTAAGGAAGTTATGCTAACTATGAAAGATTTTTGCACAGTAAACCTGCCCATTGTTGGTTTACTTGTAATAGCCAAAAAAAAAAAAAAACTAGAAACCTCCTTTCTGACCAGTTTTAGGGGAAATGATTCAGTGATGATCAGTACGGTATATACAATAGTAAACCATTAAGCATGTTTTTGAATCACTGCCAAGGACATATGTGGAAAAAATGCTCATGAAAATATACCCTGCCACTTTTAAGAAAGATAGTAAATTATATTCACAGCATGATTACAGTGATTTAGGGAAAAAAAATCTGTAAAGGAAAAACCTGAAACAGTGATGATTAATCTTGAGGTGACAGGAGACATTTGTTTCATCATTTCCTTTATTTTTCTGTGTTGTCTAATTTTTTAAAGGAACCAACATTCTTTGCATGACAAAACACCATATAGGTGGATATTTTAAAGTTAAAAAGTCTTGCAAAGCAGCTGGAAATGGTTGCCATGGTAATAAAAATACTTAGAATGAATTCTTATGGGTCTAGAAGTCATCCTTTGTAAAGAGTGTTCATGGAGCAGGGCTTCTAGATGATAAGAGTCTCCAGCTGGCAGTCCTCCCCAGTGTGTCCCTAGCTTCTGAGTGCCATCCCTGAGGCCAGGGTAGAACTGGTGGGGGAGCGTGGAAGTGCTGGAGCAGGGGACCAGAGGCGGTGTGGTCTTGGGCCGGTCCTCCTGTATCTAGCTTTATATTTTTATTACTCTTACTTTTTAATGCTATGGGCTATAGATGCAAACCTAGCCTTGAATTATTAAGAATAATAAGGTCTGGTTGGGTGTGGTGGTGCAGGCTTGTAATTCCAGTGACGCAGGCGGCTGGGGATGTAACTCCGTGGTAAAGTGCTCCTGGGTTCAATTCCCAGTACTGGGGAGAAAATAGAGGGAAAAAAAAAATAGGGCAGCAGAGGAATAAAACAAATCCCAATTAAAAAAATAAGTAATACCATTTTGTATCTCGATTTACAGTGCCTATGAGTATCCTCATGGGTTTGTATATTTCTAATTCCATTTCATTAAAGAAGATGGGCTAGCCACCGGGCTTTGAAATTAGAGCAAGGGTGGCTACTGACCCTGCTACTTGTTAGCTGTGAATTTTGGACAAGTCTTCTAACTTTGTTGTATATAAAATGGAAACAATACCACCTTTCTCATTGGGGTTTGTGCTTATTTCAAGGAAGACAATGTACATACAAGTTCTTATGTATTGTATGGTTCGTGGCATGTGCATGGAAGGTAACGATTGTCACAAGCTGCTATAGAAGTGGGCCGTGTTATTTAAAGGCCCACAGCGAGCTTGTCTTGGAGAACACAGTCCGCACTGTACTGTCTTGGAAGGTTGTACATGGTACCTGAAGTGCAAGTGGATAGCAGAATGATTGGAGACAAGTTCCTTGGGAAGTCATTCTTTTGGGAACTTGAAAGCAGAGAAAACAGTAACAAGAATTAGAGTATAATGGCATTAATTAAAATCATAAGACAACCGTAATCTTTATTCACTTACGTAATTAGGTCCTGGATATTGAACCCAGGGCCTTGCAGCACATGATGGGCAAATGCTCTACCACTGAACCACATCCCCATCTCTTTTTAAATTTTATTTTGAGACAGTGTCTCGCCAACTTGCCCAGGCTGGCCTTGAACTTGCTCTCCTCTCTGCAGCCACTACAGTAGTTAGGTTTACAGGCTCCATGCCCAGCCTCCTCCATTTAGTATTTTACAATTTGTAATCAGATCTCTTGAGCATTTTGCAAAGATGAAAGTCAAGAAAGTGTACTTGTTGGTGTTGAGTTGGATCTATCCCCCGTTTAAGGTAAAACATTCATGAAGGTTGAGTTGGGATTTGTTACATTGCAGTTATGGATAAGGATTATATATTTTTTGAGGACTGAATTGAGACAGTTCTTCCAAGGAGGGCAAAGAAACTCTTCACCATAATTGAATAATCCATGTCACTTTTGGATATTAGCTGGATTTAGAAACACAAACTGTTGGTTTGTGTTTACAGCTGCAGAATGTATAAATTCTGTGAGATCAGAGTTCATATTCCTTCATATTTTGTCCCTTCTACTACCTAGAAAATTCTTTGCATATAGTAATGAACAGATGGAAATCTATTAGTCTACCCAATTCCTTTCATAAAGATTCAAGATGAGCCAGGCGTGGTGGCATACACCTGTAATCTCAGCAACTCCAGAGGCTGAGGCAGGAGGACAGTTTTGGCAACTTAGCAAGGCCCTGTCTCAAAATGAAATAAAAGGGGCTGGAGGTGTAGCTCAGTGGTAGAACACACCTGGGTGTAATTCCCCACACTGGGGTGAAAAAGACTGAAGCTGACGTAATATTGAGGAGAAGAAGAGGAGATGTACAAAAATAACTACTTGATCTTTTCAGTGCAGCGGTAGCTTTAATAATTCATGGTGCGATTGTGCTGCTGTCCTTCATTTTTCCATTCTCCATTCATCTACAGTCCACTTGCAAAACATGGACAGTATCTTTTTCCTTTTTTTAAATTTACTTTTTCTGTACCTCCCAGAGTGATGTTGACATACTTGCTCTGCTAAAATTCCAGCTCTCTTCATAGCTGATTCATTTAATGATTACAGTCCCAACGGCCCCCTTCCCACAAAGAAAAGTGTCTCATATTTTCACACTAACAAGCATGTTCTTCTGCTTGATTTCCATAGTTACCTACATTGTGTCAATCTGAGGAGTTGGAAAGAAATTTAACAGGCTATTAGGATGAGAATACCTTTTAGAAAAATAAAGTTCTCTTGAAGTTTCACCTTGGTGAATAAAGAAGCAAGTCTAAACTCTTCCATTAGTGAATAATGACTTTTTTTTTGGTATCAGGGATTGAACCCATGGGAGCTTAACCACTGAGCTACATCCCCAGTCCTTTTTAAGACAAGATCTCACTAAATTGTTTTGGGCCTTACTAAATTGCCAAGGCTGGCTTTGAACTTGAGCTCCTTCTACCTCAGCCTCTCGAGCTGCTGGGATTATAGGCATGTGTCTCTGTGCCCGGCGAACAATGACTTTTAACATAGTCCTTGTGAGCCTCACATTTCATTGGTTGATTGCTTTTTCATCTTAGCTCGGTTCATCTTAAAACCAAATAAAGTTTTTGGGATTTTTTGGGTAGAACAATTTATTTTTCTAAAAGTTTGTCATTCTCAAAACATCTGGGAAGAACCAAGTAAAAAAAAAACGTGAATTTAGGTGGGATGAAATCTAAGATAGCTCTCAACAAAGAACTTACCAGAAAATTCTTGAGTGGCAGCAACCTTTATCACTAACAGCCCACAGCATGCCTCTCTTAATTCTTTGAAAACCTAAACTCACTAGAAAAGATGCATTTCTAAATGGTTTTGGAATCTGCTGCTGTTTTCTTTTAAAAATGTCATCACAGTTTCTTAGTAAATTCATAACTGGATTTGATACATGGAAAAATGATTTCTCTGCCTCCTTAGAAATAGATCACACTTAATGATGTAAGCCTCTCAGGAAATGGGGAATGGACTGGATTGAGGCTCAGCTTATGGATAGAAGATTCCAGCCTGGCCTTGAGTCTGATGTTCTGGAGGGACGTGAACAGCTCCTTGAGCTTATTCTCATCCACAGAGACGACCCAGATGTTTTATTGTGTAGTACACCTGTGGTATATCGTGTGCATAGATAACCCAGGGAGTAAATGGAAGGATGTTGACAGGCAATCTTTAGTAAATTGCATCCCAAATGCTAATAACAATTTATTGTAGGCCAACACCAAAAATTTTGGAGATTTTTTAGGTTTCTTGCAAGTAGTTGGGGACACAAAAGGATTATAGAAATATTTATAGTAGTCATCAACTTGCACATAAACTCAAAGTACTTCAAGCAAGCTTGTTGTAATTTTTCTTTTGGAGAACTGGAATAAGTAATTATTTCTTATAGCATCTGACTATTTAACTCCTACTAAAGTGTACCCGTTATTTAAATGTCTCTTATTTAACTTTTTTTTTCTTTTGACCCTTAAATTTAATATTCTCTAGACCAAAATAAGCAGCGATGGTCAGGACATCTTTGAAGAGAGATTGTGAGAGGACAGTTCATATTAATGTGTAGATCAGGAATATTACATATCGTTCTGAAGAAGCATAAAAATGATTCTTTCAAAAAAACTGGCAAAATACTGAGTTATTAAAGCCAGCTGATAGATCATTGGCATTCATTTTATTATACAGTCCTACTTGTGGTTGAAAAATTTTATAAAAATGAAGAATGAGTGAACAGGGGAAAACTTTCCATTCAAATGTTGCTGGATTTGATTACCAAGACCCTAAGCGTATTTGGCTTCTCTGCAATATTTGAACTTGGAGGGATGAGCTTCTGCGCCTAAAGAGTTCAGCTAACCACGTTCAGCCAGGGAACCTGTCACCCACCTGGGGGTAGAAGTGTGTTGATGCCTTTCTGTACTTCGGGGTAAGTAGGGAAGGTCCACGGGGCATCATTGAGTCACAGATGCTACACATGGAAAATGCCCACTGTGGTATTGTTGCTGTGTTTGCTGATGATGTGTGTTTAGCAGGCTTGGTCCTTGTCTGCGGAGATCCCTTTATCTCAGTCCAGCTCAGAAATTGTTGAGATCCTTGGATGTACTTCCTGGATGAGGCGCTCTTACATGTTTGGATGTGGCACCTGGTAACAGGTGATAACGAGGAAGGACAAACTCTTTGACTTATGTGTTCTGGAGCCATGGGCAGGTGGTCAGATTGAAGGACCAACGGTGCTCATTTGCAGTATCTTTGCTATATATACTTTTATGGAAGCTTTCAAGACCTGCCTTGGCATCTGTTCTGAAGAGTGCAGTTTTTTGCCTCAGTACCAGGCTGAAGCCAGGTCTCAGAAGCACTTGGGCTGGTACATGACTGGTCAATTACAAAGAGGTGCTTGAGGGCTGGAGAGTGTTTGTGACAAGGGAGACTTCAGGAATGAAAGGAGGAGTGACTCCCTCTCCCCTCCCTCCCTCCTTTCTTCCAAGGCAGGAATTTAAGGTGTAGTGTTTATCTGTTTTGCTTTCCTTTTTGTTTGGGGTAGGTGGTTAAAAATAGAAAGGAGGGAAGGAGAGGAAGTTAGGCTTCCAGCTCCCTGTGAGCTGGGAGGCCCTGCTGGTTCTGGGCAGTGGGTGGGAAGGATGCTCCCCAGGGGTGCTGAGCCTCTTTGCTCTGGATGGGGAAATGTACCTTTCCTCCTGTCAACTAGCACGGACCCTCAAAGGTTTTTAGGTACATCAAGATATCCCATTTTTGTTTTATGATGATAGCTTCCTAAAGATCATAGAAAACCTAGGAATCTTACATGTTGAAGAAAGTCTTAGAGTGCCCAAGAATTGGCTGAGGGTGTAGCTCAGTGGTAGAGTGCATGCTTACTAACCTGTGTGAGTCCCTGGGTTCAATCCCCAGCACCACTGCCAAAAGAAGTGCCCAATAGTACCAGGGTTCTTCCTTTTTCTGTGGTGCTGGGGATCAAACCCTGGCCTCATTTGTGTGTGCTCTAACACTGCCCTCAGAATCCCCCCACCCCTTGGAAAGGCCTGCCTGCTGTCAATATCACATGGCTACCTTTGTGTGTTCTGTTTTGTTCAGCGTCAGCCGAGCCTCCTATTAAAGTTTCCTCACACAGGGTCATCCTTTCTCATCACAGTTGCATCGCGTGAACCTTAAGGAGCAATGACTGAGTGACAGAGGCAGTGTGAAACTAGAAAAATGAAACAGGGCTTGCGTGCCCCCTTTGGAATTGCTGTCCTTTGTACTTGGTAAGACACACTGGCCATCTGAATGTAAAGGCAGCTTCTTACCTTCCATAAGTAATAAGTCATGATTTCTTAATGAGGCAAATGGTCTATTATTTAGTGAATTCACAGTATTTGTTACAAGTAAATTCATTAAGAGGGAGCACTGTTCCAACACAGCGATTCCACTTTGCCGACAGTCAAGGGGCATCTTCCCTGTGCTCTGCACTGTGCTAGCTCTCAGAGAAATGCGGATGCAAACAAGCTCAGGATGAGCTTTTTAAAGAGGGTTATAATTTTAAGGGTACAGCAGACAAGAGCAGAGTCTGCAGTCAAAGGAGAAAATCATGATAAAAGTCATCAGATGTAAATCCAAAGTGGTTTAGAGCCAAAGAAAAGGAATCAGGAAGCAACATTTGAATTTGCTTTTAAAGAAAGGGTAAGTTTTAACAGGTGGCCCTGTAAGGAGAAGAAAGCTACAGGAGGGGAACGGGAACAGAGCAGTGACCGGGGAACATGGGACAGGGAGCCCTGGACTAAACGCTTTCCATGCATGAGCTCAGTTAGATCTACTTCATCAGGGGAGGCTGCATCTCAGATGTATTTGGCTCATGCCTGTAATCCCAGAGGCTCAGGAGGCTGAGGCAGGAGGATCCAAGTTCAAGGCCAGCCTCAGCAACTTAGGAATGCCCTGTCTCAGGGGCAGGCAGACAGACAGGGGATATGGCTCTGTGGTTAAGAGCCCCTGGGTTCAATTCCTGGTACCCTAAAATAAAATTTAAAAAAAGTTTGTCTCTAACAAACTGTTTCTCATCACTGATTCTACTCTGCCCTTATTTTGTGGTTACTTATAAATTGCTATATTTACTCCCCCCATAGATTAACTCTGCATACTCTCTAGTATCCAGAATAAGTCCTACATCCTCCTAAATCCTCAAATATTTCTTAAAAGGAAGATGATTTTCTTTGACAGGTAGTTGATTTTATACAATGCATATCCACTGAGAAAACAGACATGTGAATGTTTAATACTCTGATTATCATATACTCCCTTATTTAATCAGAAGTATAAAATGCATGCCAAAGCCTAACATCAATAATTTATTATGCACCATTTAATGTTATCTGAGCCATGCTTTTTCTTTGTCATTATGAATTGAGCACTGACAGCAATACAGCATTCATTGTCTATTTATGAAGAAAGCATTTGAAATAGGTAACTGATGTCTTTCCCGAGTAGCCAGGGAAATACAAGTGGAGATTTTTGTGTCATTAATTATGCGTTTGTATCCTGACCAAGATACATTGTACTTTTGAAGTTTGCTTTATCCCTTTCTTGTTTTTTGTGGTGCTGGGAGTGGACCCAGGGCCTCGTGTGTGCCAGGCAGGCGCTCACCACTGAGCTGCACCACTAGCCTCTGCTTTATCCTTGAGATTATGGTAGCTATAAATCTGCCACTGAAACCAATCCCCACAGGTTGCTATGATCTTGCCAGCTATGGGAGCTCGATTTTTTTTTTTTTTAACTTTGTAACACTTAAGATAATTTATGATACAGATGACTCTTTAGAAGTCAACTCAGATGATGATCTACATTTTATTCATGATGGAACTTATACTTTCAGGGAAAAAAATATTCCTCCAAAGCCAAACTTTTATGAAGTCTTTAGTAAATCCAAGCATAGATTGCCACTGGTAGAAACGGTCCTTAACACAAAGCTTAATCACCGTTTTCTTTCTTTCCTTTTTCCTTCCCCTCCTTTCCTTTTTCTTTTTTTTTTGTTGTTGTTCTGGGGAACAGACCCAGGGCTTTGCCCATGCTAGGCAAGTGCTGTACCAGTGAGCTCCACCTACAACCCTAATCTGTTTTCTGAGTAACTTTTCCAGTGAGGTTTTTCATAGAGAGATGCACCTGATGAGCTTATTAAAAATAAATGCCCAGCACTAGGTGTGTAGCTCAGTGGGACAGCACTTGCTTAGCAGGCACTAGGCTCTAGATGGGATCCTCAGCACCACAAAACCAAACAGACATATTCCTTTGTGTTATTTCCAGGGCCAGTTTCTCTGTAGATAAAATACTGGAACAGTGAACTCAGAAAAGCTGAGTTGACCTGTTAACTGAATGGAGTATATGAATGAGCTGTGGGAAGCTTGTCAGAGTTAAGTAACAGCCATGAGTTGGAAGTGGTAAAATAGCAGACTGCAGGAGCCAGGGGAGGAGGACACATCTCTTCTGCTAGCTGTGCTTCAGGTGGGGTGAACTGTCTGGAGCTGGCTCTGTGGGCCAGTTGCCTTCAGAAGAAAGATGAGCTCTTCTTCCTCCTCACAGCCCCACTGTGGTCTCTTGAGATTTTCAGAAATCACCATTGACTCCATATGGGTTAAGATCAAAACAAAAGACACCCACAAATTACCAAAATCAGTCTTTAAAAAAAGCACCTCATAGTAAGCAAAAAATTTCAATAGATTGTTATCTAAATTATTAAATGATTCGAGAGGCACTTTGGGGGGTTTTATTCCACACTGGCCTTTATGTAACAATAATTTTCACATCAAAGTGATCTTTCCAGATTGCCCTCCACCCCTCCCATCCCTGTTTTCAGATAATTATGTTGTCAGGACAAAAGTAAAATCTTTTTGAAAACATTGCTTCCAGGGTGCCAGAAGCAAGCACTTATAACTGCCCTCAATTTGCAAACAATTTGGGTGTTTGATAAGTTTTCAACAGGACCATGTTGAGTTCACAGAATCCAGTTTCTTTGAAGGAAACAAAAGGGGTCCCAGTATTCTTTATGGAAGTCTTATTAGGAAATAGAAACCTGCCTTTCAGTCCCTCAGCAGAAGGACTGGGCTGTTGCCCAAGAATTCCCAGTTGGGAGCCTGAACAAAGAAAAAGCCCCTGGTCACACTGGCAGATAAAAGACCTAATGAAAGCTCAGAGGACAGGTGAAAAATTAGGGTCTGGAAGCCAGAGGCTGTTAAATAGAAATACAGGGGGAGGGAGGTAGCCAGTCAAAGCTACTGCTACACCTACAATGTCCTTAAAACTACAATGTAAAATTTTAGAAATCCAAGGCTTTGTTTTTTCTGTGTGTTTCTGAATTTTTTACTCTGAATTGACTGTTGGATTCTAAAAGAAAGTCTTGATAATGAATGGCGTCAAATGGTCTCATAGGTCTGTTTTTCTCTCCTGATGAAATGACTCCCTGGATTAAATAAAAGCAGTCCTGTGTGGTCAACACAACCAGTACCTGGTTTCCTAAGACCGGGTTTGGATCCAGGCGGTGTTCTTGCTGGCCTTAGGGGACTGGGCAGGTTCTCAGTGTTCAGGTTCATTGTGTTGGCTTATTTGCTAAATCAATGCCCACAAACATGCAATGACAAATGGCCCTCGTGCAAAATAAGTGCTCAGTAAACTTGGCTGCATGCTAACCCTAAAGGAGTGGCCCAGAGGCTCCACTCGTGATGAATTCCCTGCATTTATAAAACACTCTGCACCTTTCCCTCCCTCCATAGGGACAACTCAGTCGCTTGAAATTATGATCCCATACTGAGAGGTACTTGGCAAATTGTTCCACTCGGTTAGTACTGTGAACTCAGAAATCCAACCATGGTATTCCAACCAGTGCCATTTCTCTCAGAACATCTGTTTAAGACAATGGAACTCATATAATCTTGGTGGTTTTTAATCTCTCACTGAATTCTGTGCATTTTGATTTAAATTACTGTAGCTGATTGAGCATTTTGAAAATCTAGGCTCAATTGTTGGCTATTCCTGTGACTTTTGACTTGGAACAGATCTCAGGATTGTGTGTGTGTACATGTTTTTTATTCATAAGGATAAAGGTGTTTATATATGAATATATATGCAAACAATTTCAAAACTAAGCTTCTTATAAATAAATACATATGTAATTTTGCAATTCATTTTGAGCCTTTTGGTTTCGTTAGTTTTAGAGGAAGGGGGTCAGGGTCTGAGTCTTGCTCTCTGGTGTAGTTTGAATCCTTTGACCCAGAAAAAGTCTCAACATCTCTAGGTCTTAGTCTCTGTGAATTGAAGGGTTTGATTCCTTGATTCCCTGAGTCCTTTCTTCCCAAACATTTCCTCCTCCTCTATTCCATTGGTCCTTGACTGGGACTTTCTTCCCAAGTCACTGTGAGAGGGTGGCTGGTAGACATCAGGTCAGACTCTGTGCCTGTAATTAGGCTTGTTATCATTAATCAGAAATCTTGCCTAAGGCTTAGGTAAAACATTTAGGTGCTGGGTTTTACCACAGCCCAATGGGATTGCAGAGTGTCTGAGGTTTGGCCTCTTTTCATGGAGCTTCAGTGTCTGTACCACCTCATGAGGTCCAGGATTCCCTGCTGCTTCGTGAGGAAGACCACGTGAGGACTGTTCTAAGGTTCTCCCATAAAACAGCAGGAGGGGTTCCTGGGGGGCGGCGTGAGGGAGAGGCTGAGCAGAATCCACAGCTGTGCAGGTGTCTCTTCCCTCCTTTTATTAACATCCCTGACGTCAGCTGGACATTGGTGGGATTAGAGGAGTGGCCACTAGGTGAAGAATTAATAAATTTGAAAAAGTTTTAACTTGGGAGCTGCGAGGTATTCATTTACTCTCCAAGCATTTTTCATCACTACCCCAGATAATCCAGTAAAATTTGTGGAATCATTTAGCCATACGCAATCCACCTGCCTTTTAAAACCTTTGGATTTGGCTCTGTCCACTCTTCTCTGGGAGAACACAGGGACCGAATGGGGTGGCGGCCCCTCAACTGTTGGACTTCTCTGTCCTCTGAGTCTATTGTCCCCACCCCAGGCATCCTCTACCTCACCCTCAGGCCCAGCTGAGCTGCCACCTGCCCCAGTGTCTATCCTCCTTCCCTCCGACCCCCAGGCCCCACCAATCTGTTTGCGTGGCTGCTGTGGGGCCCCTCAGATCCTGCTGGGGACTGCAGAGTTTTTCTTAGATGTCTCACTAACGTAAACATATAATTCACCATCCAGTCCAGGACACTCTAGGAGCCAAGGGAGGAAAGCCATTAATAATTGAGCTGGGACTGACCAGGCACACTCAGACGCACAGTTGCCCTGCTGGTCTCCCATGCGTGATCCAAGCCGTCTTGATGGTCAGGACAGTCCTTTTGTGTTTCCTCCACCTCCACAGTGCCACAGACAGCTGAAGTGATGAATAAAACAGGATTGTTCTGATAGGCTTGGGCTGGGAATGCGGTGTCGCTGATGGGCGGTTAGCGGCTCCTGAGTGCTCAGGAGCAGCATAGTGTGTGGAGCAGGCCTGAGCCCTGTGGGGTAGGTGCTGTTACTTTCTATTTTTCTTAAAGGAAGATGCGAATTTCACATACCTGCATGTCATTTTTTCTCAGCAGTTTCTCTGGGGAGTTTCTCTGAGAAATGAGCTGGGACAGACAGCTCAGGATGCTTGTGGCATGTCATCGAGCATAGGAAAAATAACAGTCTAACAGGGCAGGAAAAGGCAGGGGATTAACTTACAGCCACATGTGCCATAAATGCACATAGCCATCAACCATGAAAACGTAGAAGTAAATTTATTGTGATGAAAAGATGTTTAGTATATGGGTAAATAAAGCACACTGAAGAAAATTGTTGTAAATATACAATAGGCTGTAGTCACTCTGTGATAGGCACTTGGGATGCTTTTGTTCATTGGATCTTCACACCAAACCTAGGAGTTTATTCTTATCCCTATTATCTGATGAGGGCCAAGTAGCCCAGAGATGGCAAGTAAATTACCCAAGGTGGTATAGCTTGTAAGTGTCCCCCAAGGCCTTTGTGATTTAATTGCTATTCAATACTCCATCTGCATCAAGAGCTATACCCTTTGTTTTTTTTTTTCAAAGACCTGTAAGGAAATACACCAAAATGTCCACAATGTTTATTCGAGAGGTAAGAGTGTGGTTCCTTTCCTTTCTTCTCTGAATTTTTCTCCTTTCCCAACCACCAGTAAAGTCAATCAACAAATAATCCTAATGGCTTCCTAAATGTAGAAAGTTGGTTCACTGGTATTGCTTTTGCCTTTCTGGGATTTATGTGGAGACAGAGAAGCTAAACCAGTTAACCATTGTAGGAAAGGTTAACTAAAAATAATCATTAAATAATTAAAGGATAACTATAAAGTAATTAGTTCAATAATTTAAAATCTTTCCTCCTGTTTTCCAAACCTGGATGGGCCAGTTTATCTCTGGGTTTGTAACACATCAAGAACTCAAGCCTTTAAGTAGGTGAGAAGCTAGATTAAGTGGTCCTCAGGTTTTTAGCCATCTAAGCAGTCCTTAGAGTTAAAAAGGAGACCAGCGCAGTCATCGGTTAGTTACTTTTGAGGTGAGAGATGTGGGCTGGGTCTTCATGGGGAAGGTGACAGTGCTCTCCTGGTTAGTGGCACTAGTTCCATCTTTGGGGAGGGAAGAGGCAGGCTGGGGAAGACTCTGCTGCTGGGCAAGCCTGCAGGTGCCTGACCCCTCCCAATGACCCTCTCCCACCACCCCAGTCTCCGGTACAGCTCTTCCTCCCAACCTCACCTCCTCGCGTAGGTCTCCTCCTCAATGGCTTTTGAGTGCACCTAGTGGCTTAGGTGCACCAGAGTAGCCCTGACCTCGCTCTGGAGGATGCTGGGTGTTCTCCTGAGACTGTGTGGAGGCCTGCCCACCCTCCTAGACTTGATGCTGTCAGGGTTGTGCAGCTGTTGCCTTGGCCCTGCCGTTCACAAGGCCTCTTGCTCACTGGTTACCATGGCACCAGTCCAGCCTGGGGAAACTCTACCATCTAGCTTCCTCCTCCACCCTCCAGTCCCCTCTGCACCTCAGCCCCCTGAAATTAAGCCAGCAAACAAGTCTTAGTTGACCTTGTTAAAGGGCAACAGGATTCCTGGTCTGCAGGGAGCTGCAGGGGAGGGTGTGATGACATCATCAACATGCCACTTTGCTGAGTGTCTGCTTAGGGCTGCACCTGTGATGTGCCTCCTGCATTCTGTTGGATCCTCATCCCTCTGTGGCATGTGATCTCGAGGGGGTGGGTAATAGTTTAGTGGAGGTGCTTACCATCTAGTTCGTGGATTTGTAATCTTACCTGTGTACTCTGGGGAGAGATGTGGTCAGCAGAAGTTCTGGGAAGATTAGGCAGAGAGGGAGAGAGTGAGCAAAGCTGAATTAGAAGTCAGTCGGGTTGTTGGTAGTGAGCACTTGAGAAAAAAGTTCTTTAGCCTAGGTAAAGAATGTTCATTGCCAGCCCCCCGCAACCCCAAAGACTCCAGCTTTATCCAACAGATTGCTTTGATGCTATACCCGCTGCTGAAGCCAGAGAAGGATCCGATGATGGATGGTTTCTATGTTCTGGTTGGCTTTTTTAGAAATGGAACTAGTGGCACTGGTCTTCTTATGAATTTTGTCCTTTTAGTTGGTGGCCTCTTGGTGAAGCCAGTTTAAGCCTTTGGAAAAAGCATCCCATGTACACTGCATCTCATGTTCTGTGCATACTTTGCTCCTTCAACTGTTCCTTTGTTATTAAAAGTCTGGGGGCAGTTCCTGAGGGTGGGAGGGAGGAGGGCACCTGTGTCTTTTCTGCCACATTTAAACTGGTTGTTTCCTTTGGGTTTGTTTCACCCTTCAGCTCATCTGCCAGGGAAATGCTAAACTGGGGGAAATCAGATGCAGTGAGGAGGTAAACATAGGCACAGAGGCTCAGGGAAGCTTTATGGAAATGTCACACACCCAGCACCTCAGGCCGGCTCTGCCTGTAGGAGTCATAGGGACCTGGTTCCTTGCTCACGCCTGGTGAGCCAGGGTCCTCCAGAAAGCCGTACAGGGGATGCTGCTCCCCACCTTGCCAGCACGTTGAGCTGTGACTGTCAGCTGAGGTCATGGGTAACAAAATGCCGGGCCCTTGTAAAACATGATTTATGATCTCCGCAAATATTCTATGGTTTATTCATTGCATATTTATTAACTTCCTTCAACGTGCTGGGTAAAGCATTACCCACATGCTCCCCGTAGGGTGCAGTCCCTGGAGAAGCATCCCTAGCCTGATGGAAATAGTTTCATGGGTCTCACTGGAACCTGAATCCGAACAGCCATGGCTAGGGCCCAGGAGTCTGCACTTAACAAGCCTTCCCTGTGACTCTGATACACACTCAGGTTCGGAAGCAGCCCCAGCACTGTAGGCAGAGTACACAGACAAAATAAGCCGAAGGTCATGGGCGGGCGAGGCTGGCTTAGGCAGCAGAAGGTGGTGGTAGAAGGGAAACAGGTGGTCTGCCTGGTGAGGACTGAACTCTACCCCTGTAGCGCTGGGTTTCAGGTTCCAGCACAGGTTATGCAGGCCTGATGAACTGTCTCAGGCACCCAGGAAAAGCTGGCCAGGGGGTCCAAATCTCTACTGTGGGTTATAGCACTCACGTGGCCCCACGGTGAGCTGAGAGAGCACCTGCACCTGTGAGTACTCGCTGGAAAGGGAAGGCCAGGTGTCCATGCTACTGGTTTCAGGTGACACCTGCAGGAGGAGCAGCCCAGCCTGCCTAAGACAGAAGATGCTGGAAGCTCCAGCTCAGCCTCCTGCAAGTCTGAAAGCCTCAGGATAGAGCATCGTCAATCCACTGCTTTTGGCTGCTCAGAAAACTGGGGCCAACGAACAGGAACTTGTCCAGCTCTGTCAGGCTGAGCTAAAGTAGAAGCCAGGACGTGGCTTCTTATCTGTTATTAGTAATCACTGCATTTTGGTGTGGATGGATGAAAGGGAGAGCTGGGAATCGTTGGCGGTCACACTGAATCATGCCCAACCAGTGTAAATGTCCTTCTGGTTTTATTTTGCTCTGCCACATACATCTCTTAATAAGAGACTTGGGAGTTCATTCTTGTAACATAAAGTTAACCTTTTTTTTTTAGATTTTTAAAATTATTTATATATTTTGTATGTGGTGCTGAGGATCGAACCCAGTGCCTCATGCATGCGAGGCAAGTGCTCTACCACTGAGCCACAACCCCAGCCCTAAAGTTAACCTTCTTAAAGATCTAGTGGCCTTTAATATATTTGCAGAATCATGCAACTATTGACACCATCTGATTTTAGGACATTTTCATCACTCTAGGAAGAAACCCTGTACCCGTTGGTACTCCATTTCCAGTCTCCCCTTCCTCTGTCTCCTGGCATCGATGAGGCTTTTTTGCCTGATTTTGCCTAATCTGGACATTTCATATAAACATAATTATACAACATGTGGCACTCTGTGTCTGGCTTCTTATAGTAGCATAATGTTCTCAAGGTTCTCCATATTTTAGCATGAATCCTTCATTTTTGTGGGTCAGTAATATTCTTTTATATGGATAGGCCACACTTTATTCATCAGTTGGATATTTAAGTTGTATCCATTTTTTGACTATCATGGATAGGGCTGCTGTGAACTTTCTTTAGTCTATAAGTTTTTGTGTGGATGTGTTTTCATTCCTCTTTGTTTATGCCCAGGTCTGACATTGCTGGGTCACATGTTCATTCTGTTTCACGTTTTGAGGAATTGTCACCATACATATATTTGTTTTAAAGAAGCTTCCCCGCCCCTTTTTTGTGGTGCTGGGGTTCGAATCCAGGGCCTCCTGTGTGCCAGCTCTCTGCCGCTGAGCTTCACCCGCTGGCCAGCTTCCTCATTTGACAATCCTACCAGCAACGTAGGAGAGTCCAGAGATTTCTACCTTCTCACCAGCGCTGACTGTTTCTGGTGTAGTCATCCTGACAGGTGTCATTATGCTTTCAGTTTGTATTTCCCCAGGGACTTGGATGTTGAACATCTTTTCATGTGCTTGGTGCCATAGTTTGGGGAGAAATTTCTCTTCAAATTCTTTGCCCCATTTTTAAATTGGGTTATTCTTGAGCTAGAAGTGTACTTTATCCTAAATACAAGTTTCTTATTTATAGGATTTGCAAATATTTATGCCCATTCTACAGATTCTTTTCACTTTGTTAACCAGTGATGTCCTTTGAAGCCCAAATTTCTTTTTTCTAATGAGTTATACATGACAGCAGAATGCATTTTGTTTCATTGTACACAAATGGAGCACAACTTTTCATTTCTCTGGTTGTACATTATGCAGGGCCACACCATTTGTGCAATCATACATGGACCTAGAGTAATAATGTCTGTCTCATTCCACCATCTTGCCTACCCCCACGCACAAAATTTCTTAATTTCAATGAATTCTAATTTCTTTGTCATGTATGCTTTTGGTTTCATATCTAAGAAACCATGGTCAAAATGTAAGGTCATGAAGATATTTATTCCAACACTTTCTTGGAATTTTACAGTTCTCCCAATTACACTTAGGTCTATAATGCATTTTGAGCTAGTTTTTGAGATCTAATTTTTATTATCAAAAGTAATCTTGGGTCAGGGTCATTGAAGTATAAAAGCCAATAAAAAATAGCTTTGAGTTTTCTAAAAAGAATCATAATACTCAGCTCTTTCCTGTTGTTGAAATTAGTAGTCACAAGATACCAAAATTATAGGTTTGGTTTTTTGAGGGAATAAATAAATGCCTCAATCTCAAATTAATTTTATTCTGAAATTGAGCTGACTGCTAAGACAAGATCCAATTTAGGAAGTTTGTTTTGACATTGCCCCCAGTAAGCAATTTGAGAAGCATATAATAAAAATAAGAACATAAGTATTTATGGGCTGCTTTGTAGGGACTTTTAAAAAGTGTCAAATTTGACATTACAGGAAACTCTTGAAAGTACATATACTTGGATGTCTGCCCATACTTCTGTGGATTTATATATGCAGATAGAATTTATATAGCTTTAATCAGGGAGTAAGTAATACAACTCCTCAGATTCCTTGTAACTTCCTTTTAAATTCTTTTTCAAATTTTTAAAAACTTTTCTAAAACAAGGAAAACAATAATACATATATACCTCATGGGATTCTTGTGAAGATTAGATGAGTTGATATATCTATACCTAGAAAGCTTAGGCTAGGGCTGACACTTAGTAAATGCTCATTAAATGCTTATTAAATATTCTGTTTATCTTAATATTCTAATATGCATTTCAGCCACCAGAATAATCAGCACTTGTCACCCAACTTTGCCTATTACTTCATCTTTGAAATTATTATGTACATGTTAATTATGATTTTAAAGGAATAATAAACAATTGTGAATAATTGCATAGTTCTAATTTTTTTTTGGCATTTCATGACATATTCTTCACTTAGTTATAATAACTTGGGTTTAGAACGTCCATTGCAGAACTAGGTGGTGGAACGGGTTAGTGTCCAAGTCACTCATCCTCTAGCGCAACAGGATTGAAGTGATGCTGGGTTTTCCAAGGGCGCCCCCGGTGGTCAAGAGCGAGACCACAGCAGTGAAAGTGTAGGCTGGTGTGAAACCTGCATCTATCCCTTATAGTCGCCAGGAGAGGATTTTCTACTGCAGCCTTCTGCTTTCTCTCCTAGACCAAACAGGAAAAAGGTCTCTTTGGAGATGGATTCAAGCCATTCATAAGTCAGCCTTTAAAGTGGGGGGTTCTATCTCTGTGCTCGAGGAGTTCCTGATTTGGGGGAGCAGGATGGGTTTGTTTAGTGGGGGACCCACTGATGCAATGAATTCACGTGGTGGAAAGTTGACAGCAACGAACCCAAGGTCCCCCAGGTGGAAATGCCCATGGGGCAGCAGTGCAAGGAGGGCTGTGTAACTGAAATTTGAGAATTTGCAACGTTCAGGCTGCAAAAGCAGCTGAAGGCCAGTCTGGACTTTATTCTGCATCTTGCTTGATGCAGAGTAGGAATTTATCATTAGAAATGCTTATTTAGTATAGAGCAGACAATAAAGAATGTCCATCCTGCCTTACAGTTTTAAAATTTTACTGCTCCATTTGTTGGAGCCTAAGAAATACTTCCTCTGTCAATTGAGTTATTCTGTGATTTCTCTGACCTGTTGTTTCCAAAGCAACAGCACGTGGCCAGTCAAATGCTGTTCCATGCTTGTATGTAGAGCTCTGTAGTAATCGGGAAAGGACGCTGGTGGTATGAGGAGGCATGTCACGGTTTCTGGGATCAGGTCCTGAGAAAGCATGGCAGCCAATACCAAGGGCTGTACGAGAGATGGTGCCTGGTGTCATCCTGTGTTCATCTCCACCACGGGGAGCTGCGAGTGGGCACTGTTTTGCAGGAGGGCAGCAGCAGTGCAAGGAAGGAGAGGCTGTGCTTGGGGAGCTGCGGTAGTAGAGAAACCCTGGTGTCTTCCCAAGCCATGGCTCTCGGTGACTGAGGAATAGGTCACCCCTGGAAGAACTTACTGGCGTAAAGCACGACAGAAGGATTTTTTTTTTTTGGTATCAGGGATTGAACTCGGGGCACTCAACCACTGAGCCACACTCCCAGCCCTATTTTGTATTTTATTTAGAGACAGGGTCTCACTGAGTTGCTTAGCGCTTTGCTTTTGCTGAGGCTGGCTTTGAACTCACAATCCTGCCTCAGCCTCCCCAGCCGCTGGGATTACAGGCATGTGCCACCATACCTGGCAAGGACTTTTAACTTTGAGTAAAGACTTAGTCACTAAATATGGTGACTTCCAATAAATTACCATTTTTATTTTAAAAATACATAACAATAAAACAGTCGAGAATCTAGGTGACTTAAACCTAGTGGTTCCCAATGGGAGTGGTTTGACAATGTCTGGAGACATTTCTGATTGCACAGTGGGGGCTGGAGGTGCTGCTCACAGCTAGGGGCAGAGGTCAAGGTGCTGCTCTGCACCCTGAAGGTACAGGACCCCCCCCCCCAGATGCCAGTAATACTGAGGTGGAGCAGTCCTGTGTTCATCTCACCTGAACACAGTAACAATCCCACCCTCTAGCTGTGTTGTTGCCGTAATCCTTTCGTTTGTTAATTTGCATTATACATGAGTGTGTAGATAGCTTTTATATCTAGATCTCTTCATCAAGTATTATGTCCTAATTAAAAGGGTCATTGTATAATCTTCAAAATTTTGCAACCCATGTTTCTTTTCTGTACTGTGAGTATTCTAATTTACTGCTATGGTGAATGACTGGTCATGAACAGATTTGCATGTTTGACTTTTTTGAATTTCCAAGTATTAAGGGGAGGACTTAAAAGTATTTATATTGTTTTCTCTTAAGGAAAGAGTGAATTTTTTTATGGTTCTTAGAAAATATTTCCAAGTTATTTCCCAAAGGCATGGTACTAATTTCATGTCATTAGCAATCCATAGACTTTCTGTTGGCCTATGTTTCTGCCAGGGTGGGAGAAGATCTTATATTTTGGATAATTCAATAGGCAAAATGATTAGTGATGCTTTTCTGTGGGAGAAACATTGTCCTTATAATTTTCACTGGAATCACCAGAAGCCGTTGTAAAATCACCTCTTTCTATTCAACAAGGCTTACTATGAGAATAATTCTAGAGTGGTAGGATGTTACCTGTGCTTACTACAAAGAAATTTATCATAAAATTGCCATTTCAGCTTCTTGGAGGACTCTTAAAAGAAGTTATTCAAAGCATCATGGAAAATCCTGTCCAATTCTAAGAACCAAAGTAAAATGGTTCCTAATAAAACCAAGTTACAATGAAAATGTACTTAGGTGTCAGGGCTCGTCCCTCTTTCCTGTTTTTGCTGAGTTATTTGTGTATTTAATGGGCACCTAGCACTCTTCAGCACTTCATATACGTAATCTGTGTTTGGCACATAGAATGGCCAATAAATGTGTTAAATAGGAATGAATGAATTTGTGCCCACACTGTAGGGCAGATAATTTCCTAATGCATCAATGACAGAAGGTTCTATTTGAAGGTTACCTTTTGATGTATTGTTGGCCTTGGTTATAATTTGGCACTGAAGCCTTGATCAGGAATAACACCCCTCCATCCCCATTTATATCACTTTTTCAGTAGGTGTGTGAGCCAGTTTCATGGAGTAGTGATTTGTCTGAGAATAGGGTTTTAGAAACTCATTGTTAAAAGCAGTGATTTTTCTCATACATCTTACTTAGAATTGCAAATCCAAGAGGGTATAAGTAAGAATTCTGATTTTTGAGGATTTGGTCCTTTTCAGAGTAAAATATCACCGTAGTTTTATGTTTTGTGATGTTTATTCTTCCTTAGCGAAACCCTTCCACATGTTGTAAATAGTGTGTGTTTGAAAACAACTCTTAGTCTTTCAGTTCTTTGGGCATCTTAAATTACTTTGTCTTAGCACGAGTGTGTCTAAGTCAATGCCTGAACTAGGGTTTGGCAGACTCTGCTAATTTCTTGGGCTTTTCAAACTTAGTTCTTACACAGTAGTATCTTTCTGAATTATGGAGCAGTTTTGCTGTATGTGGGGGGAGTTTTGCTCATCAGGGTCTGGTGGCCTTGTAATATATGGTCCAATTGGGGCAGCAGGCAGGGTCAGTACTGTTTCCAGCAAACACCGAACCTGGGCCAGTCCCTTCCTTTCCTTGCTTTATGTTGTTCACTGGAGCTTTTTACTGCTGTCCATCTCAGCCCATCCAACTAGAGTTTAAAAATAGGAAAGAGAAGCTTGAATCAAGTACTCCAGTTGCTCTGATGGTTTTATGTGAGCTGCAGAAGATATTTAAAGGCAGTATTTTTTGGTCGTTTTCATGAGAATCAGGTGCCTGTCTCAGCCCTTTACCTGGAATTACTTCTAAATCAACCAAGTGTACTTGTGGGCTGACTTTGGTCATGTGAGTTTCTCAAGTGTTGGCCTTCTCCTCCAGCCAACTGTAGGTAATGGAAAGCCCAAAGTTTTGTTCCTCCCTCTCTGGTATCATTGATAAACTTATCTATTCTGTAAATAACACTTGAAAACATAAAATTAATGCATTATCTTGATAGAAAATTTAAACAATAAAAACTTTTTTTTTTTAAAGTTCTCTTTCCTGTGGACACATTTGGCAGAAGTAGCCACTTTTGAGGTCTCCAGTGTATTTCTTCCTGAGTGTTACTGCTGACTTTTTTCTCTGCCTCTATCTTACTCTTGTTTTTGTTTGTTTTAACCCACCTCAGATCACACCATCCCACAATTCTGTATCTTGCTCTGTTTCACTAACAATATAGATGTTGGACCTTTTTCCACAAAGCACATAGAGACATGACTCACTTTGCAATTCAATTCTAACACATCCACATAGTGTTTCATTCTGTGGATGTGTTAGAATTGAATTTTAGCAGTTGCCTGTTGACAGGCATTGAAATTACATGCTACGTTCTGCCTTTTTCAGCAAAGCTGCAGTGAACATCTTCAGGCTGCCTAAGTTCGAATTCTGGCTGCTACTGGTTGCTAGCTCTTTGATGCTAATGAAGTTGCTTTGCTTCTCTTGTCTCAGTTTCCCTGCTGTGAATTGGGCCTGATGATGCTACTTCCTTTATAGGACGGGTATGTGGAATAGAATAGCTAATGCATATATGAGGCCCTTGGAATACTGCCTGGGACATAGTAAATGTTCAGTAATCATTAGATCTAGCTCTCTTTGCACACTAGAGAGTGTGTTAGTAAAAAAAATTCTAAAAGCAGAACTGCTGGATTGTCGGTTCAAAAATGGGCACTTAAAACTTTGATGGCCTGTAATCCCAGCACTTAGGGAGGCTGAGACAGGAGAATCACGAGTTCAAAGCCAGCCTCAGCAATGGCGAGGCGCTAAGCAACTCAGTGAGACCCTGTCTCTACATAAAACACAAAATAGGGCTGGGAATGTGGCTCAGTGGTGGAGTGCCCCTGAGTTCAATCCCCAGTACCAAAAAAAACAAAAAAACAAACTTTGAGTACTCCCAGGTGCCCTACACAAAGGTACCAAGTTAAATGAAACTTTTGATCTCTAAAAAATAGTGTTTCAGCATAAGGCTTGAAAGCAAGTATGTTCCTCCATTACTTTTGCCTACTTACAGCTATTTTTGACCTTAGTACATAATGACCTGTCTTATGAAATGCTGGTGTGAAAATAAGTGTACCTCCCTTGGAAGGATTGGTGACAATGTGTAGATTTCCAATGGTCCTTACTCTGTGGTTGAAATTTTCTCCCTTGTTCTAATAAAATGTGCCCAAGAGGGGTACAATTTCCTTCTTGCGTGTGTCACATTGCTTGCCGTTTGCATACGGGCAGGTCCTTCCTGCTTGATGAACGGTGTTGAAAGATATCTGGATGATTGACATTCCTAGAATAACTCCTTTCCAGGGAGTAGGGTTAGAGGGCACTGGGAGGTGGAATGCCAGGTTGCAGTTAGATATGTCGTCTTGGATTGATGAATAACAGCTTAGCAGCCGTGGGAGCAGAAAACTTGTGGGTTCTTCATGCAGTACCGGACAGCAGGATCTTCCATGAGGTCAGGTCAAGTCTAAAAGCTGGCCATCCCTACTCCAGGAGAACTGGAAGGAGAGAGCAATGAGGGGCAGGCAGCCCAGGGGCTCCAGCATCCTGGGAGAGCATCTGTCTCCTGGACTTGGTCACCCCTCTCCTTTTTGTTAGAGGCTCCTGATCAGTAAAAAGGGCCTTTTGTTCTGACCTTCCTGCAAGGTCAAGGGTCATTGGGGAAGTGGCTTCATGGGCTGGGCTCTCACCTGCTTGCAGCGTCCTTAGCATCTCTCCAAAGATGCCCTGGTTTGCTCTCAACTGTGGAGCTCCCAGCTGCACTCTTGCCTGCTCCCCATAGGAGCCCCACAGCTGGTACATCAGCTCTGTAACTCACTGAGAAGGAACCCCAGGAGGTGGACAGGAAGCCAGAGAAAGCCACCTCATGGTCATTAGCATGGGCCAGACTGTGCTGGGGATTTTCCAGATTGCTGCTACTTCACATTGTGTAGGAGCGTTTCCTCTCCTGGCACTCAGCTTAATTTTGGTGCCACGGCCCCCTTTTGTGACTCTTCCTATCCTGAGATACTGAGACTTTTGTCTCCTCTTTGACAGCCTCCTTTCTTGGTATGCATAGTCATTGCTTTTTAAAAGAGATAACTCCGCTTTAAGAAAGTGGAGCAGAAAACCTGGGTCTGGGTGTAAGGAGGGGGAGGAGCCATGGAGTGGGGATCCAGCACACTTACCCTGGGCTGGACTTGGCTGAAGGGTCCCCAACTGTAACTTCCCTGAAGGCGTCATGACAGAATGAGGATATAGAGGATGGGACAGCAGGGAGGAAGTGAAGTTTTGAGCTTTTCTTAGAATCATAGACATACTTTCTTTGTTTTGTAGATAAAGAATTTTGGAGCCAGATTGGATCTTTGAGATTCTACTTGAGTCAGTTGACATTTACCTCTTCTTGGTCACAGTTCTTTTGGAGAATTCAGAGAAAGCAGCAGCCCTTCACATAGAAAAATGTACATGTAAAAATGTGCATGAAGTTAAGTGGATTCACAAGCCCTCGAGGCTGTCTGTACATCTGCACTGTGGGGCAGCTGGGTGTCTTGCACACACAGGCCTGAGGCCATGGGCTGGGGGAACTTGCCCAAGGACACACGTTTGGTTGGACTTGGGAATCTCCAGCTCTGTGGCCTGAGTGGCCTTTGTCCAGTACCCTCCTGTGCTGGTGGACACCTTTTTAGGATTATTGTAAGGAATGAGACAATTCACAGGAATTCTTCCTTATCAGGCTTTTACCATCCGCAGTTCCAGTTATCCACAGTCAACTGTGGTTCAAAAATGTTAAAGGGGAAATTCCAGAAAAACTGTTCTAAGTGGTGTGCTGAGATCTTGTGTCATCCTAAGCAGGGTGTGAATCATCCCCGTGTCTAGTGAGCCGCTGCTCTGTGTGCCCCCTGCCCATCAGTCATGCAGTTGTCAGATCGACTCTGGTGGTATTGTCGCAGTGCTAGCATCCCAGTAACCCTTATTTTGCTCAATAATGATCCTGAGCTGTGAGAGTAGTGATATTGGCAATTTGAATACGGCAGAGCGAAGCCACAAGATGTTTGTTTTAAGGGAAAAGGTGAACGTTCTCATCATAATAAGGGGAAAAAAAGTATACTGACGTTTCTGAGACCTGTAATAGATTGCTAGTCTCTCATGGTGCCTAATTTTTGTTCAACTTTATCATAGGTAGGTGTGGATGGAAAAAAACAGTACACAAAGGCTGTGGTACTACTTGTTTCCTTGGGCACCCACTGGGAGTCTTGGAACATAGGTCCTTCAGGTAAAGGGAGCCTGTTGTGTATGGGGGCGGAAAAAAGCCAGGTAGTACCTGGTGGCCAGCATCATTTCAGCATCATCTTTTGGCATCATTGTTGATGTTATTGCTGTCACCCTGAGCCAGGGCAGCTGACTGTAAGTGGGTGTGGCGCTTATGCCCGTAGTGCTGTGGAGCTGTACTCCGCGAGACTGCTGCTTGACCCATCCTGACCAAGGGGCACCACCGTTTGTGAACCAGGCTGATGAGTTTGAAAGTGATTCAAGAATACAAATAACAGTAATGCCTGGGGAAAATATGGGGCAAAGATATGCGTATATATTGTTGGTTGGTTTGTAAGCTAGTACAACCACTTTAGAAAGCAGTAGAGAGATTTCTCAAAAGATGAGGAGTGGAGCCTTCATATGACCCAGCCATCCTACTTGTAGGTATTTATCCAAAAGAACTAAAATCGGCACACTATAGTGATATATGCATATCAACGTTCATAGCAGCACCACCCACAGTAGCTAAGTTGTGGAACCAGCCGAGGTATCTGTCAATAGACAAATGGATGAAGAAAACATGGCATATCTACACAGTGGAGTTCTACTCAGCCATAAAGAATGAAATTTTGTCATTTGCTGGTGAATGGATGGGATTGGAGAGCATCATGCTGAGTGAAATAAGCCAGACTCAAAATGTCAGGAGTCGAATGTTTTCTCTCATATGCAGAAGCTAGAGAAAAGGAACAAAAAGGGGATAAAAAGAGGGGACATCCTGAAAACAGAAAAGAGATCTGTGGAGACAAGGCAGTGGACCAAGGGGGAGAGAGGAGAGGAGGGGAGGACAAGAACTGGGGAATACAGTTGGCCTAATTATCCTGTTTGTGCGAATATGTCACTTTGTATAAAACTAAAACATACAATAAAAAAAAAAGACCAATAGAGTAGAAGATGGAGATCAGAGGGAGGGAGGTGGAGAGGGAAAAGTAAGGGTATTGAAATGGAGCCAGCCATGTTATAGGCATTTATGAATATGTCAAAATGAACCCCACTATTATGTATAAACCATATGGAGTAATAATGTTAAAAAAGAGTGATTGTTTGATACTCGTTGAGAAGATAACCTAAAATTTCATTCTTCACAGTCCCAGCATTTTCATAGGGAATAGTAGGAATTTACCCATGTAAAATGCACACAAATGCTGGCGTGTCCACTTGTGAATACTCCCAGTGTAAACAAGTTGCTTGGAACAACATAAATCACGGAGGGTGGATCATTTTATAAGATATGTCTATATCTTTTTCCTGCATTCTGGGATGCTAAGATAAATGTTCATGTTAGCAGTTTTGTATTCTTGGTCTTCTTGGAGTACAATAGCCAAATTGGGTAGTGTGAAATAATTTTCTAAAAGAAAGTACATCCCTGAGCCAACAGAGCCAAATAGGAGGAAAGGAAGAACATACAGCCGGCTCCCACTCAGCTCTGTTTTTTTTAAGGAACATTACTTTTTATCTAAAAAGAAAGGCCAAATCGTTTCCACAGACTTTTTTCTCCCTCCCTCAACTCTGTATCATCATCATCATCTGCAGTGATTTTGAGGAGGGTGGAGAGGAAATGCTGTGAACTTTGGTTTCAGAATTTCCCTGTGATCATCAAGTTGATAGTGATGCATCTCACCTGCAATCCTGAGCGGAACCTCAGCCACATCTTGTTCAGGTGACTGCTGTAGGGGGTCCCCAAAAGGAGTTTAGCAGAGACTTCTGTGGACTTCTCCCATGATTGAGACTTCAAGTGCAATACACCAAGCCTCTGGAAGCTCATTCTCTGAGGAGGCTGAGCAGGAGGAGGCAGGTAGGCAGCACTACCACCCAGCCTTGAAAATGGAGGGCCAAAGGAGGCTGGCCTTACCCCCGCCCTGAGGACCATGCAAAAACCAGGAACCAGGTCTGGGTAGCACAGGGAACTTGGCCACCCCAAGTGCCTCAGAGATGAAATCTGACTCTGCTAAAGACTAATGGTGGAGTCTCTGCCTAGGGCAGAAAGGGATTTCCTGCTTGAAACTTCAAGTGGACTCATCTTCAAATTAGAAACACTGATGAGCCTCCAGGTGTTTTCCCCTTTCCAGCCTGTGTCAGTCACCTGTGTGGTATGAATCCTGGAATGAGCTTTGTCAGCTGTGGTAGGAGGAGCATGTCAATCACTCGAACAACAAACCAACCCAGTTCTTTATTGAACGATCAGTAATGGAGCACAGACTTGTGTTATTTCATTTAAAAATTTTTATTTTTGAAACTTTGAAACCAGTGGAAATGTTGAGAGTACAGTGCAGTGAATACTCACATCCCTGGGTCAGGAGCCACCGAGTGTTAACTTGGCACACGCACCTCTCACCCCGGGTGTGTACATACACTCACACATACTCATGTGCACACACACACCCTCCTCCTCGGCCAAATCATCTGAAAGCAGGCATTCTACCCCTAACTATTCCAGTCTTACGAATGGAATAGGGCATGCCATTGGAAAGTGCTGTTATGGAGGAACGTAGAGCTTTGGGAGCACAGAGCCTAGGAAAGATATTTTTCAAAAGGCTAGAGAATTCGACTGGCTTCTTAGAGAAGGTAACATCTGAGCTGAGCCATGTGCACAGACACCAGTTTGCAGTATCCGTGTCTAAAGTTTCAGCAACAGAGAAAAGTTACAGTCTTTCATAAAGAGCTTACTACCTTCTTGAGACCTCATTCAACGTTACCATATTTGGAGCTTTTGCTTTTATGATTCCTCTGTGGTTTTGTACTAACCACACTTATTATTTCCATAGCCTCTCAGGGGCTGTCATTGAAAAAGTGCCTTTAATTTTGTTTGCATTCATGAAGAGGTTTATTAATGTGCAGGGGGCTGTGCAGACCGGGGAAGTGTTTAGTCAGCAGGGTCTCCTTGCTCTGCAAAATGCTGATGAAAGCCCAGTGACTTGGGGTGACAAGCAAGCCCAACTTTTGTGTCTTGATAATAGCTATGGCTTAATTTTGTAATTACGCTTAAGAATTCTATGTATCCATAAATAAAAGGAAATGTAGGCCGTTCCAAGTAGTGAGAACTTTAGCTACTTCTACCATACAATAAAGGGTCTTGCTAAATTTAAAAACAGCTGAAAGTCCACCTCTGAAGCATTTGGGGGACAGGGTACACTTTCCAGTATCTAGAGGTATATACGCGATATAAGCAAAAAATCCAACTCCCGGGACCAGTGAGCAAGGAAAAGGCACTTTCAGGCCTCCTAGGCATTTTGTTGGCTAAATAGTGGTGTTATATAAAACAAATATTAAATATTGGTTTGGGGCAGAAATAACAGCTTGTGTGAGATGGAAGTCATTCCAAATTTAAACCAATGAGTTTCCAATTTAAACCTATGGAAAGTGATTGGGGTCACCCTGAGCAAATCTGAGCACTGGTTTTTTGGGTTTTTTTTCTGCCTTTTTCAGTAGCATTTTATTTTTTATTTTTATTTTTTCTCAAAAGTTGCATTTTAATACATGTTATCAAACATAACAGAAAAAACAAATTTTCAGAAGCTGTACACACTGTTCACTGAAAACATTTGTTGAGGCAAATAGAAAATTGTTACAATCATAATTTTTCTAACTGCACAAAATTATAAGCAGATTAAATTCTTCATATTAAACACCTTTATATGCACTTTCAATGAACAGTACATATATTTTTTATCAACCATCTTTACCCATTCCCCTTTCCTGCCCCCTGCCTCCCCCATGTCGCATTCTGGGCACTGGTTTTGACTTTGATAATTTCTTCTTGAGTCCAGTAGGATTAACCACTCTTGGGTTCTATTCAGCATTAATAGGTGACTTCCCCAGGGAAGTGTATGGCAGGTCTGGAGAATGGGGATATGCAGAGCAACGGCTGAGACCCCATCTTTTTCTTTTTTTAGTTGTTGATGGACCTTTATTTATATGCAGTGCTGAGGATTGAACCCAGTGCCTCACACATGCGAGGCAAGTACTCTGCCACTGAACCACAACCCCAGCCCCCTGAGACCCCATCTTGGTGCAACCCTGGCCTCCAGTTATTTTCTTCCTCTGGGTTGTGGGCTTGTCTGTGTGTCAGGCACTGGCCTTTGCTACCTCAGTGAGATGCTTCTCCCACACACACAAACTTACACAGACCAAATTTGCAGCTGTCTGAATTCAGCAGACACATCTAAAACCAAAACAGAAACATACCTGCTGCTTACTAGAGAGTGATTCTGATGGACAGGAAGGGACCCACCACTTCCAGGCATGGACTGGCTTGAGCTTGAGGACCCCAAGTCTGAGTTTGTGTAGAGTGCAGGTCAAGCACAGGTCCATGCTGTGCCATGTGGCCAGCTTTCCAGCATTGGAGCTGGTGAAAGCTACTCTGCAGAGCCCTCTGGACAGAGCTGTCCAACTCAGGCCTGAGCAATGGGCCATGGCAGGGTGGGGGTTGGCTTTTCAAATGAAGGAGACTCTTTAGTGCCAGCCAGACATCTGCAGAGGTGAACACTCTGATAGAGGCATGTGGATCTGCAGAGCATGCGTGTTTGCTACCATGAGTGAGAGAGGCCATTTGGGGATTTTAGTGGGCCAGTTCAAGAGTGAAAGCTGAGTTGGGGACGAGGCTGTGAGGGAGCAACCCCAGAATGAAGACCTCTGCTCACTCTGTTCAACACCGACTCATCCCCTGAGACTCATCCGGGGAAAGTGGAGGCGGTTGGAGGGAAAGTCTGCAAGGAAAGATTTACAACCCATGTATAGGGCTGGAGGGCAGCGGCCTGTGTGGCATGAGCATTACTAATGTTGGTCTGGTCATTTATTTGTGGTCTTTCATTCATCATTCATAACCTCTGCCAGGCACCAGGTGCACCTGCTGGGTGCTCAGTATTTATCTGTGCACAGGGTGGCCAAGTCCTGTTTGAAAGGGGCTTCTGCTTGGTGGGAGGGGGAGAGCCGTGATGGGTGAGGGAACTTCAGAAGCAGACAGTGTCATTTCAGTTGGCAACACCTGTTCCAAAGAAAATTAACAATGCAATGGCGTAACAGTGGAATTCAGCAAGGCACATGCACATGCATTGAATTGTACATTTTCTAGAAGCCACACTGTAAAAAGTAAGAACAAGGAAAGCTAATTTAAATAATACATTTTAATGTCATTGAATGTATCACAATGTTATCATAATATGTAATCAATATAGAAAGGAAATAGTTTGCATTAGTGTTCTTGGCATATAGTCTTCTAAATCTGGTGTGTGTTTTATGTCTGGAGCAATCTCGGTTTGGAGCAGATACTTTTCAAGTACTCAGGCACGCTTGACTAGTGGTTTTTGGACAGTGCAGGCTTAAGGTGGCGGGGGGCAATGGCAAAGTGGTCCAAGATGACCGCTGTGGTTGAGGTGGTGATATGCCCCTACCTCAAGGTATATTATTGTTTCTATCAATTTTTCAGCGGATTAAAACAGCTCCTTTTGGTGTTGAGGGTGTAGCTCAGTAGGAAGAGTGCTTGTCTACCATGTACAAGGCCCTGGGTTTGATACCTCACCCTGAATAAATAAACCACAACACATATGGCAGTCTTGCTGTGGAAACTGCTGAATGGGAGGGACACCCAAGGACAGACCATCAGAATTACTAACAGTGGAGAGACTGCTATAATCCTTCAGAAGATGTTTTGGGATTTCTGGGGGGTCACATTCTATCAGGGACCTAACTTTCCTGTACAGGCAAGTTGGTGTTGTAGATTTCTTCTTTTCACTCCATTTCTGAATGATAGGAAGGAACTCCACCAACTTGATGTTGAACCTGAAAGTCTCCCACTGGGAGAGATAATTGGCACAGGAGCAGAGCTGTTTTTAGCATGATTTCAATACAGGTTTAAACTGCTGTTTTGTTGAATATGGTAGCTATTAATTTTTAATGTAAGGATATGGTTACTAACTATAGTTCTTCTCCCACCCACTAGGAGTCTCCTGGCTGGGTGAAATGCTACTTGTTGAATGGAATGAAAATAATTTCCATCAGAGTTTGAGTTCAGCTGCAAATCCAAAGGTTGCTTTAGAGTCAGTTTATGAAGGAGGTCTTGGAAAATACTGGAGTATTTTGCGTATGTGAAAATCAGGGCTCTGGGAAGGGGTCTGGCAGAAACTGCTTGCAAATACAAGGCTAACCTTTTAAAAATTCACCTTCCCCTTCTTTCAGGTGTAAAAGTAATAATGCTCCTTGGTGCCCATTTGTGAAAGAGGGGAAATCATCCAGAATTGCATATCCTCTCTTTTTCCCAGTGCTTCTAGGCATCTACTTTATAATGCAGTTTTTATGTAGTTTTACCATGCTTTTTTACACTTATGGGTATGTTCTTAAATATTTTTCAAAAAGGCATATTAAAATGGATGTAGAATATTCTACTGTATGAAATGTGTTTTTCTGAGATAGGGTCTTATTATTGCTCAGGCTGGTCTCCGATTTATGATTCTCCCACTTCATCCTCCCAAGTAACTAGGACTACAGGTGTGTGCCCCCATACCAGGCTTTGTTTTGTAATTTATTTAAGCTTTAATGGACCGTGTGTTGTTTTTTCCCCTCATTTTTTATGATTAGAAGTAGTGCTGGCTTGAACATCCTTTGGCTTAAGTATTTATGTGAATATCTAGTTATTGTAATAGAAATTGTTAGAAGCAAAATTATTGGTCCAACAATATAGGCCTTTTTTAGGGCTTTTGGTATGTGCTGCCAAATTACTCTTTAGAAAACAGCACAAGTTTACATTCTTGACCCTCAGCCTGCAGGTGCCTTTCTCCCCATAGTCCAGCCCATGCTAAAACTTAGAATGTTAAGGGAATTGATTAATTTGATAAGATGGTAACCATATCATTTTGGTGCAGGACTTTAAAAAGAAGACAAGGTAATACATTAATGTTTTCTTTTTAGCCTGTCCTTTGGAGACCACCTCCTGTGCTGTTAGGGAGCTAGTAGTATTTTTTGGAGAATAACTGAGGGGTGCTGGATGCATGGGCCACAGGTGGATTCCATTGCTTTTTTTTTTTTCAACTGAGCTAAGTTCTGCGGTGGGTTTGTGATAATAACTCTTCATGCTGAAGACATGAATCCATCAACGTACTCCAGAGATGTGTGGTAACTTCAAGACACGCAAACTAGAATCTGTCGTAGACAGAGTGTGACCCACTCCAGAGAATTCACTGTTGTTCACCTTATTATTCATGATGCACACCAATGCCTGCCTCCCAAGGACAGCACTGTAGTCTGTGTTTGCAGTTTTCCCTGTCGCCTCTGCAGAATGCCAGGGCTTCTTAGAATGAGGCTCTATGACGTTGTCTAAACTCCAAAGGATTAAAGCCATTGTGTGTTCCTCCCCAACATGGCAGCTGCCTACCATTGCTCATGGCTTTTGTCTCAGTCCATACCAGCATGTGGACCTCAGCACTTTATTTCCATGATTGATTCTTACAACAACATGTATGGCACGTACTATTATTTTCTGCATTTTATTGATGATACAATTAAAGCTTAGAGTGTTTAGATAGTTTCCATGGGGTCACACAGCTAGAAATGGGCAAAGGTGGGGATTGAATTGACTCTAGAGCCCACGTTCAAAAGTCCTTGAGAACTGGAGAGAAATGAAGCAGACTGAAACCAGAGGAACATGTAAAGCCATTAGGATTCCAGCCCAGAGCTTGTATCTGCCACGGGCAGAATGACTCACACCCACAGAAGGAAACTAAGGAAACCAGGAGTGGTTGTACAGTGGTCTCCAACCCCATCTACCTCTTCCAAGTGAATAGTGGACCAGGCTTTGCTGTAGAAGAAAGTGGTGTTGGACTGACTTAGAAGATTGGCTGCCAAAGATAAGTGCATAGAAGAAAAGCATTGATTGGAATGAGGAAGAGGTGTGGGTGTGCAGAGAACTAGGGTGGGGAGGAGAGTTCCCTGAGCTTCTGCAGGACTGGAAGCTGGAAGTCATGTGGTGTAATCAGGCCATCGGAAGCAGATCACATAGGGACTGTGCCCCTGGTGGAGGGTAAGCATAGGTACACAGGGTGGGCACAGAGAGCCGTCACATTTTAACTAGCCAACGGGGAAAGGCAGATGGATGATGGGGAGGTGGGTGGCATCATGCTACTAGTATGTTCTTATAATAAGTAAAATTATAGCATAATTTCATCCACTCATTGAAAACAAGGTTATGCAATTAGGGTTCTGCTGCTGTTAAAAGCTTCCAGAGATTTTAGTGCACTGGGCAGACAGAATGATGATGTTTACTTTAAAAATCAAACTTGTTCTCTTTCCAGAGACTTAATTTTATTTAATGCTCAGTTTCTGTGCTTACTGGTCCTGTATTTCCTTGTGTAGATTAAGATCCAATTTAGAGATGAATCTACCAGCCACTTGGCTGTGAACAGCACAGGAATGACGTGTCGGGTACCGAGGAACTGCTTGTTGGACAGCATTTTCATGTGGAATTGTCATGATTTTTATAAGAATAAGAGTTTTATCATACACGCCCCCATCATTTCTTAAAAGCAATAAATGAAATGTTGGGTGCTCCTTTTAAAATTTTCAGTTCATTTTTTTTTTTATTTTGAGAAATGAAATTTAACAGAAATTTACCTTCATAATCATCTTTAAGCATACGGTTCTGTGGTAGTAAATACAGTCAGAGCTTTGTGAAACCGGCCTCCAGAACTTTTTTCATCTTGCAAGACTGAAACTCTATGCCCATTGAACAGTAGCTTCCCATTTCCTCCTCTCAGCCCTTGGTACCCCCAACTCTGCTTTCAGTTTCTATTAGTTGGCTACTTTAAAAACCGTCTCTTGCAGGTGGGATCATACAGTAGGGGTCTTTGTGACTGGCCTGTGTCGCTTAGCATGGTCACTTCCAGGTTCCTCCATGCTGTAGCAGCAACTGATGTCCTTTCTTTTTAAGGCTGACTGACATTCCTTCATCTGTATGGACTGCGTTTTGCTTGTTCTGTTGACAGCGTCTTGATTTCTCCCGTGCCTTGGCTGTTGTGAGTCTTGTTGCTGGGAACATGGGTGTGAAGCTTACCTCCCTGAGAGCTGGCTTTCAGTTCTTTTTTTGGATAGGTACCCAGAAGTAGGACTGCTGTATCATTTGGTGGCTCCATGTTTAACTTTCAGGAGCCTCTCTACTTTTTTTATATCGTGCTTGCAACATTTTACAGGGTCAGCCACAATGCATCAGAGTTTGTTTCTTTACATCTTTGCCAATACTTGTCATTTTCTGGACTCTTTTTTTTTGGCAGCAGCCATCTTAATGGCTGTGAGGACTATCTATGGTCTGCCTACTACATCAAGTTTTCTTATAGTTATAGACAGATACTAAAATGTGATTTGAGATTTATTTACTTTTGCTGCTATCCTACTCAAAGGGAGCATGATGAAAACATACATTAACAGTCTTGTGACTTACACAATAGCATGCTTTACATATGTATTGATGACGTGCTGAGAAATCATACCTGGGAGGCATCCTGAGATCACTGCGACATGGTTGAATGTCAGAAGTTTTCAAAGCCTAAGCAGCATGTGCTACCCTCCGAAACATATCTACGCATCAGTTGAGCCTACAAAGAAGATCTTAGTCCTGATGCTGAATTTGTTGGGGAGACAAGACGATGCCTAGAAGAGACAACTCCCTGCTACATACACACTAGCACAGCTCTGCAATGTCTAGGAGTGCTTCAGGGAATAGGCAAACAAGAATCCCAAACTCAAGTGGCATTATAGCACCCAAAAGCTAGCACTGTTTATTTATGAGCTTACCCTGGTATAATTCAAATCCTTGGCCAATCAAATGGAAAAATAAATTATTGGGAGTGGTGTTTTACTTAGAACCCATTAAAGCAATTTAAGTGAAAGTTTTTCCAGGTATAATACCCAGCTTTCTGCAGGAGGGCAAATGTAGGTGTAGGAATCTCTTTATGAATGCTCTTGGGGAGATGGAGGGAGGATGCACACAGTACAGTCTTTCAGAGGACTCAGCAGCAGCCGTAAATCCATTTATGAACAATTCAAGTAATAGAGCTTTGCAGCATAATGTTAGTTTTCAATAATGATGTTATTTAAAAGAAATCAGAGGTTTAAATGGAATGCATGGAGAAATGAGGCATTAAATTTGAGTAAGTATTACTTTTTAGCGAATCCAGATTCTCTTACTATTTTACTTTTTGTTCATGTCATTGGATTTCAGTTATCCAAATGGGAAAGGAGACATATTCCAGGGATGAGTCCTTTGCTTCTGCTCTATGAGTTAAGGCCCTTTTGCAGGTTTTCCCAAGCAACTTAGCCTTCATAATACTGGAGGAACAGAGAAATTCAAACGTCAACTGGCTCTTCATTTTGTATCTTCCGCAAGGCTGAGGTCAAGCACCAGATTTGTTGTTTACCCTGATCCTCAGCCTGAGCTCTCCAGTCTCTGGGCACTCATACGAAGAGTACCTGGAAGGACAGGAATGAATATCACTGTGCTGGGTGACAGTATCTTGCACAGGATGTGCTAGAAGATGCCTAAGAAGTATTTGGAGGCAGTCTTCACTTTGTCTTACTGGAAAAGCCTCTGTGGGAGATCTTTTCTGATCAGCTTTCATATAATCCTGGCAAGGTAGCCGCTTCCTGTTGTCTCCTGCAGGTTGGGGAGGTGTGGGTGAGGGGAGTTTTCTTTGGTAATACATCATGCTGCTCAGGGTGCTAGGGGTGATTGTGTAATATTCCTAGTGTGTGTCTGTGTCTGGTTCTTGTTCATGTGTTATTTATTTTGGGCAGGTCACTATTTGCAGGCAACAGGAAGTTAGCCGCAAGTTTGTCCCAAGTCCTTAGCAACAATAATGTTCAAGAGTTGCTGGAACCCCTTCATCTTATCATTACCCAAATACTGTGCAAGATGCAAGGCCATCTTGGTGCGGTTGAAACCCCTTTTCCTGGGATTTCAGCCTGTCTCTGCCTTTCTTTGATCAGCAGAGAACAGCCATGGTCCATGTGAGAGTCCCTGCTCCTTTCTCTGGGGCTGCACACAACAGGCACTCCCCAGGGATTGCAGATGCAGACAAAGAAGCCTGGAGGTGAATAGCTGCATGGGGGCTCCGAGGAGTCCATAGCTGGGTAGCTGCTGTCCCTACGCTGTCTTTGCTTAGGCTCCATTGCTGCTCACTTTTAGTTTTCTTAATGTGGTTGGTGTGCATAGACACAGTGCTGTGGGGTCAGGACTCGAGGCCAGCAGGGTTATCTCGCACCTCTGCCCCTCTCCTGTGATGCTTTCTGGATTGGGTTCAGCTGTCACTTCACAGGGAAAACATCTCCCTTTATTTAGTATCATTGCTCCATCTTCCAGCATCAGTTTTTTGTTACTTCCTATTCATTAATAATAGGGAGGAAGAAAAAAATAAAACCCTGACCCTCTGTGTAATTGCCATCTGAATTTCACAGAGTAGACATTTAAAGATTTAGTTGGCTTTAAAATTAGAAGTTCTTAGTAGACAAGCCTCTTTCTTCAAGGGCTTGGAATCCAATAATTCAATCCCTGTTTCTTTACATGTAAAATTACTCCTTCCCAATAAGCACTGGTGCCCCAGTGGAGAAGGTTGCAAGTTCTTGGCAGATGGCTCTCTGTGCTCTTCATTAGTAGTATATGTATTTTCTTAACTTGGAAAAGTCCAGCACTGGTAGGAGAATATGCGTGGCTGGACTCTGCCAGGTTTCCTGTGGCTGTGTTCCTATTAGTGGGCTTCAGGGGCTTCTGACAGGCAATTATTATGGTTGGCATGGAGGATGAGCGGAATACATTATTCTTACCTCTTAAAAAAAATGGAGAATGTGTCTTCCTTCTCTCCTTTGCAGCCAGCTGTCAGGTTGGAATGCCAGCCCCAGTTTGTTCCGTCATATGTTGCGGGCTGAGTGATGGGGGCTGGCAACGGCCCATCACTGTGATTGCCAATTGCCAAACACACCCAGAAACTCTGGCCACAGTTGTCTAAGAAAACAGAATAACAGAGATTTCACTCTGGGTTTCAATGCATGGATTTCTTGCTCATTTTGACTGTAGGTCTCCCATAGAGAAAGGGAACAAGTACCAAAAAAAAAGACAACTTTGAATTTAAAAATGTGATTTCTTTATGGGTTTAGATTCTTTACTGAGTTGCTCTGGAAACAAAGTTTCATTGGATACTCTTAAATGTCTTTGTAAAAATATCCCCATTGTATGGATACTGACAACCTGCCATGAACAAAAGGTTCATGTGGGTCACCAAGGGTATGGTTGGAATCCAAAATAAAACCAGCTCCCAGGTGGCTAATGATCACTTTCTCTATCATGCCTGGAAAATACGCAGCTTCTCTTGCCAGGAGTCCGTGGCAAGGCAGAAAATGATGCCCAGGCAGCTTCATAAAGCATTGCAGAACTTATCTGGGTTTCTTAATGTCATAAAAAAGATGTTGGTGGATGTGACTGTTGTGCAGAAGTAAAGTGGCAGACTTAAAAAGTGACATCCAATCAATTTGGACTCATTGCTTAAGATGCTTGGTAGCAGAGAGGTCAAAATTGAGTTGTTTCCCTTCTTTTCTGCCCCTTTGCCATCCCCTGGGCCACCTGCTCAATGAGAGGGGCCCAAGAGCCCCGAGCAGGGCTTCACTACGCCTGGAGAAGGAGCTCACATCTGCTGCTAATGGACTGTGCATTCTTGGCAACTTCTTCATCTGCAGAGGACACTCCATTTCCAGGAAATCTCGTTTCAAGAAATAGATGGCATTTGTGGAAGCCTTCCTGTTTGACTTCCAGGCAGCCATCCTTGCTTTGAAAGCAAAAGCCTGGGTTTACATATTTCTTCACACCCTTGCATAGATTCAGTGCAACTAATTTTTAATTGCCCAGTGGGCATCCTGTTGGGGTATGAGTCATATTTATGGATTGTGATATTTGTCTTTTTATTCATCTGTTTGTTTTATCTATCCATCTATCCTGTATTTATTTGGACCCAAACATATGCCAGGAGTTATGCTAGACTGAGACTTCACTTAGTTTGCATATTCACATTTGAAGTTCTGTGGGATTCTGCTACTCTGAAGGATGTTTTGCATTTCTTGGGGGGAAAAAAAGTAGATTTCTTCTTCCGTATAGTGAAATTAGCATATTAGTTTTAAGAAGTGCTGCATTTTATGGAGCATTAACAGAATTAGAATTTCTTGGCAAAGATCATGGTGTTCATTCTTGAACATCACAACATCGTGAGCACCATTTAAAGTCTGTCTTTAAATGTACATTTTTTACATGTGAATTTTTAGATAATATAGGAGCAGTTCAAAATCATTGTTACTTTAAAAGCTGAAATGCATCTTTTTGAAAAGGTTTGGATGAGGATATGAGCATTTCTGTAATATGTTGTTAGAACAACCCACGCCTTCAAGAAGGTTACACTCAATTACATATTATAAAAATTGGTATTGACACTAATTCACTTTCTGTATCTCTTTTGAGTAGATAGATGATATACAGCATAATAAAGGTTTCCTGGAAAACATTTTCTTATCAAAATAGACTGTCAAAGGCAACTATAGGTCGGTGACATGTTGTTTGCAGATAAACTGAAATTATGCAAAAAGAAAAATATTTGGAAGGAGAAGAATTTTGGTTTGATTATTCAGTGTTTAAAAAGATCTTCTAGCTGTGAGGTTGTGTTGACTGTATGTCATTGATTGCTGGCTAATTAGAACCTTTGTAGTGGTATAATTTATTCAAATCACTGCATTTTAGAGCATTATTTTAGTTTGGAGGTTGTCAAACATTTTACTATCATAAATTGAACTTTAAAAACTAGTTTGTAAAAATGAGGGAATACATGTAATATGTATTACATGTAAATCACATTAGTGACTTACAGTCCAACTTGGTCTTCATAGCTTTGTGTGTATGTTTTTGTGGGATTGTCCAGGTAGGGATGTCCAAACCTATCATCTGTTACCTAATTTTGACCTCTCCCTTTAAAAAAAATGATAGGCAATAGGGTCTGTCAAGGGTCTGATTATAGTCTTATGTCATCTATTTTTAGTGAAAATATCCATTTCATTTTACCTTCAGCAGTGATTTGGGCAGAGAAAGCAAAAGTCAAGTACAAACTCATTAGATTGGGGACTCATCAGTTGTTTTGCTATGTGGGATGTGTGTCACTTTGAATGGTGTTTATCAGATATCCCACACTTTAATTTTTTAAGTTTTTTACTTACCACTTATGTGTGATGGCTGGAGAGTTTTAGAATCCTCAGGAGGTTCACCCTTGAAAGATGCCATACATTGGGTGAGGTGGGTGGGGTGGGGATGGAGATAGCAAAAGGCTCAAAGGTCCATCTTCCTTTTCTCTTCAAGCTTGTCAAAATATTGGATGCGCCAGGAGGCCCGAGGGGCACCACGTGAATCTTGTGCCATTTCTACTGCATTTAATGCAGCTAACACCCTACTCGGCTTGGAATTCTGCGTACAGTGCTCATTTCCCTGGTGAATTGTAACCAATGCTAAAGGTTACTCATTTTTCTAGGGAAGGGGCACTTAGGAAAGCAGATGCCTCTTGCTCAAATATCTAATAGCTCTATATCGTGCATCCTCTCACTCTCTCATAGCTACTGGGAATATTGGAAATAATTGGCATCTTAAAAAATTCAGTATTTGTGAATGCGGTTGTATTTAGATAGAGGTATGCTGTCCGGTTCCTTTCAAATAGATAAAATCACAAATCCTCAAGAAATCACTTTGTTGACAGGTCCAAACGATCTATCCTCATCTCCTTTCTTCTCCTTCCCCTTCCCTTCCAACAACAAGTGCCTGTTGGTGCCTTCCTGTGCACCAGGGAGGTGCCAGGATAGAATGAACATGAAGGCTAGCAGCACCTCCCTTTCATAAAAGTTTGTAGATATTCATGGATTTCTGCCTTGGGATTCATTATTTGTTGTTGTGCTGGGGATCAAATCCAGGGCCTCACTCATGCTAGATAAGGCTTCACTGAGCTACATTCCTAGCCCTTCTTTTTCATTTAATGGGGGAATATCGAGGTATTTTATTGTTGAAACCCACTTATATCTGTCATTATTCAGAGATAATTTTTCTTTATATGAGGAATATTTGTGTATCATGGATACTGTAGCATTGCAAAAGGATTCCAGAGTATAATTCAACAACTCATTAGTGAACTCCCAAGTAGAAACTCAGACACAGCCAGTTCATTGCTTGCCACTGAAAACAGTACAAAAGTATTAAGTTTTCCTGGTTCCAGGGATGTGTAAACCAAACAGTTGCTAAAATTGTAAATAAATATCCAAATACAAGAAAATGGCTCTTTAGCCTTTAAAAATGATACATTGTTATTCCTGGTTTCTGAGCTCAGTTAAAAATGATACATTGTTACTCCTGGTGTCTGAGATCAGTTAAAATGATACATTGTTATTCCTGGTTTCTGACATCTGTTGTATAAATTTCATTTCGATTCATTGACATTGTGAGTAGCTGAACTCTTAAACTTCACCAGCAAATAACTTCCTCAAATGTATGCTGAGGACCTGGGTTTTCTCTTGCTTTGGCTTAGAGATGCCACCTCTTGCTGAGCCAAACTCTGTATTTTGTTTGATTATTATTTGAGAACAATATTTCTTTAAAAATGAGCCACTGGGGGGGGGGGAGCGCATCTACAGGACCTTTTCAGAGGTCTTGAAAGTCCAACTTATTTTCGTGGCAATGCCAGGAATTTTTTTCTTCACATTACCTGTGTTGCAGCTGCCCTGATGACGTAGAAGCACTGGTGGGTAAAACTGCTAGTGTCTTGGTGTGACCAAAGCAATGGCATGGACAGTCACTAGAGGTTGTCGCAGTCTTCACCACCAGCCACTCACAATAATAAAAAGGTCAGTTTCACTTAAGGGTGGCCCTGATGAAGTAGTAAAAATTAGTGATTTTATAAAACCGTGACTTTTGAGTTGCACATTTTCAATACTCTTCTTAACACAGTGGACGCATTTGGCCATCCATTCTGCTTGTGGTGCATCACCTCTACTTAGGGCAATTGATGGACATCGCAGTTATGCGAGCTGGGGCCTCAGTCAGCCATTTTCTTTAAAATGAAGTTAGCTCGTCACTTCAAGGAAAAGGACTGATGGTATTTGGCCTGAGCTCAGTTTGAGAACCGCTCCTGTAGGAAATTGGAGGGCGCTGCACCGGGAAGCAGAAGCAACCTCTCTGCTGGTGGGGGGTCCACAGGCATTCCTGTCTGTCTGAACGACATCAGGTCTGCAGCCTGGTGGCCTTACTTGGTGACTTTTCCAAGCACCCCTCACTTTGTAGCAAGGTGGATTTGGCGCTCTGCGTTTGGGTTAATAACCTCATGAAAACACGCCTCGTTTCCCCTGCCGCCGTATGTAAGCGAGGTATTTCCTGCCATTACTCTCAGTTCAGAAAGCTTCACCTCTGGTCACCAGAGCATGTGGGGATTTCATCTCATCAACAGCCAGTCAGTCAGTTCTCCAGCAGACACCAGCCAGGGAGCTGGGAAATGCTGAAGGGCTTTTCCTCCTCTTGGGCACCACTCAACTTAGTTCTGACACCAAGTGTGTACCCTCCACCCCCACAGGCCTCCAGACAGGGGTCCTCTAATTCAATTCCATTCTCCATTCTCATGCTGTCCACCAAGAGGTAGCCTTAGAGCCCACAAATGGGGTGCAGTCCCATGGAACTCTTCCCCATTTCAGGTGCCAGTCTTATGCCACAGGGTGTGACCAGTGCTTCCAGCCCACTGACTGTGCATCGGAGTGCCCACAACCCACTCCTGGGGTGTGGTTAGTTGGCGGGAGTGGCTCACAGAACTCAAGGATATGTGCTGATCACTGGTTTGTTACCAAGGCACAGATGCAGCCCCATCAAGAGATGCACAGGGCATGGCTTATTGGAAGGGGTGCAGTGCGTCCATGCCCCTCGCATGGTGAAACCCCACGTTTTAGTGACTAGAGGCACCATCCTCCTAGCACCCTACATGTCCATAACCCAGCAGGCTCTCTGAACCCGGTCCTGGGTTTTTATGGAGGCTTCATTATGAAGACTTGATGGATTTCATTGCTGACTGTTGGTGATGAACTTGACCTTCTGCCCCACTTGGCTGTTTGGAGGTCAGAGGATGGGACTGAAACTTCCCACTCTAAGCCAGTGGTTGTTTCCCTGGCAACCAACTTCCTTCCTGAGGCTTAGCTAGGAGCCCACCCAGAGTTGCTTCATTAGAACAAAAGATGCTCCTGTCACTCAGGAGATTCCAGGGAATTTAGGAGCTCTCGGTCAGGAACTGGGGTCAAAGGCCAAATATTGGAACAAAAGAGTCTCAAAAGATCCCCATCTACAAGAGTTTTAGGAGTTCTATGTCAGGAACTGGGGGCAGACTCCAATGCTATATTTCTCATGATAGTACAGTGTTACAACCTGCTTCTCACGATCAGGCATGTGTTTGCATTCCAACTTAGCATTGGTTCTACTCAGATCTTTTGCCACCAACTCTGTTTGGCTTCTGTTTATGTGTGACCATGTGATCCAAATAGATACTGTAGCCCAGGGACGCTGGGCACTGTTCTGAAGGAATCAGAAAAAGTCCAGGTGTGGTTCAGTAGGTTATGGTCTCCTGGTATAAGATGTACCATAAAGCCACTGGAAAACACATTTTTAAAGACTAATGACATGTTAATGTTAAGAAAATGGTAGGATACAAATATCTATCAATAGACGACAGTGGAAATAGATTTAAATATGCCCTTGCCATCCCCCCAAAAAACCTGGGAGGAAACACACCAACAAAACATGTACCCCTAAGTGCTGATATAATGGGTAGTTGTATTTTCTTTTTGTGCTCTTCCATATTTTCTTAATTTCCTAAAATGGGCTTGGGTTACTTTCATAATTAGTAATTTAAATAAAAAGCTTTAAACTCTATTTCATAGTAAAGTCTGTATAATGTCTGCTGGCTTCAAATTCATCAATATTATCTATTTAACCATAGTTGAGATAAAAGATGCTGTCATTTAATTTAAATTTTAGTGTGGTGCTCATTTAGAAAATAGCAAGGAGCCTCCTAAGGAGGATCAGTCTGTGTGAGTGTGGGGTTGATTTGAGTAGGCCCACACCTGCCATGAATGCCCTTTGTAATTTTTCACACTGATCCAGGAGAGATTAGGAGCTTACAGCAAAGTAGCAGTTTATCTACAGTTGTTTAACTGTCAATGATTGACTTCTTTTTTTTGTTACCAGGGATTGAACTCAGGGGCACTCGATCACTGAGCCACATCCCCAGCCCTATTTTGTGTTTTATGGAGAGAGAGGGTCTCACTGAGTTAGACTTAGCACTTCGCTGTTGCTGAGGTTGGCTTTGAACTCGCGATCCTCCTGTCTCAGCCTCCCAAAGTGCTGGGATTACAGGCGTGCACCACCGTGCCCAGCTTGTCAATGATTGACTTTTGGCTCAAAGGTAGCCCTGTGAGTCTAGAGCTATTTATTTAGAAACACCATAGGCAGGGGGCAGGGGCTTTAAAGCAAGACTGCAGGGCTGGGGTTGTGGCTCAGTGGCACAGTGCTTGCCTCGCACATGTGAGGCACTGGGTTCGATCCTCAGCACCACATACAAATAAAGATGAGTCCATCTATAACTAAAACATTAAAAAAAAAAAAAGACTGCAGGTCCCTGAGGGCATTCTTAGAACTTTGTTTTGTTTCCACCAAGATCAAAGGTTTCCTTAAACTAATGGTAGAAAGACAGAAAAAGTTCATCTTTAAGGAAAAGCTATTTTAAGCTTCCTGGATCCACCCCAGCTCTAAATGCCCTTGCATCAGTTGGTGTCTGGAAGGTTGGGTGACAGGGACTTTGCCTGACTCCTGTAAATGACAAACCAGCTGTACTCCCAGGAGGCATATGTTCTTGCATTCTTGATGGCTCTTTGAGAGTTCTCTGATACATACTTGGCACACAGCAGGAACTCTATGAATGTGGGCTAAATGGATGATGGACGAGACCTCCTTACAGCTGTGGCCTTTTCGTGGTCATCTGTAAATGGTTCCAGAGTCTCCCATCCTGAAAAGGCCTATGGCATTGTCACTTGCTCTTTTTGAGTTAGACAACAGATGAGATGCTGCAGGTGACCACCACACTAGCCAGAGGATCCCAGACCCCTGCAGGATGGGCAGCCCCACTCCTCATCAGCTGAGAGCAGACACCCAGGAAAGGTGGGGGGTGGGCTGTGGGAAACGCTGGAGCAGAATGGCCTTAGAACAATCTCCTCATGTTCCCTGGAAGACTGGGACTGGCAGGGAAGACTGATGGGGAAGGCAGAGGTGGCTGGAGGAGCGGGAAATGGTGATTCTTGGCTGACCACTGTGGACTGATGGGAAGAGCTGTATGGCTGGTCTTATAGATTTAATCCCTAGCACCAAATTTTTATGAGTCCATCTATAACTAAAACATTTCAAAAAAAAAAAAAAAAAGACTGCAGGTCCCTGAGGGCATTCTTAGAACTTAGACCAGGGTGGCCTGCCCAGACATCCTTGAACCTTCTCAAGGACCAACCAGGATTATAGAACAGCTGAAGGATGCTTATCATATGCTAGGCATTTCATATAGATTGATTCATTCACTTCACCTAGCAATCTTGAGTGTGCACTGTTCTCCCCAATTTACAGATAAGGAAGCAAGCAAAAAAAATAATTCCCATTCCTGGAGAAGGAGATGCTGGGATGTGATCTCCAGCAGGCTGTCTTTTGAGTCTGCAGGACCTCCTGCTTCCTCAGATTCTGGAGGCATGTTGCCCCTCTGGATGGACTTAGTGATCTGGATGCCAGACACTTCTTCATGGTTTGTCTGGGAGCCTTTCTGTCCACATGTCACAGTATTCAGAAGAGTTCTAGAATCCAGACTCTTTTTTCCCGAAAACCAAAGATAATAAAAAGACAAATTGAAAATCATTAAGTCCATAGTATAGTTTGAGTTTACTGTATCATTAAGTATATACTTAGTTTAATAGCTGCCCCAGTCCCATGAAGTAGTTCGACCAGAGGGAGAACTTCAGGCCAGCTGTACAGCAGAGGACCTGTTCCTGCCTGGATTGTCATCTTTAGCTGTTCCAGCCTTGCTTTTTAAAAATTTGGTGCTAGGGATTAATCTATAAGGTGGCTGTAGCACTGAGCTACGCACTAGCCCTTTTTATTTTTCAGACAGGGTCTCTCTAAGTTGCTGAGGCTGGCCTTGAACTTGCAGTCGTCGTTGTCCTCAGCCTCCGGGCTAGCTTGTATACAGGTGTGCACCACTGCACCCGGCTGGCCCCTGCAGCCTTGCATGGCCTCTGTGGCCCACCATTTCTTGGGTGGCAAGGATTGCTTCCTGCTTATGGAGACTTGTGATCTTTCTCTGTAATTTCTCTGGGCTCAGGTTTCAAGTCCAGCAGGCACTGGTGAAATGCACTTGCAGAAAGCTGCTGTTGCCTCTTTGCTTAGTTGCATATCACTTGAGGTGAAAAGGGACCGTCCCTCTGCCTCCACTGTCATTGCAAAGTGTCAGCTACCAATTACTCATTACTCTGGCTCAATTTTTGGCCTTCTGCTTGACTGCTTCTCAGGCAGTGGAGGTGAAAAAAATGATTTAACCCACTAGAAATATATATTCCTCTATTAAATTACAATTTAAATATTGCTGTCTATTTGGGGACTGGGGGAAGATCTAGATTGAAACTGGGGCTGTTCTTCATGTCTCAGTCCTCTGGATTTTTTTTTTCCCCTAACTGCTGAATGCTTATGTTTATACTCCAACACTATAAATATAAGCCATGTTAACCTGCATAGCAGCCTTGCACACTGCACATTTTCTGCTCCCCAATTAGCCATGTTTGAGGGCTGAGGTTGTAGCTCAGTGGCTGAATGTTTGCCTCGCATGTGAGGCACTGGGTTCAATCCTCAGCACTGCATAAAAAAAATCAACAAATAAAAAAGACATTGTTAAAAAAAATTAGCCATGTTTGAATGTGGTCCTCCTTGCGGACAGTACAGAGGGCTCAGTGCACACGCCTTTGAGTTACTTACTGCCAGTGAGCTTGCCTTGCACTGTCTGGTGCTGAAGCTATGTCTTCTCCAGAAGAAAGAGCAGGAGAGAGGAAAGCAGGTAACTTGTTGGAGAAGATGAGGATGGCTTGCAGACTCCTGTGAGCTAAGGAGTCCTAAAAGCTGGGAGAGAAAATTGCCTACTTGCAAATGAGCCTAGATTATTAAAGTCTTGGAGACTGAAGTGGAAATCCTGGGAGAAGACCTGAAAGCCTTCAAGGCCAGATCCATGTGCTTATTCCTTCATTGGTTTAATAACACCTTGTGCGTAGCACCACTGAGCTACAGAGACACATAATAAACATTTGTTGAAGAGGTAGAGACAGTTCCTCCAACTGGGGACATGCGAAGCATGGTCTTAGTCTAAGCTTTGAGGGGAGTGAGTGAGAACTAGTTAAAATGAGAGAACAGAAGATACTTGGAGTATTTTTGACTTACTATTTTTTTGACAAAGGCTTTGTCATTTTTAGATGGTAATCTAGACCAAGAGGTATTCAAATGATCTCTTTTGGCCCAAAGTTATGGAATTCAGTGATGTCACTGTATCCTGCATTCTTCTCCTTTCTGGAGTTTAAAAATACCCTAAACAGGGCTGGGGTGGTGGCTCAGTGGTAGAGCGCTTGCCTAGCATGTGCGAGGCGCTGGGTTCAAACCTTAGCACCACATGACAATGAAACAAAGGCATGCTGTTCATCTACAACTACCAAAAAAAAAGAAACACACACACACAAAACCCTAAACAGGGAGAAATTAACCCTGAAAAATGAAAGAATAGGAATTTTTACAGGGTTATTGATAATGTATTTCCACAGCTGTCATGGGAAATGGAAATCTTAGATTCTAAATTGGTGCATGACATCTGGGGACACAGTTCAAACATTATGCAGTGAATTTTTGTTTGGGACCCAAAGGAGCTGATTTGAGGACTAGGTCACTCTCAGTCCACATCGCAAACCACCTCCTCCTGCCTTTCCTCAGGAGGTAGGAGAAGTGAAACTGAAAGGTTTTTGGTTGAGTAATTTAGAGAGAGTAAAACACAAATAACAAGAGACTTGGCCCCTTGGGGGAGTTTGTCGCAGGTGTTCACAGGCTCCTCTGACGGCGGGGAGGAGCGCTGCCTTTGGAACCAAGTTCAGGTTTTCCTGTTTGCAAGGGAGGGGCAGCCCTTCTGCCTCGTGGCCACTTACCTCTCTTGACAGTTTGTATAAATATGTCGAATCTGGGCCATGGCCAGGTGTTTATCAGCATTGTAAGGCAAGATGTTCCTAAAATTCCTTTTTCTCTACTGTTCTTGTTTATCTACTGTGTTTGGGTGACCGTATCAGACTGAGAGACTCTGCAGGATTTTACTTCCTCACTATTCTGGAGGCTGGAAGTCTAAGATCCGGGTGGCTGGCTTGCTGATGGCTGTCCTCCCCGTGTCTCCACAGCACTCTGCGTATCTGTTCTAATCTCCTCTTATAAGGACACCAGTCATATCAGATTAGGGCCCTTCTTAGTGACCTCATTTAATTGAATTACCTTTTCAAAGGCCGAGTCTTCTAGTAAGGTCACATTCTCAGGTACTTGAAGTTAGAACTTCAACAGAGGAATTTTGCAAGGGGTTGCAGGTTAGCCCACGATACCCGTTTCACTTTTTTATTGTCAACCTGCAGTTCTGGGACTCCTGAAGTAGGTTTCCTTGTGTTTCAAGAGTGCAAACAGCTCAGTTTATACATATTTGATATGTCATGAATTATAAAGCCCGTGAGGCAGGGATTTTGTCCATTTTATTTATAAAACTACATACGTAGCATGTAGAGCAGAGAAAGCTCTCAGTAAATATTTGTTGAATGTTGGCAAAATGCATATTAGTGCATATGATATATATATGAATGAATGAAAGTTAAGGGAATGCCATAAAGCCATATTAGTTTCAAAATATTTTAAATGGCCAGAAAGGCAGTGATGGTTTTTGTGGCTTTAGGGCCCCAAGCAATAATCCTAAAGTAGAGAATCTCACACTAAAAATAGCCAATGGGACCAACTTCAAATCCGGTCCTCTCTGCACAGCATCACCATATATTGTAGCATGTAAGAGATTCTGTATCCAGTGACTTCTATGTGCTGTAACACTGTATTTTAAAATGTTGGTTTTATTATTTATAGCTATGTAAATTTCATGTATTCAATAAACACAGGGAACCATGCACTCACCCCATCCAGGTAGTGTTAGTGCAGAAGCCTGGTGCTATTGGAACTCTGGGCTGTTGGCAAAAGCCTCGTTTATAGGGGAATCTCTCTTTCCTCGTTATAACGTTGTCTAACCAGAAAGCAGAAAGGATTTTGTCTCTGGATTTATGAAACTAATGTTTTCTTTCTTGCCCAGATTCCTGTCTGATGCAAACACTTAGGGACCATAGTGAAGAGCACTACTTACTTTTATGATTCCCAATTTGGAAATCTTTGATTATTTGGAATTTCCAGATTTAAAATTTTCTAGGGAGATTGGATTCAATCTTTAGGAATGAGTGGTTTACCAACATGATAATATGGAATGCCATGGCCCAGACAGATTACTTCCAGGTATCTTTGGAAGCATCTTTTGCATATGATAATTGTTAACTTGACTGAGAAGAAAAGTCTCCTCAGGGAAGTCACCTGCCAGTCCTGGTCACCGTGTGTACTTAAGGTAGATTGTTATCAATTCTAATGCATACTGGGTTTCTTCCCAGGTAGTAATTATGGTCTGTCCCCAGTTGAGAAACACAATCATATTTTGTGGTAGAAAATATTTAGAGCACACTTAGGGTTCTAGAATCTTACACAGGCAGCTCTAATTACCCTGGGAACACTTCCCTGGATCTGAATGTGTTTAAGAATTCCATCTTTTAAGGGCTGGTGATGCCAGTTTTTCAAACGGCAGCGTGCTGCTCCGGTCCGCTGTGAATCCTTTGTGCGCTGCAGTGTGCTTAAGCTAATAGAATCAAGTGCTTGTGTTCAAGTTTTTTAAAAGCATAAAAACCCTGTTTATAAAGATGGTTCTCTTTGGCACTTTGTAGCATTATGATGATGCTGCCTTAGCAAAAAGGGGGGGGGTTTGTGCTCCCTGTGGGGAGGCCCTGGCAGAGCATCCTCTCTCCTGCTTGCAGGTCTCTGGGAGGACTTCACATCCCTCCTCAGTCAAGGGCTAGTTCTCAGCATGCACTGCACACTTGAGCATCTCTCTGGAGACAAGGGACAGCAAATGTTCTGTATCCAAGCATGGTTTTCCTCAGTGTTTGTGTAACATAACCCCCTTCCTTGTAAAAATTCATACATTTAAAAAAAAAAAAACTTGTAATAAGTTAGGGATGGGAAAAGTCTTCCAAATCTAGAAAATCAATTGACACAGGAACTGTAAATCTGAATTTGACTTACCGTTTCTGTCGGCAGCATTTAGAACGCAGCGATTAGTTTCTATGCTGCTGCTGTGTGGAAGAGTCCAATGAAATGCAGTGTGTGAGAGCCTTGGGAAATGGGTGTCGGTCCTGTTGCACGGAGATGATGTCACAGGCACAAAATCCAAAATCTGAGTTAGCATGCTCAGAGCTTTTGGAACCACTGACTGTTGCGAGGTCCTTCCCTCCTGTCCCCTCCCTGTAGGGCGCTGCTCTTCCCTGCTTTTGTGGTCCCACACAGCATGGCACGCCCAGGCCCCTCTGGATCAGGTCCTCTCCTTCCCTGGGAGCCTTTTCTTTCCCTAGCCTGCCTAGCCAGGCCACGGCCTCCAGGTGCAGGGATCTGAGTTATTGCCATTTGCTGTTTAGCATGAGGAGGACATTTGTCAACTCTACATCACCCTATTGTTTGAGGCCTTTTATTTTCATGGTCAGCAGGTTGTCAGTGATTGTATCCTGGCAGTTGTCATGAAAAATAACAGTTGAAGGTATATTTGTAACACCTTCAAGGAAGAGAAAGGCAATGATGTTTCTGAGGGCTTTTTACCCGATTCTGAAATGACACAGTACTGTGTGGAGAGCAATTAGGAGGAGCTTAGAAAAGAAAGTTTTGTACCATTCTTTAAAACCAGTGATTCAGATAAGCATATCTTTGCATGTAGCTTTTCCTCCCTTTATTCTATTTATTTATATGTGGTGCTGAGAATTGAACCAGTGCCTCACACATGCTAGGCAAGTGCTCTACCACTGAGCCACATCTCCAGCCCTGCATGTAGCTTTTGAAAGCTCTCAGGTACCTGCAATAGGGTAACCTGAATGCAAACAATATTGATTTGTGGGGACAGGAATGGACTTTGTGTATTTGAGGCATTGGGGATGAAACCCAGGGTCCCGTGTCCCCCAAGTACTCCACCACTGAGCAGCTCCTTCAAGCTCAGGAATGGGAGGGGAAGGAGACCGTCGTGTGCCAGGCATGGTGTCGCTACATGTATTTTGTCCTTGTGGTCCTGTGAAGTGCCTGTTGCGACCCTGGCTCTGTGGCTGAGGTTAATGGTCACCTGTGTGACCAAATCATTCTGCAGCAGCCAGTGGCTGATCCGGTCTGGGAGTGCAACCCAGACCTTCCAAGTCAGTGTGTGCAGCTTGGCCTGTTTGCTTCCAGCTGCGGAAAACAGGAAGATGTAGCTATTTGGAAGTAAAGAAGGAGGACATTGGGAGCCAGAGAGCAGCAAAGGTGAAGAGTGTGAGCCAAGGGCCGAGGGAGCCAGGAACAGAGGAGGGTGCTGTCGGGTGGGGAAGCACCCGGCCAGTGCAGCCTGACAGGCAGCCTGGCAGGTGTCTGAGGAGAGACCCCAGGGAGGGACAGCCTGCCACAGGTGTCCCACCCTCAGGGTGCGTTGTGCAGAGTGAATCCTCCAGGGGCAAGACTTCAGGCAGCTTCCCAAGGCCAGGCGTGCAGTGAGGGTGCAGACTGGCATGGGCAGAACAGACTAGAAGGAGATAGTGAAAGGGTTGTGGGGCTACCAAGGGGAGCAGTCTGGTTTGAGGAGGGAGAGCACTGTAGACGCTGTGTGTTGCTGTCTACCCAACAGGCATTTCTGTAAATTTTTTCTGTGCTAGTGGAGTCCCAGTCCAACTCCTGCCCATGTGACTTGAGTAAATCCTGATTGATCTAAGACAACCATGGGAATACCATGCAAAGGTGGGTGTGTGGCTCCTGACAGTGAAAGTGACCTTCTATTAAAGATTTCTTTCTTATTTGTTTTGGGTCCTGGGAATTGAACCCAGGGTGTTTAACCATGTAGCCACCCCCCAGCCCTTTTTATTTTTTATTTTGAGACAGTCTCACTAAATTGCTTAGGGCCTTGTTAAGTTTCTGGGGCTGGCCTCAAACTTGTGATTCTCCTGCCTCAGCCTCCCAAGTGTCTAGGATTATAGGCATGCACCATGGCGCCTGACTAGGTACAGTTTTCTTTATCCTGAAAAGGAACACAAGTTAGAAATCATTTCTGTTTCTGCTAGATGCTGTAGGTGGGCGTACATCTCTTAGAGTTGTGGCAGCTGTCTTGTGACCAAGAGGATAACTCACTTTATCAGGTGGCAAAGCAGAGGCAGAGGAAAACAGGAGTTTAGTACATGGTTCAGTACTGGAATCAGCCAGCCTGGGAGTTTCTAGCCTCAGGCCTTTGTTAAGGTCAACAATCTTTATTATTTAAGCCAGGGGCTGGCAAACTCTGCCCCATGGGCCACCAGCCACCTGTTTTTTATAAAGTCTTTTTTATTATTATTTTAAAATTTTTTTTAGTTGTAGATGGACACAATGCTTTCATTTTATTTTATGTAGTGCTGAGAATTGAACCCAGTGCTTCACATGTGCTAGGTGAGCTCAATACCACTGAGCCACAACTCCAGCCCTATAAAGTCTTTTATCTATCTTTTATTTTTTTTGAAAATCAATAACTTTTATTGGAGTTTTCTTTTTTAAAATTTATTCTAATTAGGCATATATGACAGCAGTTTGATTCACTGTACACAGATGCAGCACAACTTTTCATTTCTCTGGTTGTGCACAATGTAGAGTCACACCCTATGTGCAGTCATACATGAACCTAGGGCAATGGTGTCCAACTCATTCCACCATCTTTCCTGCCCCCATATCCCCTCCCCTCCCCTCCTCTCTCACCTTTGACCAAAGTTTATTCTTCCCACGCCCCCTCCCCCATTACAGATCAGCATCCACTTGTCAGGCAAAACATTCGGCCTTTGGTGTTTTGAGATTGGCTTACTTCGCTTAGCATGATATTCTCCAGCTCCGTCCATTTACCTGCAAATGCCACAATTCTATTCTCTTTCAATGCTCAGTAATATTCCATTGTGTGTATATACCACAGTTTAAAGTCTTTTTTATTGATACATATTAGACAGAGTGGCCAGTTTCGCTGTGGCACATTCACACATGCATATAACATAATTTGATCTTTTTTGTTGGAATATGGTGATGCCCATTTGTTTACATATTGCCTATGGCAGGTGCTGCATCACAACAGTACAGGTGAAAAATAGTGAAAGCGACCGGATGGTTCACGAGCCCTAACGTGTTTACCATCTATCGCTTCACAGGAAATGTTTGCTGACCTTGGTTTTAAACCATCTTGAGCTAGGCTTTCTATTTATTTGCAATCAAAGCTTCTCATACAAAAATGCTGACCTTGTTTTGTACGTAGTAACGGATCATGGTGGTATAGACGAGGGCTTAGTGGGTACAGGTGCAGTCAGGGCTGGAGTTGTGCATTTGGGATTCACCGCATATCTCAGAAATGAGGTAAGGAGTTTCTAAGACCAACTAACCTTAGAAAGTACGGATTGGTTGCCCTTTCAAATGGTGAAGAACAAGACCCAAATAGCAGGTGCTTCAAAAGGAAAAGCCAGGGGGTGGATCGGTATATAGTCATAATTTAAAAGAGACGATCCAGACATGCATCTTAATGGCCATAGATATGGAAGTTAATGTTTAATAATCTTCAACAATGACAAAGTTAAGCAAAATTCCATGCTGTTGTAATTTGTTTTTATAGCCTTTGTGAGTCCTGTTCCTGACCTCTGATGCTGTCAGTACTGGGCAAAGAGTTAAGGTACATGTGACAGCCTCACTTCATTACTGTGTGGCTGGTAACCCCTTACTTTTATAAGCTTTCTTATCACAAAGAAGTTCCCCCACCCGGTCTAGGAATGGCCAGCTCATGTCATTGGCTTCTGTAGATTCCACTCTGAGGCTGCTGCTGCTCTGAGCCTGTGGGCACAGCCGTGCTGTGTGGGCAGGGTGACAGAAACCTGATAGATGGACTCAACATGGGGCCAGAAAAGGCGAATCCATAGGCCTTTGCATGAAGTGATTTGAGCAAAAGCATTGAGCCATCTTTAACATAGTAAGGAGCAGGTGAGATGAAATGTCCAATGAAGACAGCTTGAGCCAAAGAGGGTTTATTTGATCACTTTCTTGGGGGCAAAAATGGTTGGTATCACACCAGGATTCAGGGAAAGTTGCACAAGACATTTCAAAATAGCTGAAAGGTATTCCAGCAAAGTTAAGTTGAAATTTTTGAAGATGAAGACTCCTACTAGCAGCAGGTATCTAATTTTGGTAAAATAGGGAGTAAAGGATCTTTGAAGATATCATTGTAAATGTGGACTTTTTAACTGTAGACCTCCTGAAGATTTTAAGAGCTGCACATTGAATTAGTAGTTCAGCCTGAGATAAATTGCTGGGAAGTTTCTTGTTGTGATCCTTTCCCTGGCTCTTTTACCATATCCAAATTCCTTGAGAGCAGGGGCTAGGTCTGATTTTATTCCACTGACACCTGGTGTAGTTTGGGGTATACAGTAGGTACTCCATGAATATGTTGCATAAATGTGTTTTCCTACCCATTTTATGGGACTTGTGTTTTTAAGATGCCTCAGTCTAGTGCCCTGTAACAGAAACACCCTCCAAAATGAAAAATTACAACTTAGCTTTAATATTCTTTGGTTTAATAAATGTGTGTGAATGTGTATATAGGGGTGACTTTCTTTTCACCATCAATTTTAGTGTATTTAACATAAGAAATTGGTTTTCAGAAACAGAATTTCAATATATGTCGTCATAGCTCTAGGAAGTAGGGATTTTCTACTTTTCTGTGATTCAATTTGTGTTTATCACTTGAAAATCAATTGGTAGTAAGACAAGTATTGGTGTGCATTGCACAGTGTCAGATTTGGGAAGAGATTTAGTGATGCTTGCATCTGGTCTCTTCTACAGATGAGGAAACTGAGGTTAACTTCCTTACCCAAGGTCTAACTGCTGACTATTTTTATGGGGAGTAGCTATTACCCTAGAGGCATGTACCAATCTCCCCTGCCCCACCATGCCTGTGTCGCCCTGGAAAATTTAGGGAAATGTATAGAGGAGTCCATCTTCCCCAGAGTGTGTACTGGCTAGCAAAAGTAATGCTGATTGATGGGAAAGAGCTCCTGTAGGGATACTGAGGGGTGCATCTGATTGCTTGGGTGGGAGATATAGTTCTGATTGCTTTAACATCTTTTTCTTGGGCCAGAAGAGTGCTTGCCTAGGATGTGCAAGGGTTGCTTGGGTGCTTGGGTTGGATCCCCAGCACCACCAGCAGACAAACCACCCAACAGATCTTTTTCTAAAGTCAAACATTTGTTCTTACAGCATCTGTGGATAAAAGTATATCCTGATGTCCGTGGCCAGCAGCTCTGGTTTTTGTGATAGGATGCTGCTTTTCTCTGCATTCTTCAAAGACCTCTGAGCTACACACTCTTTATTTAGAAGAAAGATAAAACCGTAGACACGCACATCTGTATTTTGAGTGGTTGGGGGATCCTTTCTTTTCTTTTTTTGTACTGGGTACATTTGCACAAATGTACCCAGTAGTACAGTGTGGCTCTGCCACTGAGGTACATCCACAGTCCTTTTTATTTTTAAGACACAGGCTTGCTAAGTTGCTGATCCTGGCCTTGAACTTGTGATCCTCCTGCCTGAGCCCCCTGTGTTGCTGGGGTTACAGGCATGTGCCACCATGCCTGACTGGGTGATCCCTTTTCTTGTCTGAATGCCCTCTAAGGAGTCCCCTGCTCTGCTGGGAGCTGGCCAGCCATCATCTACCTTTGGCTCTCAAGGATTCTCTCCAGGCTTTGGGTGGATGCCTATGGAGAGAAGCATCCCCTACCTTTCCTATTTCAGGTCCCTTGAGCCTCTTGGCTTGAGGGTGACACCAGCTACAGGGCCAAGTGTGGTGCTGGTCCTAGCACCTCAGCCTCATCTGCTCTTAGTGCCTCCGCCTCCCTGGAGAA
>CM053402.1:11476192-11508177 GCA_028644305.1 Xerus rutilus
ACTGGAGTATAAAGTGATATCCCCTGAGACCAGGTGCATGTGACGAGCATCCTGGAGCTCCTACCTAGGTGGCTCTATGGGATGTTACTGAAGTGTTTGTTTTCCATGAACAGTTTTCAGCTGTGTTTTTCTTCTTAAGTCTATATTTGATTACTTCTAAACTGAAGCCCTGCTCGTGGGCAGAAGAGCGTCAGGCTTTTGCTGACCATCGAGGAGGCTTTGTTAGGTCTGAATTCAGGATGATGGCACGTTCCCTCTGCTGGACAGAGGCCAGCTGGCACTGTGTGGTTTCTGGGATTATCACCCAAGGCCAGACTCAGTTTGTCCATTAAGAGCTTTTTCTGCATTGTTTTCTTTTTCTGACAAAATAGCTCCTATCTAAGAGTCCTGAAGGGGAAATGGGAGGCTGGAAAGTACCCGAGCGCTCTTATTCCCAGAAGCAGCCCTGGGTGTGCAGGTGATGCTCAGGGAGAGCAGCGGGCCAGGTGCCAGAGCTGCCGCTGGCCTTCACATTGCCGTTCTGCACAGCAGTTCGGTTTTTCTAATACTTGAATATTTTGTTACATCGGGAAGCAAGTTATCTTTTCACAGCTTCGCCTGCAGGTTTTTAAAAACATTTTATCTATATCAATTTGTTTCTTTCTCAAAATAGGAGACTTCTACTCTTCTAATCTGCTAAAGCACAAGTGAACCTCTCGTGTCTGTTTTGGGGCCCTTCCTCCGTAAGGCACGGTATGGGTCTTCCCAGAAATCACGGCACCTTTTTCAAAGGCAGTTTACAAAACACACACCCCTGTACCACCTACAGCTTTTACTTTCTATAAAAATATAAGGTGCTTCAAAGCTTAGAGGAATAAAATGTCTTTCTTAGGTTTTAAAAAAGATGATCTATTACTCTAAGTTTGCCATGGGGAGGCACCGCCTAGAAAACACTCAGAGATGTGAGGGAAGAGTCACACACACACTATGCATGGGTATTTTTATGAGTCACTGACTATAGTTAGAAAAAAAATTCACAAAATCAGCTGAAAGCCTGCAGACCTGCAAGAGCTTGCTCAGGCCTGGAGCAGCCTGGGCAGGGGTTCACCCTCGGCTGGGCTCTTCAGACCCAGGTCCCTGGGAGGGAGGCGCCGGAGCATCAGCAGCTGCTGCCAGCCCCATGTGCCAGTTTTTGCTAACTTTTCTCTGAAACCATCAGAGAAGTTCCAGAGGCCAGGTCAGCCATTTGAATCAATAACTGTTGTCATTTTAATTTGTAATTCCTCAGTGGCTTCTAAAGTTGGGCATCTTTTCAGGTGCTGTCTGCCAACAGTATATCTTTGGTGAAATATTTGTTCAGGTTTTTTGCCCATTTAAGAAATTATATTATCAGTTTCTTTTTGTGGAGTTTTAAGAGTTTTTCATGTATTTCGGATAACAGTTCTTTATCAGATTTTTTTGTTTTGTTTTTGTATTAGGGATTGAGCCCCGGGACACTCAACCACTGAGCCACATCCCTAGCCCTTTTTATATTTTATTTAGAGACAGGGTCTTGCTGAGTTGCTTAGGGCCCTCACTAAGTTGCTGAGGCTAGCTTGGAACTCACAATCCTCCTGACTCAGCCTCCTGCACCACTGGGATTACAGGTGTGCCCAGATATATCTTTTGTAAATATTTTCTCCTAGTCTGTGGCATGTCTACTCATTTTCTTGACAGTGTTCTTGGCAGAGCAGTGAAATCCAGCTTCAGAGTTTGCATTTTTGTTATTGGATCTAAAAAGTTATTGCTAGGCTCAGGGTATTCTAGATTTTCTTCAATATTATCTTCCAGAAGTTTTTGAATTTTATTATTTTTAACTAAATAAAAAGAGGGTGGCAGTTTTCATTTATATTTTTGGCAGGAACATAATTTGTTCACCAAAAACATAACCAAAATACCTTATGTAAAAAAAATAAACGAATGACTAGGAAACTGGTTACTGGCCAGCCTACAACCCTAAAAACCACAAATTATTATTTGTAGAACACAGAAGAATCACACCTTAATTTATCTCTTACAGCTCTCTACAACTTTAGGCCTGTGAGCTAGTTTACAAATAAGATTTGCTTTGTTGGAAAGGGAGCTTTATCTCAAAGGCACTTTGAGAACTATTAGTGGGCAATATTTTTTTCCAGTTTTAAAAAAATTTCAATTAGATTTTTTTTGTAACTGATAACATCAAAATTGTACCTATTTATGGGGTGACATGTGATGTCACTATACATGTGTATATATACCCTTGAAATTTGGATAGGTCTTAAATTCGGTTTATCCTCATGTGTCTGGAGGAAATTTGGCAACCGATTCACTGATGGTGAACCCAGGTAGCTTTGATCCTGTGACAACTGTCTCCATCCCATCACCTCACTTTCCACCCAAGCATGGGAACCTGGTGAACCCAGTGATTTTTAAGATGTTTTTGGGAGGTACTTGTTTCCGTGTACTTTCTTACTATTGTGTAAGATTTGACACTCCCCCCATAACATACAGATAACTCAATTTATAACCTAGTAAAACCTCAGCAATGAGCCAAAAGTTCTTCTTCCACAGGGCCACCTAATTCTCTGAAAGAGGAAAGTTTTCTTAATTCCACATGTGGAAAAGACAGAATCCATGAGTGTTTTGCATGTTAAGGATGCCCGCAGTCTTTCGTGAACAGCTGCTGTGTGCAGGGTGGGGTGCCAGTAGTTCCCAGGAGATACTGAAATACTTTGAAGCATAAGGCTGAGTCTGATCTCGCTCTAGGAAGCCTGCACCTTTTCCTCTGGTTGGTGGATGGAATTTTGGAAGGCGAATGGCACATGTGAAAAGAATTTGTGTGTGGGTGGAGGAAGCGTCTTGGGGAGCTGGGCTGGCAGAAATGGAGGCTGGTCCCCATTTCACAGCTGAAGGAGCTTGAAGCCAGACCCGGGCCCTGTGTGCTGGTCACAAGCTCTGGGCTTGTGGAGTCAGGTGGGTTCTGAGTTAATCCTAGAAAGTGTGTCCTACTGAGTAGCAAGCAGCTTTCTCTCCCTCTGGGTTCTTTTCTCCTTATCACCACACAGGGCTGACTTCTTGGCAGTGTATTTGCTATAAGTTGGTTACGTTGAACATTAAAATTCAAAGAAAATAAAAATCTGTGCTATTGAGAATTGATAAGTATTGTTTGGTATAAAATCTGAACATAATTCTTCATGACATTTTTGGTGCAAAGCAAAAAAAATTTGGAAGCTTCAGCTTTTAAATAAAGTTGACCTTATTTCTACATCTCCTTGGGGAGCAGGATGCAGGTGGGAACCTGAGTGGTGCTGACGTCAGCAGCGGAAGCTCTGGCTCTGGAATTCCTTCACGTGGGGCTCAAGGGAGGAAATCCAAATTGTGACTTCTTCCTTCATAAAGACTGAACTGAACTGAGTTCTGTTCTCACTTTAAAACCCGAGACTGGCATTTGATCCCATGGAGTGATCCATGTTTCACTGTAGTGAGAAGTTTTAAAAATAAAAGCAAAACTGTGTGCTGACATCCCCCCAGAACCTGCCGTGAAGGGTTGCCTGCGGGCAGGCGGACGTGCCTGGTGGGAACGGCTGCGCGGAGCAGCTCCTTCCTTTTCTCTTTCTTTGAGCATCTTGGAGAGGGGTGTCCACATGTACTGCCCTGTTGGTAGGAAGCGACATGACAAGATGTTCTAGTTTGTGTAGTGATTGCCAGACCTGTGTTTGGGCTATACGACTGCATCCCCACCGCCACGGGCAGTGAAGCCCAGGGATAGCAGCGTGTTGGAACGTGGCACAGTCCATGGTGCTGTGTGCCCGCCGTCTGCTGCACAGCTGGATTTCATGTGGCTAATTCAGTTACTGAACAATGTGCCGTTCCAGGTTGACGTAAGGTAAACTACCTCCGCTCTCTTATCTGTAAATGAGAGCTTTTGACTAATTGATATTTTAGTTTTCCCTGTGAACAAAATGCTTGGAAAACATTCTACATGGGCAAAATGTAGAATGGGCAAAATCGTGTTATTTTGCAGAAAAAGAACCTATCATGCCTAGCACCTGCCCTACTGTTTTTTAAAATCAGAATGGGGGCTGCGGGTGTAGCTCAGTGGTAGAGCCCTTGTCTTAGATGCACGAGGCCCAGGGTCTGCCCCCAGCACTGCACAAAATAAAATGAGAATGAAATTTAGTTTTGTGCTTTAAAAAAAAAAAAAAAGACCAAAATTTCTTCGCTCTGAGGAGTGTTTGTGACTAATCCCTTTTCCCAGAGGTCTCTTGTCTTGCTGTTAGCTCCATTTCCCTGAAAATGTGACAGAAATGGGTTCCCATGAAGCAGCTTCTTCAGAGCTGCTTCCAGGAGCTGGGCACTGACATTTTGACCAAGTTGTTTTTTTTTCCTCTGCTTCGTTAAAAGACAAGGTGAAGATACGATGTCTCCTAAATGATGAAGTTTCTCAAAGAAGTGTGTATTTTCTGTTTGATATTTTGGCTTAAAGACATGAAAACTGCAGACTGTTCCTTTTCCTGTCTTGACTGTGTAGTTACCTATGAGAAAAGATAATATACAGTCCAAAAAAAAAAAAAAACCCAAAAAACGTTTAAGTGAAGGGAAGAAGATAAACTACTTGTCTGTGAATTGAGGAACCACTCTTGCACCACCTCACTGTGCGTGTGCAGGCTGCTTGCATCTTCAGCTGTCACAAGGGTGCATTTGTTATCTTGGGGCTACAGTTTGCAGTCAGCTGACTGACTGGTTCCTGCGGGGGTGTGTGTGGTGGTTTCCCGACAAATCATAATTCATGTTTTTCCTGATGCCCAACACTTCTGCAAGTGGCAGATCATATCTGGCTGAGACACAGGTGTCCTGCTGTCCTTGTTTCTGGTTTTCCAAGACATTACTGTGCTTTTTCAGTCAGGAGCTGACCTGGAGTGAGTAGCACCCCACCTTGCCCTTCTGAGATCTCCAGAGGGAAGGTGCTGTCTAAAATCCAACAGCTCCCACATCACTGGACTGATTAAGAGCCCCAGAGTCTCAGGGACCTGTGAGGGAAGATGGGAAAGCAGGAGTGGGCGGAGCTAATGCGGAATAAAGACCAAAGAGAGGGAAGAGTGCGGCTCCACGTTAACCTTCCTTGTCCCTCCCTGCGGGCCATACCTGTCCACTTCGCAGTTCTCTTCCCAGGTCCTGCTTTTGATCCTCTTTCCCTGGAAGAAATAGTGAGAAGTAGCTCAGCTCCATTCCCTCTGCACTGTCACTTTCAACAAGACTTCCTAGCTAGAACCTAAAGAAGGTCACACAGTGTGAGAGGGGTATCTTGGAGACCCAAGCAGGCCCCATGTAGCTCCCGGCCCCACCACACCTTCATCCCCTTAAAATGCCAGGAAGTCTCTGTGGCCACAGTTTCTCTCCTCTTTCTTCTGAGGGCCATATTCCAAGGCTCACAATCTCAAGACCAGTAGGGAGTCCCCATATCTAGTCACAAAGGGGGTGCACTCCTATTTAGACACAGACTTCCGGGTACCTAGTTGTAATCCACAAGTCTGCTGAAGTCAAAGGTGGCCTCTGTTCTTTTCTGGGGCTTGCCTGGACCACATCCCTCCCCCTCTGCTGCTCTGTAGTCAGGACGATTAACCTAATATAGGAGTAGCTATGATGGACACTGTGCTCTTAAGAACTTTAAATGATACGTGTTCATTGAAGAAAATAATATAGGAATAAATTATAACCAAAGTGAACATAATCCTTTTATGAGGTTTTAGCCGCAGTGTGGCCCACAGGTAGTCTTAATTTGTTAAGAAATTCATCTCTAGCTATCTGTGGAGCAATTGACCTAGCATTCCATGTCATTATTATAGGTTCCTACTAATGACATGATTTTATAAATGGAACACTAGGTTGTGAAATCTTTTAAAGGACATTTTACATTCAAGTGCCCAAGCTGTCTAATTCTGTTATTCATGTTGAGGAAACATTTGGAAGTATGATAAAGCTGTCTGCAGCTACTTAAGCTTTCAGGATTATTTGATGTTGAGTCGTGTGACTTTTATTTCTGAAATGCAAATATACACAGTCAATTAGGTTATACCTCTCAGCCCCGAAGAATAGGTATTTATGGATTTCTTAGAAAAGAAGAAACTTTGGAAGTGGGTCAGAAGTGCCAAGGGCCACCGGCCAGAGTTGAGGAAATGCAGGCCTCAGGACTCGGGGAGTGTTCACAGCCTTGGAGGCCTCCCAAGGAAGCACTGGTGCTTTTAATTGTGAAAGTCAATGATGACTTGAGACATGAACTCATTTCTAGATGAGACTCAACACGTGTCTCTCTTTTTTTTTATATAATTTTTTTAGATGTTGATGGACCTTTATTTTATTCATTTATTTATATGTGGTGCTGAGAATGGAACCCAGTGCCTCATATGCTAGGCAAGTACTCTACCACTGAGCCCCAACCCCAGCCCCAGCACGTGTGTCTCTTAAGCTTGCTGTATTGCATTTAGTTTTCTTTTCATTCTTTCATTTTTGGAACGGGAGAAATAGCAACATGGTTTTTGTGCTTGTCCCAGGGAGAGGCCACAGCAATGAAACTTCAGGGTCATATGCCACAAAAGAAATCCCCCCTGACGTATTTCAGAGCTGATGCTTAACGGACCTGAACCAGTTTGCATTTTTACAGGGCAGAGGTAGAATGGCAGTTGGAGCTACCTGGTCCCACCTGGCTTTGGCACCTGATCTGTGCAAACCTGTTAATTCCCCACATGTCAACACAATTCAGACTTAAAGGGCACCGTGAACCCTCCATTCCCCTACCAAGATTGCCGTTTTGAAGTGGTCTTGAAGGACTTGACATTCTAGGATTTCCTTATTAGGAGGCCAAGCAAGCCAGCGAGATGCTCAGCCACTTGAGTAGAAGAGGAAACTAGTGAATTAAAACTTGAAAGATAATCAAGTCAGCTTCCCGCTCCCAGGCTGATTAGGAACTGGTACCTCCACCCAGTTGCGTGTGTAATCAGGCAGCTCTGTGGGCTGCATTTCAGGTGAGAGAGAGAAGCCACCCTTTCCCAGACCTTTCCTTAGGTTTAGACTTGTGTGTATGTGTTCTATTGCGTTGCATTTATACAAAGCACTCTGAGTTTTAGATCATGACAGTATATTGAGTGAGATTATTGCTGTTATGCAGGGCATGGGCCCTCGTTTCTGAAACAAGATTAATTTTGCGTTCGCTGACCTGCTACTTCATTTCCTCAAAGTTTTGTTCCCATCAGTAGCATTCATCAGGGCAACGTTTGTGTCGGAGACATTCGGCGAGTAATGTATCACAGGGAAAGAAAGATTGGCCGTTCTGGTGCATCAAATGTTCTTTGAACTCTGTTCTCAGGCTGTGCCGTAGATTATAACTGCAGCTGACAGCCTGAACCTCTGCAAGAGCCTCCAGAAAGCTGAGCACTCATTGTCTACCGATTAGCTTGGGAGGTCCCTCGGGTTATTTGTCTCCCACAAGCCTAGTGTCTGGCACATGAAATGTACCCAGTGAAGGTCTAGTGCCTGGCAGAGTTGCAGCCCTGTGTCCCAGACAGGACGGTGACAAGAAAACACTGTCATCACAACATCGGGCTTTTTACCCCTCTGTAATTTTTCAGGGGAGAGCAAAGAAAAGACCCATTTTTACACTGGCGACTGTGAATGAGTTTGGAAAATTGGAAGGACTGCTCTCTGAGTTTTCTGCATCTGGGACCTAAAACATCAATAAAAGTTACTTTTTAAAATCAGGGTAAAGAGCTACAAATGGAACCTGACTTCTTATATCCACAGAGGGATACATTCATGACTGTGTCACTCTTCTCTATCCCATCCCTATCTGGTTCCACAAAAAGCTGTGATGGTCAAGAGGGACATGGCTGCTGGCAAGAAGGGGACTCACCTCCAGGGTCCCTGTGAGCAGCTGTGGGGGGGGGTGTGTGTGGGTGGACAATTGCACCTTCAATTAGGAGGGATGAGAATGTGAGCAATCAAGTTTCAACTTCATTCACAGCCAGCGAGGCAGCCTCCAAAGTGAGGGTGGTATCTTACAGAAGTCCCCATCCTTGTCCATCTGGTCCCAAGGACTGTCACCAGCGGGGGAGGGAAGTCACATTGCTCATGACCCACCCAGTCCCATGCAGATGTCCTGAGTTTGCTCATTGATGGTAGCAGGGTAGAAATGGCCTAAGTCATTCTTGATAACCCACGGATCCTGTTAGCATTTCTCCTATTTTCTGTTTTCGTCAAGGGAACAGAAATCTATTATCAAGTATTTTCACAAAATTGACCTCAGATTTCCTTCCCAGTTTTAGTGTTCAGTTGCCAGAAAGAAGTGAAGAGTCAGCAGAGTTTATGTTGGGTCGCTGGGAGTGAGTATCTCCAAATTAACAAGACTGGAGATGTTGCCAGAGCCTTTGGCTCACAGATGCCCTTCCTGCCTGAGCCGCCTCTTGCAAAGGAGGTTTTTGAAAGAGAGACCCTTGCAAACTCCTCTGTAGATCCCAAACGTAAAGCAGCTGGAGAATCATGGGGTCCATGGTACAGGACTTGAGGTCTCTGTCAGTTTTCATAGAAAACGGTGCCTTTATTTTAAGAAGGCATAACTTTTCCTGTCACCATCTGAACTGTGTGAATCTGGACCTGCCTCATGTGCAGGGGTGAATGAGACAACCGTGTTCTCTGCCGGGCAGAAGTTAAGAGTCCTGAAGCACGGCAGTTCCCTTCTTTTTCCTTTCTTTTCTTTTTGCAGGACTGGGGAGGGAACCCAGGACCCCACACATGCTAGGCGAGTACTCTACCACTGAGCTACATCCCCAGCCCTTCTTGTTTTATTTTGGGACAGAGCCTCACTAAGTTGCTGAGACTGTCCTGGAACTTGAGATCCTCCTGCCTCAGCCTCCCAAGTAGTTGGGATTACAGGTGTGGCCATCTCCCCTGTCTCCCTCTCTTTTTGTGGAGCCATTGGCTGGAACTAGGGAGCTGACTGTCTTTCCTCCCCACCCCTCTGTTCTCTCCTGCCTTGGCATCAGATATTTCTACCTGACCTTATGGTGGCCACACCCCGCTGTACTCTCATTTAACCTAGACGTTGGGCCTCTCAGATGCCTGTACCTGTCCTGTCTGCCCTGGCTCGGACTCTCCCTCTGTGGTTGGCCCTACCCCTTAGGCATCCCTGTTACTTTGCTTATTCCTTCACAATGTGCAGATCGTGGGGGCTTGTCCTGGCTGGCTCAGGTGAACATCCTGATGCCCATCTGTTTCTCTCAGCTGGAGCTGATCTGTCACGTTAGGCTTCCCCACACCTGGACTTCAGCACGGTCCCTGTAGCAGCCACCCTTCAGGACAGGAGCACCTGCAGCCTAGATGCTCAGTGGCCCCGGTCCCCTTGCATAGCCTTATATTCCACAGTTATTCAAATTCACATGTGATAACTGACAGAGCATATCTGCAGACATGGCACCACTCGGTACCACAGCAGCTCCTATTCTATGGGAGGCACCTCGTGCCCAGCAGCTAGTGTCCCGGGAAAAGCCCGACCCCTCAGGCCAGCAGGATCCAAACTCAGCCTTACAATGTATTGACTGTATGACTGAGCAATTTACTGTGTCACTGTTTCTTTGTCTTGAATAAAGTAATTCATGAAGAGTATAAATACTGTCTGTTATGGAGATCATTATTCTTATTGTTGATTCTTATTTTCTGATGTGACTGATCAAGTGCCTGAAGGTAATTTCTAGAGCCTTCTGTAGCAATATGCCCAGGGGGGTGGGGGTGGGGAATGACAGCGGTAGAGCTGCTGACATGGCCAGAAATCTCCAGTGACATCGTCTCTGTTTCTTTGTGGGTATGTGCATGTGGGAGCTTTAAAAATTGATGGGGACCCCAGCTGCTGGGCCTCCTTGCTGGATACCCAGGGAACAGTGTCTCCAGAGCCTTGCTAGGAAGGGGTGTGTAGGTCTAGATGGAAGGCTGTTGTTATTGCAAACTGGAAAAGTACACCCGTGAGCTATCCTCTTGAGAAATGGCTGAGAGTAGCAGTGTGCTGGGGCTACCGGAGAATGTGCGTAATGAATTAGATGGAAAAAGACCAACGTTGCAGCTTCAAGATCCACATTTTACCATTAGCTTTAAAATGTGCTGAAGGTGTCATAACAGCCCTGAAAGTAAGAAGCTTCCCTCTCCTCCTCCCCCACCTCTCTCTCCCTCCCTCTCTCCCACACTCCCTAAAGAATCTCGTGGTGTTTCATTGTTCCAGAAGCCCATTTCCTCACTTAAAGAAGTGGTGAATCAATCCTAAGGAGACCTTTTTCTGAGTAGGATTACAGCAGTCACGGCTGTGGTTGAATTTGGGTGTTTGAGGTTGTTGAGTGAAGATGCAAACCTGGAAGTTGGTGTTGCATCTGCTGGAGGTCCTGTGCTGTATGGAGTGCTATTCTGGTTTCCATTCTATTGGAGTGGGGGGGGGGTTTGGCAGACAGCTAAATTACAGACTCAGTCTTCCCTTTCATGTGGGTCCTCCGCTCTTGAGTCTCACCCTCCTGTCTTTGGAAACCCAAAGCAAAGAGAAGCTGTAACTACAAGAGTGAGCTACTTGCTCTGGAACCCTGCATGATGTGGCAGGAAGAGTTGAGACTTGCTGAACAGAACTCTCACCACCTCCTTTCTAGAGACTGTACATCTGTTAATGCAGCCTCTTCTCTTAGCTCTTTTGGCAGCCAGACCATATTGTTAATTGTGTAATTAAAATGCCTTCGTCTTTTCATTTGTGCTATTGTTGATCAGTCTCTCCTCACTTTGCAGTTCTGTAATTTTGAATCCAGGTGTTAGAATTATCTTTATTACTGAATGTTGTTTTGAAGGTGATCCATGTGATCCAGCTCTGGATTTTCCTTTTGGTTCCTAATTCAGTTGTCTAGAGGAACATGCTCTCTTTCTCTTTCTTAGTTTCCCCTTTCTCATTTGAGAAACTTGCCCTGGGTAGGTTTGTGCAGGTCTGGAAGACTAAGCCTGTTAACTTCATCTCACATCTAATGGGATACGTTCCACCTTGGGTATGTGCAGATGATGGATCCTTCACAGACTCAATGATTACATGTTGTAGGTATTGTATTGGCTGATGTCCCTGGGATCGAGTGCCACCACACATAATCGAGGAATGAAAGATTTAGATTGCGAAGCGTGGGTGTAGCTCAGAGGTAGAGCACTTGCCTCTCATGTGTGAGGCCCTAGATTTAGCCCCCAGCACTGCAAGAGAATCAGAAAGAATTGGAGTATCAATGGGTTTGTGAAGGAACAAAGGTCCTTGAGGAAACTTCCTCCCCAGCTGAGGTGGGTCTTGTTTAATCTTCCCTAGTTTCTACCACCCCCAGACTGGAAGCAGCCCTGGATCTGGTGCCCTTTGCTGGCAGCCGACTCTGCTGAGATTTCATGACCACACTTGGGGTGCCTTTTGCTGTTGGCACAGGGGAGTGGATGGCAGGCCCAAGCTCTGCAAGCGCGTCCCTCTGCAGAGGGGGGTATGGCTCTCTGCACCAGGGCACCTCTCACCAAGGTCCCAGCCACGCTGGGCTTCCTGCCATGTCTGTTTGAAGAGGACCTGGGCTCAGAGGGAGCGTGGGGTGGGTAGCGAGGGAGAAGGCCAGCTGAGACCCCGCCTCGTCTGGAGAGCTGGCTGAGGCCATCCCCACCGGGTCTTTGAGTGGAGATGGGAGGCTCTGTGTTGCCTCAGCCTCTTCCGCCCAACCCCCAGCCTAGAGAGGAGGCTATTTGGATTCCTTATGAGTTTTCCCTCTTTATAAGAAACAAAGAGCCGCCCCTGGTAGGCCCTCATAGCTGCAGTTGCCTGCGTTGCTCCTGGGTGGTCGGAATGCCTTACCTTTCTTTTTTCCTGGCACAGTGTTGGGGATTGAGGACCGAGTCCTGTTTCTAACTTTTTTTTAAAAAAAACAACTGACATGTAGTCACATAGAATGCAATTCATCCTTTTGCAGTGGGGAATTCGGTGGTTTCTAGCATTTCCCGTATCGCGTGACCATCGTGAAGTCCATCTTAGAGTGTTTCCACCCCACGCCTGCAGCAGAAGCCTGCAGCAGTCACTCCCCGCACTCTGAAGTGGCCACGTGTCTTCAGAATGCCTTTCTCAGTGGCCTCAGAGTTCTCGGTGGGTCCCTCTGTCAGGAGTCGAGGAACTTTCGATATCTTTTTTGTTTGTCTTTGAGAGTCAAGTTTAACTTTTTGAACATTGTACTGTGACAGATACAAACTAATTGCTAAGCATGGAATTATTGGCATGAAACCCCAAAGGGTTCCGGCAGGGGACAGTTCGATGTTACCCTACCTTTGTGCTTGCCTCTGGCAGCGGGCTCTCCAGCATTTCTGGGTTGTGGTTTTCTAATTTCTGGGTAGACTGTCTGGCTAAGCACCTAATATGAGTCCTGGAATTATATGACTTTGGATGATTTAAAGGTTCATTCTCACGAAGAAACAACTTGTACGTATTTAAAATCAGAAAATAGTTTGGAAGTATTTTGAAGCATTGTGTGCAAGTATAGATTGAAATGTCACTTTGTTTTTCTAATTCTGGATAACAACTCATAATACTTATTTTAAAGTCCATTTTGCTGTATGCTTTCTGGCATGCAGTTTGGAAACACGATATGTTTGTCTCATATGGTTCTTTCTTTATTCTTCCTTCCCTTCTTTTCAGTTGCTTCTCTGCTGCTCTGCAGGCTTTGATGTCCTCCCTTGTATGAAAACTTCCTTTTCCCTTTTCCCGGATGCTCCCTTGGGATCCCTTGAACACCTTTGCATTTCCTTTTTTGGAAGCTCCTGGCCCCATTGCTTTGTAAATGATGTGGTGTTCCACCACCCTGAAGCTTTGTGAGTTCCCAACATTCTTGATAAAAGAGAGGTAATTAGTGTATTATGACTTCTTTTTGAATTGTTCCTCGTGAAAAGCAGAGGGGAGTGCTACATGGGTAAAAAAAAAAAAAAATAAATTTGCATAATAATGCGAACAGAAGTTCTCCCTAAAGCTGAATGTAATCATGACAAAATGAAAGCACTCTATTTATGGAAAGTTTCTGCATGTATTTATCTCTAAGAATGAAAAATTACTTCTGGGTTATGCTGGCCTGATTCCAGGAGGTATGTGGGACCGTGTGTCCTCGGGGTGCACCTTGCTTTCCTGACGGAATCCCACAGTCCTCCTTTCAGGGCTGAGACAGCACCCCCAGTTCCCACATGGGCTGCAATCAAAGCCTAACCAGAGGGGGTTGGGGGGCTGGGGTTGTGGCTCAGTGGTAGAGCGCTTGCCTCACATGCGTGAGGCACTGGGTTTGATCCTCAGCACCACATGAATAAAAAAAGTAAAGGTATTGTGTCCATCTACAACTAAAAAAAAAAAAGCCTAACCAGAGCATTAAATTGGAAAACTTCCTAACCCACCCACAGGAGCCTCGTTCTTCCGTGGCTAAAACAAAGCCATAGAGCGCTGGGCTAGAAAGGAGAGTACTCACTGGAGCACCTGGAGCAGCCCCTTCTGTGATTTCCTTCTGTGAACAGTGATCAAAAGCGACTCTTTCTCGGGGGCTATGCTTGCGTTGCTGTTCACCAGCAGTGCTCCCTTTTCCTCTGACCTCCTACCTGTCACCACGGTTTGCATGAGGTGGCTCAGGCCTCTTTCCATAACTTTGCATGGATATTCCTGCCTGACTCTGAAAGGTGGCTGCTTCATCTTGGGGGTGAAAGTCCCTTGGCTGATTGTCTTCTTTTAGCCTCAGCACGGATGTGTTTCTGCCCCAAGTCTTCCTTGACCTCAGGGATGAGGTGCTCAGACCCTCACCCTGGGAAGACCTGCCTACACTCATTGCATGACCCCAGAGGGATCCCTCTGTGACTGCTTGAAGCTCTCAAGGACCCTGAGCCTTATTGATCTTTGTGCTCACCAGGGTCTGGCACCATTTCTGGGCTGTAGCTATTGCTCAATAGATTTGTGTTGACCGGAATTTAAGTACACTGAATGCTTCCTGTCCATGGCCTGTTTCCTCCCTACCCAGCCTCTGTCCTCTCCTGTGTATGACAGTGACTGATGTACAGACATGCCGTGGTCCACTTGTGCCCGACTTCCCAGGAGCCCGATGCTGGCACTGGCTCCTTATCTTTCATGGCGCTTCCCCATCAGACCTTGAGGCCCGATCTCTGCTCTCCCCTGTCCAGCCCTGCCTCTGCTCTGTGGCTGATTCCTCCGAGTCCTGGGAGGAGTTCCATTCTCCCCACACCTTCCTTCTTGAAACCCTTTTCACGATTCCCACCATCTCTTCTAAGTGCCTGAGAGGAGTGTGAGTCCCACAGTCCCCGGTACCTGCCAGGCTTCCCGGCCTTTGGATGAGGGCTCCTGGATAGTTGTGGAAGAAGTGACCAAAAGGACGCATACACATCTTTATTTTGAAATGGATCAGACATAACCTAGGAAATTACAAATACCAGAAAGGTAGGCATGGTCTTGCTCCGGCCCTTGACTTTGAGACCAAGTGGTCTGTTTTTTTACTAAACAAATATGAGCTAAGCGCCCCCTCCCTTTTTTGGTTTCCTAGTACTGGGCAGTGAACCCAGGGGCACTCTACCATGGCCCACACCCTACCCCTTTTCTTTCTTTCTCTGTTTCTTTCTTAGCAGGCTATTGTTAAATTACTGAGACTGGCCTTGAACTTGTGATCCTCCTGCCTGAGCCGCCTCAGCTGGGATTACAGGCCCGGCCAGGATGTCAGCTCCTCATGAGACTGTTATGGTATCAAAATGTTATTTAAGCTTAAAACTGTAGCCTGGGACCAAATGAGGAGAGTAGAGGCAGGGCTGAGCCGTGGTCTTGCTGCCCACCCTCCCAGTGCCCTCTAAGGCCTCCAGGGAACACCATTCCAAAGAATCCATTCTCATGGATTCTTCCTGAACCATCCTCTGATTCTGTTACTTGCAGACTCTCAGGGATGTTGACTGCCTTTTAAATTAGTAAAATCCTTCACGAAAGTGAATGCCGCAAGTCACTTCACGGGGCCATCTGTCCCATGAAGATTCTAGGTGTCGGTTTTCGGGGTGGTTGTAAACTTGTGTGTGAGCCACATTCTTATCTCGCCATGGAAGACCACGGGAGCATTCAGAACAAGCAGCACATACCACACGGACATGGGCATCGACGGTCATGATTGCAGATACCAGCTGGCAGATGTAGCAGAAACACAGAGAGAAGCCAGTGATCTGACTTTGGACTTCTGATCACCCTTCCATGCTGAACCCTTCAGGAGTTCTGACTTCATAAAACTCACTCAGAATCACGAGCAAGTGAGTCGACGCAGATGTGCCAGATATTTCTGAATTTCACGATTTCCGTTTCTATCTACGGTTTAGGCTTAAACAGATATTTTGCTTGTGCCCACCTGTGATCTCTGTGGGTCCCTATTTTTTCCCCTGTGGCAGTATTAACAGAGGCCTAATCCATTAATCCGGCAGTAGGTCTTTACTGCTTTGGATTTAAGGTGTCTTGGGTATTCTTGGGAGTACAATGACTTTACTGGGCACAGATGTGCTGTCACAGACAGGATGTCCGGCGTCCCATGGTTTCACGTGCTTTTGCTCAATCACTTAATTTCCATCTGTTGAATCACCTTCTAGAAACTGCCTTGGTGTGTGTATTAGTTTGTGAGGCCAGCTGTAAGGACATGCCACTCACTGGGTGGCAAGAATCGGTTGTACTTCACTTCTGAAGGCCAGCTGCAGGCAGAGTGGCTTCCTTCTGGAATGAGGGGTGCGTTCTTCTTTGTTTCTCCTGCTTTGCTGGTGGTCTTCGTCCTTGGCTTGTGGAAGCTTCACTCCGGTCTCTGCCTCTGTCTGCACCTGGGGCTCTCCTATGTGTGTCTCTGTCCAAATTTCCCCTTTTTATAAAGATGCCAGTCAGATTAGGGGCCAGTAGGAGTCCTCTGTAACATCTGCAACAACCTTAATCCAAATAAGGTCCCAAGGGCCTTCAACTAATGGGGTGGGGGGGGGAGTCTGACAATGTTTGTCAAATCACATCCAATTTATTTATGTTCTAGTGTCTTATTAGGTACATTTTCACATATCTGCAGAAGCAGAGAGAATAACATAATAAGTACCACAGTCTTGGCAGCTTCGGTAATTGTCAGCTTTTGACAATTGTGTGCCGTCCACCCTGTCTCTCTACCTCCCCCACCCCCCTCACTAGAGTCTGTTGAAGGGACTTGCAGACCTTGTATTATTTTACTTGTATGGTTTATTAAAGAGAGAGAAATGGAATTTGTTACACTTTCTCACTATTGCAATGAAGGAGGAGATAGGGGAAGCAATGCCAGGTGTTATAGCATATCCCTTGGTTTTTACATTGCAACTAATTAACAGAGAAAGAAAAAATGGGAGCCAGAAGGAATAGAGAGGGAGGGAAGGTGAGAGACCATGTTTCTCTGACATGTTTCTTCCTCACTAGACCTGAGTTCCCCAAGGGCAGAAATAGTATCTTGGCCACCCCCTTATCTTCATGTTCTATACCATGGAACATGTATATACAGTAGGAGCTCAAAAAGTGCTTATAATAAACACCTGTGATGAACACAGAACCACTGAATGAATAATAGAATGAATGATCTTTCCCAAATCCTTTGCACAGAAAGGGACCTAGACACTTTCAGAAACACACACACACACACACACACACTTGCACCTCTAGAGATAGAAAAAAGAGAGACCCTTAGAGTTACATCGCTTCTTGCAATCTGCAGAACATGTCATCTGACATTTAAGTCCCTGGGCCCCATTTCTGCATCCTAGTGAGACCAAGCGTGCCTCTGTGTGTTCCTGTTCTTAGCCAGATGGAATCAAGTTGAAGGCTGGAGGCTTCATCCAACCCGTCAGAGTCCATTTTTTATTTGCATGAAGTGAGCGTTGAAGCAGGAGTCCTCCCCGAGTTCCAGAGCCACCCTTTCTTTTGCCTGCCGTTTTGGGGAAGACTTGGGCGGCTGTTAGACTTCAAGTGGCGTGCATTTCGCTGAGGAGAGGGCCAGGCCATATGTCCATGCTGTAGGCAGAACTGTGCTTACATGGAGTTCTTACATGTGAGCAAAAGAAACAAGCGCTGTTCCACTGGACTAGGGGAATTTTCAACTGAAAGGGGAAGAGAAGAAGCAAAACAGAGGCCGAGAGCCCAGTTCAACTTCCGTGACTCCTTGTCCTTTCTTACAAGGCCCCTTTTAATTCCAGACCTCCCCCGCCCCATCTCATCCCCCCCCAAAAAGAAAGAAAAAATCTTGAAAATATTGCAGAAAGCCTGGTACGATGGGCTTGATACACCCTTGTGTAGAACACATTGCCGTCATTAGGATCAAAGTGAGGAAACCTGGCTCGTGGGTGTGCAGATGTGGAGCCCTTATTGCAAAATGAAAAACTGAAACTAAAAGCAAAATTGGGTTATTCAGATGATTCTGAAATCAACACAAAAACACTGCTTGATCTGAGCTTTATAAAGCGAGCCTTAAATTTCCCTTCAAACACATCTGCTTGATTTGTCATTACTCATCTTTAAGGGCTCCCCAGCCCCATAAAATAGATAACCCTATTGGGATTTTATTAATTCATAGTTGTTATTAGATGTTTCAGGGTTTTGTTTTGGTTTTTTTTTTGGTACTGGGGATTGAATTCAGGGGCTCTCGACCACTGAGCCACATCCCCAGCCCTATTTTGTGTTTTATGTAGAGACAGGGTCTCACTGAGTTGCTTAGCGCCTGACCGTTGCTGAGGCTGGCTTTGAACTCCCAATTCTCCTGTCTCAGCCTCCCAAAGTGCTGGGATTACAGGTGTGCACCACCGCGTCCAGCTAAATGTTTGCGTTTTGAGTTGAAGAATACGGGAGTAAGTTGAAATCAGTGGAAGAAGGGAGATGCATCTAACCGTTGGCATTTGCATTTCTCTTCTCACTTTTATTCTCCCAAGAGTGGCTCCTGGCTGTAGTGGGCCCGTAATTAGCAGCACCCCTTCCAGGCTCATCTTTTCTCCATGGCTGCAGAGGAACCTTTCTGGCGCGTTCCTGGCCGGTCTTGACTTCTCCAGGCCCCGGCTCTCTCCTGACTCTCCCCCCACCTCTTGGACTGCGCCTCTTTCCACCATCAACCACAGACTGTGGGTGTTCCCAGGAGGACTGCTGCTCCTTTGATTCTGCTCAGCAGGCACACACCTCTCAAAGCTTGGTCTGTAGTGCCCCGCTGTCCTCTGGCCCCTGACCTTGAAGAGCCAGTGCCTGCCCGCCATGTCCAGCTGGGTGACCCTGCAGCACATTTACACTCAACTTGTCTAAGACCGAACCCGCTGTTGCAACAATGGCACGAAGAGAAGTTCCTCCTGCCTGCGTGGTGGGTTCCCCAGGTCCGAGGGGATTCCCTGTGGTCCATTCGCAGCCCGCAAGCCCGCTGGTTCTGTTAGCAGCTAGAATTCTGTCTCCTACAGATGCAGAAAAGCCAGTTCCAACAGCACCAACAATAAAAGCATATGTGATATAGTCTTGTGTATTCAAGTATATTAAATCTCGTGATGTATATGAAGGGATAGGTATGTATGAAGAAAATGACATTTTTAAAGGGTACTTCAGGGCTCACGTGACTGAGCCTGAAGGTGAATTCCACACCAACGCCGAGATCCAGTTTCTTTATCTCCTGTGTCTTCTGCGCTCTGTTTCATTCTGAGATTTCCCTTTGGGTTTCAAGATGATAACACTGTAAGCCTGGTGCTCTGGCCAGTGACTTAGGGGCACCCTTCAGTCTTCTTTCTTCCAAGATGCATATTCCGTCTCTCTCTCTCTCTCTCTTTCTCTCTTTCTCTCAGTCCTTTAAAATAGATCTCAGACCCCACCAGCAGGAAAAGGAGGCTCCGACGTACTTGGTAAAATTCGAAGAAAAGGAAATTGAAGGAAGTTAAGGATGATTCTTCTGGAGAAGGGGGAAGAGGGATGCCTGGTCAGACAAGGGAATCCTGGGAGTTTTGAAAGAATTTATTGGGAGTGTATGTACCTGTGCTAGGAGGCACAGCTGCTGTGCTGTCGGAAGAATGGCGTGCCTTATGCTATGTGACAAGGCACATTTATTTGATTTGTTTTCATACAACTTTAACATGTATCCCAGGAGAAGACTGTTTTCATTGTTACAAATCCGAAACCAATAATTTTCTTTTAACATGCAAATATAATATAAGCTCACTTTTTCATTACTTTCCCTACAAAGCTAAAAGCGGTTGACTTGCCTTAGAGATTTTTCACTTCATTGTATTTTGATGTGACGTTACCTTTCATTAATCCTTTCCAGCTAAGCAAAATTTAATTAAAATCATCTCACATGATGGCAACCGTTTATGTATTTAAAGAAGGGGGGGGAAGGACTCAGGGAAGCTCAGCTACCAGCCTTCTGTTCTAAATGAAGTCACACTGTTAAATTTAGTAGGTTCTTTCTTGAATTCAGAACTGGTTACATCATGACTGTTTTCCCATTAATTTTGTATCATGGAGAATTTGTATGCCTATATTTCACTTTACATGTCTATGATATGGATTTGAAATGATTTAGACTTAGAGTAGAAAAAAATTTATTTTTTTAAGGTGAAATGGAAAATAATTCATAGCATTATGTACTTTTTTCCCCTCCATGAACATGGCAACCCATGTCAGTGTAGGTGGGGTGATCCCACTGTGCATATATATTAGGCAACAAAGTATTTAACAATTTGTTGAGAGCCACACCTGTGGTCTGAGCGCCCTCATTCCCATCATCACCATTGCCATTTACAGCTTGAGGTGCCCCGGGAGGTTGTGGTGGCGGGGGGCACGTCTGTAATCCTCAATCCTCTGTGCCCTCAAAGGGCACGTCATGTGAGCCCTTGGGTCTGAGCTCTGAGCTTTCCCCTTGTCCCTGTCTATTCTAGCACTGATTTCGTTGGAATTTTGTGGAATGGAAGCAAATACTCTATCTTAGTACTCCTTCTTGAATTTCAACTAAAACTCAACTGTGAACATAATTAATGACAAAGATTCCCACCAGCAGGACCACAAAGCTGTCTGCAGCTTCCTATGCCTCTTGTTTAAAATTTCAAGAACATTGCTCTTGTTTAAGTACTCAAATATTTTTTATTGTGGTAAAACATGTTACATGAAATTTACCATTGAAACAGTTTTGAATGGGCAGTTTGGTAGCATTCATTGCATTTAGTGTTGGGCAATCATCTTTGCCATTCATTTCCAGAAGTTTTATTTTTTAATCATTTCAAATAGAAACCGAACCCGCTGATCACCAACTCCCAATTCCTGTTCTGCCCTGGTCCCTGGTAATTCCTCCTCTTCTTTCGATCTCTGAGTCTGCTCTAGCTGCCACACGTGAGTGGGATCACACACATTTTTCCTTTCTTCTCTGAACCCTTTCCCTTAGCATATGTTAAGGTTCGTCCTTACTCTTGCATGTGTCAGGATTTCATTCCTTGCATGTACGTAACACCTTCCGTTTGTCCATTCATCTGTTGATGGACATTTGGGTGTTCCCACCTCTTTATCTGTTGAGAATGATGTTTCTGTGAACCTTGGTGTACAAATAATCTGTTTAAGTACCAGCTTTCAATTCTTTTCACTTTAGAAGTGGAATTGCTAGATCATATGATAATTATATGTTTAATTTTTAGGAAACCTCCAGCCTGCTCACAGAAGCTGTACCATTTTACATTCCCACCAGCGATAGATATGGGTTCCAATTTCTCTGCATCTCTGCCAACCCACTTCATTTTACCTTTTCTTCTTTTTAAAGAAAACAATAGCCATCGTCGTGGTGACTAATTACTTTCAGCTGAACTTTCCTCTAAGGTCAGAACCCTTGCTGTGTTTACTGATTTCTGGGTGATCAGTGCCGGTGGGTGGCACTTCTGAGGGGCAGTGGACATTGACCAGTCAGTGCTCTGCTACAGCTCCTTCCTTATCCACAGCATCAGTTCACCGTACTTTTTTTCTTTTTCTTTTTTGTCAAACCTTTATGCATGAATGGGGTATGGAAAATGCCTTTGCACGTACGTTTTCTCAGGATCTCTAGGACACATTGTCCAGGATCAAAAGCCCTCAGGTAGGCATCTGCATGATGATGACTTTTGACATAGAGACAACTGTTGGGATCACCTGAGGGTGTCTAATGGGCCCAGATAGCCAAGTTCCTTCTTACCAAATTTATGGGGGGAGCAGCAGCAGAAGGGAGCATTGCTTCTCTCCCACTTTTTGACGTTCTGCCTGCCCTTTGTTGGTTATTACTCTCTTCAAACAAAGATGCATGATTTGAGACCCCTGTTAATATCAACTTGGTGGAGTTACAAAACCTCTTTTTTTTTTTTTTTTGGTACTTGGGATCAAACTCAGGGGCAGTTGACCACTGAGCCACATCCCCAGCCCTACTTTGTGTTTTATGTAGAGACAGGGTCTCACTGAGTTGCTTAGCACCTCACCATTGCTGAGGCTGGCTTTGAACTCGCAATTCTCCTGTCTCAGCCTTCCAAAGTGCTGGGATTACAGGCGTGTGCCACCATGCCCGGCTAACACCTCTATTTTTTATTTTAAGTGTTTGTGAATTCCCAAGCCCAAATTAGGTTCCTGCTATTTGTTATGTTTCTGAAATACACTTACAACAGATGGAGAAAATGCTCCCGGTTTCTGTTTAGTTCGTTTACTTCTGTAACCACGATCAGTGAGTGACAGGGATCATTGGACTGAGCATTCTCAACTCCAAAGTCAGGATGTGTTAAGAAATGTACTTGGCTAAGCCTGTGGTCTCTGTCACTCTGTCCCGCTGCGCCATTTGCTTTGCGTGATTGTGAATTCTGTGTGTCATCCAATTGTCCATCTCCATGGGACAGCATGAATTGTCATGCAGAGGGTTAGAAGAAAGTGATTTTGTGCTTCACAGTTAATGGTGTGAAGATTTACTGCATGTCTTTAAGATACGGGTTAGCTTCTTGTTTGCCATCCTCTCATCTGGTTTCATAGATGCAGGTGACTCACAGTCTTTGACATGAGGCTCCAACTCAGACTTGCTGGGCAGCCTGTGGCTTCTTAAGCACAGATTTGTTCAAGAACCGAGAGTCTGGATCCCTGAAAAACCATGATATAGAAAGAATCTGCTTTGATTTTGTGTGCACTCCCTCCCAGCTCAGCATTGCCATCTTTAATTTGCCTTTCTGGCTGCCAAGGTCAGGCAGGTATTTATTGGAGGTATATCATGTGACAGGTGCCACCTTATGTCCCCTTCTCCCCACTTCCCCTTACTCCACATAACATGGTAAGATAAATTCCTTTAGATTTTAAAATGTAAAAGATAATAACTCCCAATTTTTAGCCAGGGAAAAACCTATGCCGGCCATCTCCAGGTTAAGTCCAGCATATTCTTATTTTATTGTTCCAGCCTATTCTTCTTTCAATTTCACTTGCAAGGCTTTTCAAATGTTTTGATTATATTGTCTTATGAAATGTGTGCTACCCAGTTTAGTTTGCAACTGGAGACCCGCCATTTTGGAATCTCTGGTCATGGCTGGGTTTTCTGGGGCAGACTTCCCCAGGCAAATGCTCTATCCAGACAGTCAGCCCAGCTCCAAAGTTGTCTTCTCCATCTCTTCCATGGGGGTTGAGTGTGGGATTAAAGGTAAGGGACAACCAAGCTTTCTCTCCTTGGTGACCCAGGCGGGGCACTTTCTGTTTCCTTGTCCTTTGGAGGTCATTCTTCATGAATCTTGAATTTTCCTACAGGCCTATGGAGTCTTTATCCTCAGATAACCTCCATCTGTGAATGACTCTTTGGAAACTTAAGGCTTTTCTTCCTTCTGTTTGCCTCCTGTTGGGTGAATACATTCATTGTGATGGGAAACTTCTGTGTGTGGAAGGAGAAGAGGGAGCTCCTAAGGCAGGCTAGGAGAATGTAATTTGGTGGTAGATGGGTTTTTTGCTTCCCTGTAAATTATACTGGGCAGTGATGGCCTGATTCTTCTCAGGAAAAAATTTGAAATGAGACATTTTTTGAGGTGTGCAATAGAAATACTTCCAGCTGGAGCTGTGTAATTGCATTGATGTGTAGATGCAGATAGAAATAACAGATACAGAAGACAAAACATCTTTCCAAAGGGATTTGATAAATATGAGGTTTCTTAACTGCATTTGTCTGAATGTCAAGATGACTTTAAAAAATAAAAAGGATGAAAGACTTTGGGTGTTTAAACAATTAAGTGGGAAATCAGAATGCTGATTTTTTCCCCTCCAAACACTGTCTCCAGAATAAACCATGATCAGGGATAATGCTGCTCTAACCCCTTCCATTCGTAATTGATCTTTCTTATTCCAGTGAGCGAGAGATGATTCTGTGCCTGGGGGCTGTGAGCAGATCAGATTAATTTGCACCTTCACAGCCCTGCTTTATTATCTATCCTTGGAGGATTTTGCAATCAAGATGCTTTTAGCAGAACACAGTGGAAAGAACGCTTCTCTGAGGACTCCCAGGAGCTCAGTGCTGCCCTTTGATTGGCTCAGCGCTGCCCAGGCAGCCAGGGGGTCCTTGACTTCACTCCAACCTCCTCCAGCCCCTGAAGGTGCACAGCAGTGGGCAGGTGTACTGGGCGTGGTAGATGGTCTGTGGCAGCCTAAGAGAACCTCTCTGCTGGGCAGCTCCGCCTCTAAAACTTGCTCTTCTATGAGATCTTTTTGTTCATTGACTTTTCTGTGGATGGCTCCTGCCCAACAATCACCCCTGATTCTTCTCCCCTATATGGAATCCCCATCTCTTCATCCTCTGGGTTTGTGTAGATGTGTGTCTGTGGGTACATATGTATGTGTATGAAGTAGGATGTTTGGTGCAGGGTATCCTGTGGTTAGTCAGCAAGTCCCAAAATTTTTCTGCAGCTTCTCTGGCATCTATTACTTCCGTATCTTAGCATCCTGCATAGTGATGGATAGTTACTTCCTTACCTCTACTATGCAAAAGATGGCCACAAATCTGTTCTGTTAAATTCTTCTATTGCCACCATTTGCATGTCTTAGGTATTGCTTTTGTCTATTACTCTCGGTGTAAAACCTCTCAGTGACTTCCAAGGCTCATCAAAAATATTCTGAATTTCTTCTTGACCACTCAGGGTCCTTTAAGTACTCTCTCAGTACTTGATCTCCTGTCGGGAGTTCAGCTCTCAGCAAACCTGCTGTCCTTTCCCACCCACTGAAATGGCTCACCTTCTTTAATCTCCTTTATGTATCAACATATGTGCAGGGAGTTGGATTATCATTGGTGAGAGAAGAAAATAGCACAGGGACCGAGAATTGGAGGAGTGCTAGCTTTCTTTGTGCAGTGTCTTAGTTGCTTTCTGCTGCTATAACAGAATACTTAAGACTGGCTATTTATAAAGAATAGAAGTTTATGTTCTTACTGTTCAGGAGGCTAGGAAGTCCAAGATCAGGTGCTAAAATCTGGCGAGGGTGTTCTTGCTGCCTCCTCTGGGTGGAGGAAACACCTTATATTCACAGGATGGAAGACAAAGCAGCAAAAGGGGGCTGAACTTGCTCTTTTGTAATGGCATTAATCCTGCTCATGAGACCCAAACCCTCAAGGCCCAACCACCTCCCCCAAGATCCCACCTCTCAACACCACTCCAGTGTAACCACATTTCACTGTGAGTTTTGGAAGCAACTCAGTGAGACCCTGTGTCTACATAAAACACAAAATAGGGCTGGGGATGGTACCAAAAAAAAAAAAAAAAAAAAGGAACAAACATTCAAACCACAGCTTGTGACTTCCCCAACCCTTCTGAGAATATATTGTTTCCTTAGAACCTTTTTATTATTTAATGAAGACCAACAGGATTGCTTACTCATTTTTCTAACAGATTATTTTATTGATAAATCTCTAGGAGTAGGTATCAAAACTATGCAGAGCCTGGAAAATATTTGCTGTGTAATAGATTTTGCAAGGACTTTCTCAACTCATGGCAGCACCTGTAGCAAACAGGCAGAAAGAAGAAGTTGTTCGGATGCACCCCAACTTCTACCATTTCAGAGAGCTGTTTTCTGGAGATTGGGTTGTGCCTTGATGAGTCCCTTAATTTTAGAATTCTGCTGAGGGTGTCTTGCAAACCATGTTAAGGGATGCTCAGGGGTTACTTATAATCAGTTATTCTTTTGTATTCTCATGTTTTTTACCCTCAGGATGTAATGTTTACATACATGTGCTCATGTATGTGCATAGATGTGTGTGAGTGCATGTATGTGTTGGTATGCGACATTCCAAGGTGCTTTAAGTTTTGATTCTGGTTTGTACCTTGGTAAATGTCTTGCAGTCTCTAGCTCCCCTCTCACTTGACTTTAGAGAGTGGGAGCCACAGCTTAGGTCTCCCGGGCTCCTGTCAGCACAGGCATTTTTTGACTATATCATGGAATCCAATCAGTACAAAATGTTGCTGATCCTTGGGTGACATGCCTTCTGATTGCTGTTTATAAGATTCTATCTATATTGAAATTAAAACAACTGCCAACAGTAAGTAGCCCTGTTTGAAGAACAAAGCCCATATATTAAGTCTAACTCATTGTAATTTTTGTCTTCTTTTCTCCCCATCAGTTTGCTGTTTTGTGGTTCACAAGAGGTGCCATGAATTTGTTACTTTTTCATGCCCCGGTGCAGACAAGGGACCTGACACTGATGTAAGTAGCCTGCAAACCATTATTTGATGTTAATGTGAATTTCTGAGCTTTATTTTCTTTTTTAACAACTGTACAGCTGTTGTTTTGGCACCGGCTATTAATGCAAAGACAGTTCTCAATTAGTCTCATGTAACTTTGGCTTGTGCTAATGAACAGATTTATAATCCTTTTGAGCCCTGGACTACTTCTCAGAGAAGTCCTTGGAGGAGAATTATTAGCTCTGCTCCTCTACTCTGGGCAGCCACATTGACTAAATCCATCAAATTTATAGCAGTGGCTGCCCGGACAAATTTTACAATGAACATAAATCACCCTTCAGTTTATTTCTACAGGTTTTTGAATGGATGGGTCCATCCTTGATATTGGCCAATGTAACCCATTTTGCTTCACGAGAGTCATCTTCCCCTTCCATTAGGTATTGTTATAAGTACTACCGTTGGTGGAAATGACTTTGTATTTGTTTCACTGGGCCAGGATCACTGAAGCTGCCAATCATTTCATTTATTTGTGTCCTGATTCTGCTTTTCTCTATTGAATGACTCTGTTGAATCTCATCTTACTTACATACATACATACATACATAGATAAGATCAGCTAGGGAGATTGAAAGGGAGGTGACACAAAATGCCAATGTCTGAAATATATTGGGTGGAAGGGAACTTGGGTGTTACATGAAAAATATTATTTTAACTGGAAAAAAAGATGTTGCAAGGGAGGCCTGGATAGGTCAGCATTTCTACTCTGATTTCCTTTTGCCTGATCAGTTTAGTCATTCAACCTTACGTTATGGGCTTCAAGAGAGCTCTGCCTTTTTAGCACTTGTTCCCAGTGAGGAACTTTGATTTTGAGTGGCTTTCTCAGTGCAGGCAGGGCTCAGGACTTCCCTCCTCAGAAGGTGGCATTTTCACTGTGGGCTTTGAGGGACTCAGATTTGTGTGGTTGAAACCCATGTAACGAGGGAACCTTTGATGACCTTCATTTGACCTTCAGTGCACTGAAACACCCTATGGTTTGGTTAAGATGGTGGTAGAGGCAGCAGCAAGTGGGCACCATGGGCACTGGGCTTCCATGTACCACAAAGGCCCCTGAGGTCACTTTGTTTTATCTCTTTGTGGACATGAAATTTCACCCAAGTTCACGGATGATCAGTGCCTTGTCTGCAAACCAAGCTGGTGTTATTTCTGCCCCCACCTCAATTCCCCATATTTTCCTCCTTTCTGGAATACCATCTTCACTTGGGGCATTTTAGAGATAAAAATAGATGCAAGGAAGGTTGTGTACCAAATTTTTCTAAGACACCAAAGTCCTTTTGCTCTTTTTTCATGTGGTGATCTTTTACTTCTTTGTTCATTATTCCTATGTTCATCCTCTTATTTTAACTTTCCTCATTTTTCTTTTATCTCCTCCCTTTTCTACACCATCAAGAATGGGCAGGAGAACTGGGGATATAGCTCAGCTGGTAGAGCGCTTGCCTTGCATGCACAAGGCCCTGGGTTCAATCCTCAGCACCATAAAAACAAAAAAAAAAGAAAAAAAGAAAAAGAGTAGGAGTGGGGAGCTGGATGTGTCCTACTCCAGAGGCTGAGGAGGGAGGTTGGCGAGTTTGAGGCCAGCCTGGGCAACATAGTAAAATCCTTTCTCAAAACACAAAATAAGAAAGGGGGACATTCTCTCTAGGCTGCAAGAGTATAAATAGTTTGTATTACCCCTTCCTTTTTCTTCTTCCCACTTTTTCATTCTTTCAAGTATCTATACTGAGAATCTTTAATTCTCTGGAACTCTTATCTGGTGACTTGGGTGTAAGAACCATCACAGAGATTTGCTCCTTGCTCTGAAGGGAATTTTTGTGGGGGAAGGTGGACAGTGAAAAGTCACTGGTTAAGCCAGGCACGGTGGCACATGCCTGTAATCCCAGCACTTGGGGAGGCTGAAACAGGAGAATCACAAGTTCAAAGCCAGCCTCAGCAATGGCGAGGCGCTAAGCAACTCAGTGAGACCCTGTCTCTACATAAAACACGAAATAGGGCTGGAGATGTGGCTCAGGGGTTGAGTGCCCTTGAGTTCAATCCCTGGTACCCCCCTCCCCAAAAGAAGTCACCAGTTAATAAAGAAGAATGGCTTTATGACATTTGCTGGTAAATAAATGGATCTGGAGACTATTATGCTAATTGAAATAAGCCAGTCGAATGTTTTCTCATGTGGAAGCTGATCCACAATAAGGGGCAGGGGATAGAAGTTTGGTGGATTAGACAAAGGAGAATGAAGGGAAGGGAAGGGGGAAAGGAAAAGGAAAGACAGTAGAATGAATCTGACATAACTTTCCTATGTACATACAACATCCAAAAGACTGGGGTCCTAATTGGAATAAGATATATTCCCTGCTTGAATAATTACCTCAAAATAGACTCTACTGTCATGTATAACTAAAAAGAACTAATAAAAAATTATATATAAAAAAAGTCACTGGTTAAAATAAGGCAAGGTGCACTGAGCGGGTTTACCTGGGGCACCTGCTCTAGGTGGCCGGAGGAGCTTCACGGAAGCAGTGGCATTTGAACTGAGCTCTAAGAGTGAGTGAACAGAGACAAAAGGTAATGTGTACGTGTGTGCTGTGGAGGAAGGAGCCCTGTTCCGGACGAAGCGAAGAGCGAGTTCAGAGCCCACATGTGGGCAGGAGCTCACCCTATGGGAACATGAGAAAGTTGGGCATCAGATGTTTGTCAACAATTCTGAAGGATTTGGAACTCCGTCCTGGAATATTGGGGACCTGGGGAAGTTTTACACTAGGAGTGATGTGCACCGTGTGCATCTTTAAAAGGTTACTCTGGCTTAGGGAATGGATTGGGCAGGAGGTGGGATGGTGGAGAACCTACAGAGGTCCCTCCTTCCCAGGGAAAGACAGTGGGACATCGGGGAGCTGGAGGCAATGGGGATGGACAGAGGGAACACATGCAAGATATATTTAGGAGCCAGATCAACAGTTCTTGGTTACTGTAGGTTCAGGGAGATGGAAATGTTAAGAACAGCTCCCACGTTTCTGGCCCAAATACCTCATTGGATGGAGGCACTTCCAGGCTTTGGAGACTGTAGCACTGAGCCTCCTGTTAATATCCTTAAAAGTAAAGATAAGAGGTGATTTTTTTTTTCAATGAAAAAGAAGGTGCATGAGATACAAAAAGATATAAAAATCAGCCATCCTGATTCATAAAGGATTGTGCATGATCTTCCAAAGAGAAAATTTGCCTTTTGGTCTTTGGAACTAAGAGACCTGAGATCAGGGCTTTCTGCATTCAGGGCAAGAGGCCGCCTCTATGTGCCAGATGAGTTTACTCACTGTGTAATTATTCCAGTGTGTCTTGGGGAGTCACAAAGTGGCCAAATTGAATGGCACCAGGCAGGTATTGGAAAAGCATGAAGACATCAGGAAACAGAACTGAGCAGCGAATGTAGGAGTTTCATGTTTTATCCTTTTCTGAATAAATTTTAAGAACACAGAATTCTAGAATTGAAGGTGTTGTAGGACTGAACCTCCTTATTTTGTGTGTGAGGAGACTGAGGTGTATTGAGGGAAGGCATACCTGGCCTGGATACTGTCACATATTGCTTCTCAGGTACCTGATGGGTTTGTGGTTGGCTCCTTCAGGGAGCTGGTCCTGAAGGGGAAGAGTGAGGTTGGTGGCTTGGTTAGTTCATGTTGTCAATAAAGCACGTTGCTGGCTCCTACCTGAAGTGCTCATTGAAAGCTGTGTTCAGATGTCTAGAAAAATGTTAGAGGGCATGAAAAAGCTCCATTGAAAGAATGAAAGGTTGAAAGGAAATGAAGGAGAATTTAAGAGGAAAAGTTGCCTTGAGCAGTTTTTTTTCCCTTGAAAAATTAAAAAAAAATTTGAATGAATGTTTTTCTCATGCCCCGGGGGATGGTTAAGATGTACCCATCCTGCTTGATGATGCCTTCACTCAGCTCAGACGTGCCAGAGCAGTCACAGATGGGGGACGGGGGGTTACAAAGCTTGTGAAACCCACAAATATGGTACCTGCTCTGTCATCTTCAAGATGAAAGGGAAGGAAAAGTACTGAAAGGTAAACCAGCGGTACCCAGATGCCAGATGGAAGGGCAGGCCATGTTCTTTTGAACTGAGATGCTCCTTGGGGCACAAGGAGCAGCCATAGTTGAAAGTCTGCATTAGTGCAGGGGATCTTGGAGAAGAAAGGGCTTCTGGGTGTAATGCAAGCAGCCCTTGAAGATTCTCAGGCCAATTTTGCAGCCCTTCCTCTGCCCCTTCTGGATGAGCAGCACGTCCCTGGCCAGGCACTTCCTCCCAGCACCTGGAGCAGAGAGGCAAGTGTTTTCCAGACTCTGAAGTGCAGGCCCACACACTGAGCAGAGAAGAAAGAAAAGTGAAGGGCTTTTAAGGGAATGCTGTTGAGGGGTGTTCAGTCGCAGGCACTGCAGGTCTTTGGACCAGGATGTATAAGCTGGGAGCTTGGGTGGTGCCATACATGGCTCCCAGGTCAAGCTGCGCTCTTCCCGCTCGGTGTTGGAAAGGCCCCTGGAGTCTGAGCCAAATTTGTGTTTCCAGGTGCGCAGCCTCAGAAGGCAGCCTGGGACTCTGCCCAGTATCCCTGCCCTGCATCCACAATTTTATAAAATAGCATAACAAAATAACATGAAAATGCTCCATGTAGAATCGCAAGTTCAAAGCCAGCCTCAGCAACAGCGAGGTGCTAAGCAACTCAGTGAGACCCTGTCTCTACGTAAAAAAAAACACAAAATAGGGCTGGGATGTGGCTCAGTGGTTGAGTGCTCCTGGGTTCAATCCCTGGTACCAAAAAAAAAAAAAACTCCAAGTGTAGAAATAGCTTTTCTCTTTTCCTCACCGAATTCAGATGTGAATGGAGACGTGGACTGGTAGAAGAGGGAACGGGCCTTGTTTGGCTTTGAGCCTGCAGGGAGTGCGAGTGACTGCCCTGCAGAAGTGGCATGGGTACTGTGGTGTCTCGGCCCTGGTGGGTCTCTCTGCCCTGCCCTGGCCTCAACGAGGTGGGGTGGACTGGGGAGGGTGCCAGTGGGTTCTCTTTGGGCTCGTTCTTCCCCAGACTTCTTCCTTTCACGTCTTAATATTTTATCTCACCAGCTCTGAGTCCCTCAGTGCTCCTTTCTGTCCTTAGGATAATCTCCATTCATCCTACATTACATCTGTCACAAGGCCCTCCCGCTTAGAGGGAAACCCAGTATTCAGGCCCCCGCCGTATGCAAGCATCTCTGTTGGCACGCATGCACCTGTATATCTATTAGCACGTTCAGTTCTTTTATACTTTTTGTTTTAATGCCTAAAGTGAGAAAAAAGCTGTGAAGCAGCCCTTTCAGAGGATCATACGAGTCTGTCCTGCACTTAGTGCCCTAATGCACACCTCTCCCCAATCAATCTGTGAAATTGTAGGGAGAGAAATCGTTTGTATATGCTGTGTGTAAAATAACACAAATACCAAACAACTCTTCACTATATACATATCTTTGGAACATTTATTCCATGCAGTGGATATGGGCATTTTAAATTTTTTATTGGTGCATTAGAATTATACATAATAGTGCAATTCATTGTCACATATTCATACATGCCCACAATAGAACCATGTAATTTGCTCCATTGTATTCCTCAATATCTCTCATTTCCCTCCCATCCTCTGTCCCCTGGTCCCTTTCTTTTACTATTCTGTCTCCCTTCTATTTTCATAAGATGCCCCCAGATATGGTGATTTTGGTAAAGTGGTGGTGGTGGTCGGGTCTATTAAAAGGCTTCAAGCATCTGGAGGGAATAGCTGCCCCTTGTGTTTTTGGTGCCTTTGTGAGGAGTCATCTGCTTTTACCTCCTTGTGTGTTTTCACCTGTGGCCCTGGCCTGTCCAGGGAGAACTGTTGACACAGGGGTTTACACTTCTGATGTCTGGGCTGTGCAGCTGAACAGTGTTCAGGGGACTTATGGGTCCTGGTCACACCTCACCCAGGAGATAGCCAGCACACATGCAGACAGTGTCACAGGTGGGCTGATGGCAGGACACTTGGAAAGGCAGCTAGTGAAGAAGTTGACCAGTTCGTACACCTCAGATCTGAGTGGATGTCAGGTCTGTGAAGATCGTGCAGCTGACCTCCAGGAATAGCTGAATGCACTGACTACCCACACCTTGAACCAAAACTGGAACCCAGGGCACATATTGCTGCAAAGCAGAAGTGATGCCCAGTG
>CM053402.1:11508677-11520780 GCA_028644305.1 Xerus rutilus
AGAAATTATTTCAGGGATACAAACCCAATACAAAAACTCCACTGCTAATTCTGCTCTTCAGTGGGTGGATTATTTTATGTACCAGATTCACAGTAACAGAAGTATTTCCTGCAAAGGAAGGGACTCCTGCTGCATTTGTGCCAAATTAATTTTGCTGAGAATTAAAATAGCCTCAAAGACTCAGATCCTTATCCATAGTTCTGATGAGCTATGGGAGACAGCTGGGCGGTGGAGTGTCCATTATTCTGACCTACCAAGTTCTGGCTGTTGAGAAGAGAGGGTTATGCATTTGCAGCATGGTCTATACTTGGTCAGCTAAAAGAAATGTGTGGTGTAACTACAAATGTAATGCTTATATTTTAATCAGTTACCAGAAGGCATATTTTCTAGGGAGGCACCCTGGGACTTTTCCACTCAATCCAATGGTTTAAGTTGCTACTGTTTAAATATCTTTGGAACTCCACTTTTGGAAGACCTTAGAAAGCCAGTAACACATTCTTTTCAAAATCTCTACCCTTGGCACATTGTTGGCCTTTGAAAGTATGTTGAGATTGTTTGGGGAAGCAACCAAAGATCCAGGGTAACCGGGCCAGCACAGGAGGCCCTTGAAAGTGGATAGTGCTGGTTTTGGTCTAAAAAAGGAGAGAGGTAAGACAATAAGGTAGGAATAGTGATTTTCTTATGAAATGTATAAAGTATCTCTGACATCAGGTCTGACAGAATTTTTGAGTGTTAAGCATAGAAATCGTGTCAAAATAATTGTGTAGCTTATTAGGCACCTGCAGTTAATATGCTTGTTTCTTAAAAAAAAAGTCACATTACTTAGTGGTCATGCCTACACAGCAATTCTTTGTGGGGAAGTCCTTTGTCTTTTCTCTTTGAGAATAGAGTGCCTGGTATGGTGTATGACTCAGGGTGGATGCTCAGAAAACATTTGTTACCGAGGGGAATCAGTCAGAGAAGGTCTGATAACCTAATTTGGTCACCAGTTGTTTTTATCAGGTCTTGCATTACTTAGATATTTTCAGTGGTGCATGAGACTTTCAATGAACTTCCCCAGTACCTAGGAATGAATGTCTAATCCACATCATTATCCTAGCATCTTGGGGTGTGGGGGCGGACACACCTGAGGGGCTTTCTTGCTTATCACAGTAGCCATTTCAAACCATGGTCTTAACTGTTTGGAATTAAGTTATAGCTGTTGCCTGGTGGAGACCAATAATTGGCATGAAAGATTCCTGGTTTGTTTGTTTATTTTGAGTCATCTAATATCAGACAGTTCCTGATATACATAGCAAATTCCTTGGACCTGAGCACTATTTTTGGAAATTGTGTCTATGAGGATTGCCACAGGAGTTCAAGTCCCTGGAAGCCCAGAACTAGGAGAGCTCTGCACAAGTAGTGTCAGGTTTATGACATTACGTGACATATATGTAACATCTCTCGCATGTCTGGTGCTTTTTTTGCGTCTCTTCATTCATTATGTATAATCATTAAGTTCCTTGACCATTTATTATTGCCAGCTGCTATGGGATGGTGATGGTTAAATGGTCCTCATCTTCAAACAGTTCATGTGATTGAATGTTATTTCCTCACATAATTACTTCAGGGGATGACAGACATAAATGCACTAGGTACATATTATTCCCACTGTCCAAATGAGAAAATTGAGGGTTGGGTGGTGAAGTAACTTCCTGGACTCCAGTAGTAAATGGAGCTCTGAGCTGTGAACCAGGTGTGTCTGCTCCCATCCTTGATCTCCTCCTCACTCCAGTGATTGCTCACCAAAGCCCACCAGAGGGTCAGGTTTTTGGTAAGACTGTTTCTGGGCAGTCTGGGGTCAGTGTGACTATAAGAAATCTTAAAATGATATGAGAAATTTGGAATAATGCCATCCTGAGATATTAACAGTCGACACTGTGTCCTTGTGGAGACCGGAGCACGTGAGTCAACAGGACCAGGTGGGAGCCTGCTACAGTTTGCAGACTTGGCTCAGGGTTCTTCCGAAGAGGGTGCAGAGGAGGACTTTTCAGGACACTGCGTTTCTGGAAAGATTTGTTTCCAGTGGCTTCACCCAAAGCTGAAAGCTGGCCCAGGGAGCTTTTTGGCTCAGGGCAAAGGCTTCTTTCTGGATTTTACTGAGTCACTTTTTTTTTTTAAACTGAACTCAGCGTCCCATTCAATTAGGTGGTACCCTCCTAGCCTTGGCTCTGTTTGAACTGCTTAGTGAATTTTCCAGCAAGAGAGGCAGGAGGAGTCTAGACAGAGAAGTACAGCTGCTGGAATGCGGGGAAGGAAAAAGGTTTGCTGAGAGCTTCCTAGCTAGCTTTATCACTGTGGCGTTTTATTTACAATGGAATCAAGGTCCCCAGTCAAGTGAACCCACTTACTGGGGATTGTTCATCTTTGGTGGGGGCTTAGAGAGAGGTAGCAATCAGGAGGCATGTGCTGTACTCCCATTGGTATTAGGTTGGACACAATCTGTGAGCAAACAGTCTAGTCCTAGCAAGAGGTAAGATGGACAGTGGGAAGGTTGGTTGTTTTAATGATTTTGAAGCTCATTCAACATATTTATCTTTTTAGTCTCCAGCATATTTGTTTTGAGAATGATGTACCCAGGGCAAAGCTAGCTCCTAACAAGACTGCCATGGTTATCATGACAGCATTGGCATCAGGCATTGGGACACCTCTGATCCCAGTGGAGGTTTCCCAGATAACACTCTCGATGTGGAAAAGGTGCTCCAGGGCCTGGTCTTGAGGATGCCATGCTGGACTTGTATATCGCCGTCCTGATTTCCTTCCCTCTCTCATCCCCGCCACTCCAAACCAGTGCTTACTCCTGTCACCCATGCTGATGTTGGAATAACCAGACTGTCATCTCTACACGGTCTCCCAAGCTAGAGGCCTTGGGATTATCTTGGTTGTATCCATCCCTATTGTATCTCCATCTAACAAGGCGGCAGATGCTGTGGCTCCACCTCCAGTTTCATAGACACCACCTTGGGGAAGGCCTCACAGTGTCCTATGGGACGGTCTCACAGACTCTGGACCGTTTCTTTTCTTCACCATCCTGCATCTTTCTACCCAGTGGCTCTTTCATTGTTTAAAAAAAAAGAATTGAATTCTGGTCCTGCTACTCCTGTTCAAGGATTCCCAAGGGTTTCTGTGGGGTCACACACCATGACTGTTCTCTGTGGCTGTTGTGCCAGGGCTGTGGCCCTCTTCCACGTTGACCTCTCCAGGAGGGCAGCACAGGTTTCGTGTGTGGTGAAGGCAGTTTTCCAAGAGGACAAGACTCAGGGTACAAACGTGACAAGCTTCCACAGGCATCGCGTCTCCTGATGTCCCCATGACCAAAGCTCCCTGATTAGGTTTCTTCAGAGAAACAGAACCAGGAGGACATGTGTGTGTATCTGTTTCTGAAGAGCTTTCACGTGAGGAATTAACTCATGCAGACATGGAGGCCAAATCCCAAGAGCTGTGGGGAGGTGGCCAGCTGGTGGCCCATGGTATGGCTCCAGCCCCATTCCTAAGGCCTGAGAACCAGGAGGGCTGATGCTGGAAGTGCTGTCCGAGTCCAAAGGCTCCAAGCTCAAGACCCAGGGAGAGCTGATGTTTCAGTTCGTGTCCAGCAGCAGAAAGGAGCTGAAGTCCCCATGTGAAGGCCTGCAGGCAGGCAGAGTTCTCTCCTCCCCGGGGCAGCACTGGCCTTTTCTGCTCAGGCTGTCCACTGATTGGATCACTGTCATCCACATTACAGAGCCTATCAGTGTAAATGCTAATCTCCTCCATAAACACTCTCATAGAAATACCTAGAATAATGTTGGACCAAATATCTGGAACCCCTGTGGCCCAGTCCAGGTGACACATAAAGTTAACCATCACACGAGGGGAACATAGAAAGCTATGGGTCCCAGGACAGGTGAGTCGTGGGGGCCGTGAATATAATGCTTTACCATAGGAAGATTGCTTTGGTTGTGGTATGATACTTGCTTTCCCCTATATCTTACTCATCTCTCTCCCCAGTGCATAGTATGATCTCTGACTCATAGCACGTGACCATGAGTATTTGTAGAAAGAGCCAATGAGTGAAAAATAGTGTTTTAGATTCCCAGACAAGATGAAAATTATTTCCTTGGTTTGAGTAGAATATTTAAAAAATGTTTTCTGGGGTTCTCCCAGAAAGAATACCAGCCATTTCCTGATTGTCAGTTACTGTCTTTCGGAAGGAATTTCGTTTTTTTGTTTTGAACCCCCACCCCATCCCCACCGCCAATCAGGAACTGTTTGCTTGAAGTTAAGCCTCCAAAATTGTGCAAGATGCCCACTGAATCAAGTGACCAGGATTTTTTAACTTGGTGCACATTTTTGTTGTTGCTGTTAAGTGTTGGGGAAAACCTATTGAAAGGCAGTGTGTGTGTGTGTGTGTGTGTGTGTGTGTCTGTCTCTGAGTGGGGGATAGGTAGAGGGTTCTGGCCATCAAACCCAGGGTCTTAGGATGTTAGGAGTTCCCTCTACCACTCAGCTTTGTCCTCTATCTAGTTGCATATTTTGGATTGATATTCTGTGAGCTGATTGCTAGTTCTCTAGTTAACGTGCAGAGGTTTATAGCAAGTCATAATTCAAAAGAAAGAGTGAGATAGAGAGCTCAGGAGCCAGTGGCTTGGGTTTCTTTCCTGTTCGACCTCTGCTCTCCTGGGCACTTGCCTGTCCTCTGCCTAAGGGCTCAAGGGTGTGTAATCTATGCAAAAGTCATAGGGCTGCTGTTCTAGCTCATGAGAAATTTATGTTGTAGTGGGATTGCTGTGTGAAAGAACATATTTTGAACTGCACAGGTTATAAACTTTTTCTGAGTGAGTTTGGTTTTTTTTCCACATAATGAGATATACCTAAGACAAATACCTTCTCTGCAGTCTCAAGTCTCTGGCCTGTCCCTCCCCATGTCTTTTGCAAAGCAGGAGGGTTTGTAGCATGAACGTGGAGTATAAATGTTTAAAACATGAGAATTTCATACTTGAAAATGATATTCTTGGTGGAGGAGGGTGATTTTAGGTTGCTAGATATTAAGCTATATCATGACTCATTTGTTCTTAAACAAGTCGTTCTCCAGTTACTAAAATTAATCACAAAAGACCAGGGAAGCTTGAAAGAGGAGTTTGTACAGCAGTTCTTCAAATTAGAAAGGCAGGGCTGCTCTCTTTTGCATCTGCTAAGTTTGAATGATTCGCCAGGATTAAGGGAATTCATTTTAACCATTTTTTCCCCCATGAAGAATTAGTAATTTAGAATAATTTATGCACAGAATCAGAAATGAGAAAGAAAAACAGTAGGTAGCTTGAAAATTCAAAGATTCAGATACGTAAGTGAAACAGACCTTGTTCTCAAGTGTGTGAGCCCACCACTGAATTGGAGTTGTAGGCTAGGCCTGGCCATGTTCTCACACAGTGAACTTCTGTGTATCCAGGACCAAACAGTGGTACTTTGTTGGACTGGAGAAGTACGCCATTTGCCAGATGGTCTCCTAACCTGCTCCTGGTTTCTGCTCTTGCCCCTGCAGTTCATCTACACCATAGCCAGAATGGAACTTTGCCTGTATCTGACAGATCAGATTATTGCATTATTATATGTGAACCCCTCAGTGCCCCATGGAACCAGCAGAGCACGCACTTCTTATGTTGGTCAATAGGGCTTGTTATGGTGGTGGTCTGGCTCCTGCCCGTGAATTGACCAGAACAGGACATGCTCATTTGCACCTTAGGGCTGCTGCCCTGGTGAGTTCTTCTGGATGGAACCAGTCCCCAGATCTTCACGATGCTCATTTACATCTTGCAGGTCACTGTGGAGATGACACCTCCTTAGAGAGCCCCTTTAGAGCACACTTTTCCCTATTATTGTCTGTTGGTCTGTCTTCCTTTATGTCCTTCATAGCCTCTCTCATCATCTGAAACCATGCTACCTGTTCTTGATTACTGTCTTTCCATTAGCACGCAAGCAACACAGGAACAGGGACATTGTCTTTCTCTTCCATTCAGCCTCAAAAAGTAACTGTCATATAATAGGTGCTTAATACATATTTGTTGGCTGAATGGATGAATGCATATTACTTATATATACAAGGGAGATGAAAAATCTTACAGGGTTTTGTTTGACTTCTTCTAACAATAAAACTAAAAGGAAACTTCCCTGGATCAATAGAGATTTTTCTCTTTTTGATTATGATATCGTACCATATAGTTAATAAGCTGACCATGTCAGTCAAGCTTGAAATCTACTATGTGAGTAGATGGATTTTCTAAATAAAAAAATATTCTTCATAACAATATTTAGAACAAAATATTGTTATAAAAATATTCTTCATAACAATATTTAGAATATTTAGTCTGGAAAATTAATTTTAAAATAAAATGTTTCTAATCAATGTTACTTAACTAGATTACCTAATTATCACCAGAGTCCAAGTGTCAGCTATTCTGGATACATAAGTAAAGCATTGAAAATGTTTGCGAATAATTTATATTTAATAGAATCTTAACATTGACAATTCTGGCTGCATGTAGATTTGGGAGTAATGTCCTCTGTTCTGAGATTTCTCTCTGCAGCCATTAGTTTTGCCTACCAATAGGCAAAACTATTGAACAGGAAAGAGTTGAGTAAATTGTGGTTCATCAATGTGATAGAATATGTACAGCCCTAAGAAAGATGACTATAGCTGGGTGTGATGGTGCATGCCTGTAATCCCAGCAGCTCAGAAGGCTGAGATAGGGGGATCACAAGTTCAAGGCCAGCCCCAGGAACTTAGGCCCTCTCAAAATTTAAAAAAAAGGGGGGATAGGGGTGTGGCTTGATAGTAAATTGTGCCTTGGTTAAATCCCCACTGCCCCCACCCCCAAAATAAAGGGGACTATAAAGACTTAGAGAAGTATTTACACAATGCTAGGTGCAAAAGCTTAATTAAAGGTATCGCTCTGATTAACTATGGAGAATTTGTGTGGGGAGCTTGGGAAAAAGGAAGGAACTTAAGAAATTGAATTCAGTTGATAATTTGATTTTTAAGATGATTTGATTTAGGGAGATTTTCTTTCTTGTATTTAATCTCATTAGAGCAATACAATTTTGAAAAGTTTTAAAATTCTCATTAAAATATTTGTACCTCTCTCTAGTCTCATTTGTATAATTCTGCAATATGACAGAGTGCTGTCAGCTCCCAGAACATGATCTGTATGGAGTATGCCCACTGAGCTGGGGCTGCTGCTTTGCTCAACAGTCGAGTAATAAGGCTGTTTGTTGGAAAAGTCTAGACTGCTGCATGCAAAGTATATCAGCCTGGGATTGCATTCAAATATGAGTAATAGAAAACCTGACTAAGCAGTTGCTTGAACTAAATAGGAGGTTGGCTCTCTTGACTTAACAAAATGCCTGGAACTGGGTGGACCAGGGCCAAGGTGCAGGCTCCATGTTCCCTGAAGGAGCCAGCCTCCCTCTGCCTTTGCATTTAGCCATCTTATCTTGTAGCTTTCGCCCTCATCTTGGTTGCCTGGTGTTGGTAGGATGGCCGCTGCATTAGCAACCCATCCATATTCCAAGCACAAGAAAGGCCAGTGATGAAGGTCCAACCAAAGATATCTCTTGAGTCTGCCTTCCAAAGACGACCTCCAGAAACTTGATTCAGCAGTTTCCATGACATCCTGTGGGCCAGAACTCTATCCCATGCATACGCCTAGTTGGAAAATGTAAGAGTTTTGTCTGTTTTTTAGATTTTTTTACTTGTTTTAAGCTACATAGAAAAAAGTTAATGTGATTCATTAATGAAGACGAGAATGAGTAGTAGGTAACAGTGAATTCATGTTAAAGTTGCTGAGGATAAGTTGCCCACACATGAACTGCCTGTGTGTGTGTGTGCACGCGCGCGCACATGTGCGTGCCTACAACCTTTCCTCTACGTGGCACTGTTGCTATGACTTCATGTTGGCGGTATAGGAAGGATTCTGCTGCTCTCGTGAGGTCATGATAGGTTTTGGGATACAGCTGACTTAATTGAGTTTCTTAATCTGTTCATGACAGAAAAAGGAGACAGACATGAGGAAGTTTTGCGATGAGGTCCCTCGCCCCACTTAAACATTTTGTTGGTTCTTTCTGCTCAGTGCTTATATTTCTAAGTCACTCAGTTTTTGAGGAGGATTTTGTTTTAATAATGAGATATTCTGAGCTTCAATAATTGTTTCTTCAGTCAACATGTTTTTATTTTATCGTAACTCCTGGGAAACGTAGGGGTTGATTGGAGCAAAGCTGAAATATGAATAAACCCAGTGTTCATTAAAGCAGCTTTGGCAACATGCCCCAGCACCAAAGCATCTGAGCCTGGGATGGGGGTACCCTCCTGGGCAGCGGATCTTAAGGCGGTATCAAAAAACTGGCATGATGGGGGCACCTGGGAGGATAAGGAATCAGGAAGCTGGAGCCTAAAGACTCAGTGAGCCAGGGATGTTCAGCTTGAAGGAGGGAGTAGGGTCACGGGTGGCAAGCACAGCCTTCTCCCTCACCATGAGAGTGCCTTCTTAGAAGGAGCAGGGCCTACCTTTGGAACTCCAGGGGCTAGCCCAGACACGGTGAGGAGGCACTGTAAGATGCCAATGCTTAGTACAAACCCCAAGAAAAACCTCCAAGGCATCAGGTTTCCAACAATAGAAGACTGCAGAGCGGGGAGCCCTGCGGGATCTTCAAGGACTGCTGGCCTGATCTCCTTGGAGGCGAGTCCAGGAGAGGTGCTGTGCTTGCTCTCCAGAAAACTCTCCTTGCCTTCCACTCACTTCTTACTCTCCGTTTGAGAAGCTCGTTGGGCATCTAGGTCAGACTTCCCTGACCACTCCCCCACGCCCATGGACTTTTTCCCACTTTTTCCGCCCCCAGTTCCTCCCTGTGCCTACCTCTTTGGAGACTCTTGTACCACTGTGGGTCACTGTGTCTCCTCCTCTACCCTCACACAGTGGGCCCCTTAAGGGCAAAACTGGTCTTTCACCTCACTCCCCCATCCTAGGTGCTTGCAAAGAATCCAGCATGTAGCTGGTGCTCACTATTTATTGAATTAGCAATCAAATGAATAGAGATCAGTGAGATGCTGCTTGCGTTAACCTTGACATCAGGCAGAATGTCTGTTTTAACACCAGTGCCATTCGACCAGGCTTGAGCCAATCACTTGTGGCCTGTTGGCAAAATGGATGGTTATGGATAATAAACAATAACACCACCGAGTTCTTTGTGACAGTGCTGTCAAGTTTTGGTGTCCAACCTCCATGCTTGTGAGAAGGTCAAAAATTACTCATTGAGCTGTTTTCCTAATGCACTGTATGTGTTCCAGTTTACGGGGAAAGGGTCCATTCTGTCTGTGCTGGTGATCATGGTGTAGACCATAGAACGCTGGATGTCGAGAGCAGATGTGAGGACAGCAGACCTCCGGGTTTCCTTTTGTTTATTGAAATAGAATAACCAGGGAAGAACAAAGCAAGTTTTAAAAATAACTTGGTACACATGTAGGTAAAATAACCTTACCTCCCAGTAGCTGAGAAAAAAATAGGTCCCAATGCTAACTGCTGTTCCAGGATATTTTTAGTAAGAGGTCCCTTTTTTCTTTATGGTTGATGAAGGGAAAATCACAGCAGAAAAAAAAAATTAAGTGAGGATAAGGCTACCCAGGTAGTTCGGTGGTTGTATTTTCTTTCCATCTCATCCACAAAAGAAAAGCAAATATAAGCAGAAGACTGATCTCAAGTACAATAGAAAAGAATTCCACATGGCACCTCTCCTGTTGACAATGATACATACTACTGTATATGGCTTTGTAAATGAGAGTTTCTAAGAAACTAATAATTTTATGAGATACTTCCCATTTTAATTTTATTCAGGAAAAAGTAGGATTTTTGGAGTTTCTTGGTCACCGTTAGCTTTTAAATGAATTTCATTTATTTACCACAGCATTTGAACTGTGAGCATTTCACTATTATTGCTCCCAGAAAGGTTTGATCTATTTTTACTTAAATTTTCTAAGGGAAATTGATGAACCTGGTAACCTAATTTTAGACCTCCTGAAATTTGGCAGATAGATGGTATTTATAGAGTTCTGAATCAGTTCCTATTAGACATTTAAAAATAGTCACATCATTAGAGAATACGTTCAAGAAAGAAAGATTTTTAACTCCAAATCTAATGCCCAGAAATTTGTTTTTAGTCTCCTAAACTGGGTGTGTGTTTTTGGTAACAATTTCTAAAGAGGCTTTTGGTACTCTCCTCATTCTCTTTCCTGTGTGATGCTGCTGTTGTCATGGAAACAGATCTAGGAATTGCTTTTTTACACAGTATAAGGGACTCCCTGATATGGAGATTCACTGCAGGTCATTATCATCCACGCACAACCTTTATTAAGTATGGTGTATGATGATGCATCTTGTGCAAAACGTAGATCTCTGTTATTGACACTAAAGACGTATAATTTTGACGCCCATAAATCACAACACAAACATCAGGCTTATGAAGCAATGAGCACATGTTAGTTCTATGGCAAGCAGGTGACTGACAGCCTTGGTCAGGGCAGATGATTTCACTGGTAGTTAGGCTCACTGAGAGAGGGAGGTTTGGAAATTTGTTGAGTGGCACAGGAAAGAGTCAGCAGGACTCTCTGGGGATCTACAAAAGGTAAAGGGGACTTCTCAGCATTTCCAACAATGTAAAAGTAAAAATTGGCTACTGAGATGAAAAATGGTTGTACATAATTGTGTTTGAATACTAGGCAGCCTCTAGAATGTTTTAGTTGCACATTTGCAAGTTGTAAGATATTAAGGCAGGCTGCTTTGCAAGATGTGTGATTTTGTTGATTGGAGTCTAAAGTGGAAGTGAAGCAGTGGGATTGCCTCTTGTCTCTGTTTCTTCCCTTTTCGATTGGTGATGCTCCCAGCAGTTGTACTGAGAATTAAATGGGGAATGATGAGAAGGACCTTGTGCTGGGTGCTTGGCGTGTGCTGATCCCCTCACCCCCTTCAGTATTCCCTTGGGCAGTGGTTCTGGAAGGGACATTCCACACCCACAGCTTCAGCATCCCCTGAGAACTTGTTAGAGATGCAGACTCACATGCCACAGGTCTAGTGAGCCTGCATCTCAGGTGGGGCGGGCAGCAATCCCTGTTTACCAAGCTCTCCAGGTGATGCAGTATGCTTGGGAAGTGCTGCCTGAGGACATGTTTCTGGGCATGGTTTTGTTTTTGTTTTGTGGTGCTGGGGAGCAAACCCAGGGCCCCATGCATGCCAAGCACACACTCTGCCACTGAGCTGTACCCTCAGCCTATGGGCCCTGGGTTTATCTAGGACACAATTGAATGCAGTTCTTGTTGCCATGGAAGACTCCTGGTCATTCACTGGGCCCATCCACTCCACTGTTAAGGGAAGGTATTGAATAAAGTAGCTTTGGATTCTTGGACTGCTGGAAAAACAGGATAGCTTTGAAAGGAAACTCTATTTGTATTTATCTTGTTATCAGAAAGTAGGTCAAATTCACCTGTTCAAAGTTAATGCAGCCACCAACCATTTTCTCACTTGATTTCAAATGTCCAGATATGTTATCTTTAATTGATTTATACTTTTAGCTCAGACTGAAGAAATAATTGACCACATGCTTTTCTAATTCTAATATCCTTTATTCTTCTTCCTATGTGGCTTGATTTCTGGGCTTGGAAAACCAAAACATTTGTGCCAGACTTACCAGGAAAAGTAGAATAATTCTAGTAACACTTGCAACATCTATTTTAGACAGTAAAATTCCTCTGGGTCTGTCATTCTTTTATTTTTTTTATTTTTTATTTTTATTTTTATTTTTTTTTCACTGAAAACATTTGTTGAGGCAAATAGAAAAAAATTGTTACAATCATAATTTTTCTAACTGCACAAAATTATAAGCAGATTACATTCTTCATATTAAACATCTTTATATGCACTTTCAATGAACAGTGTATATATATATTTTTTATCAACCATCTTTACTATACCCATTCCCCTTTCCTGCCCCCCACCTCCCCCATGTCGCATCCAGTGTTTCTCTATTTCTCTTATGTTTCCCATTC
>CM053402.1:11520880-11575291 GCA_028644305.1 Xerus rutilus
GGGTCTGTCATTCTTGATTTTATTGCTTTGTGAAAGCCTGCTATAGGATATATATATATTTCAGATCTTGCAATGATTTTGAAGTCTTAAACCAGGAGATCACCCTTATGTTAGGAAGTAAGTTGCCTTTGTGAGATGTCTCAGACACTGTGTGACATGTGGCATCAGCAGGAGTCTGTGGGGATCTGTCCACTTGATACAAACCAAATAGTAGCTCCAACTAATTTTGATTTGGAAATTACCCCTTTAAAAAGAAAAGTACTCAACATGTCTGACATGCCACAGCAGTGTGCAATTTCTCTCACAGGTATATTCATAGACTTCGGAGAAAGTACTTGGCCACGGCTAACTCTTGTTTTTACATAGTTTAGGAGTACAGACCTTGTCCTAATGGTATATTATAGCGATGAGTAAATGACAATTGAGGTCAAGAGTTCTCTTTTTAACAATGTTTGCAGCATCCAGATGTAAGTTCATCTGTAAAGAAAATGACAGTGCATGACTGCAGAGACCTTTCTAATTCTCAGTTGCATTTCACACTATCTTTTCTAATAAGTACTGTGTTTAGGATCCCAAAAGATGGTGAAAATGACAAGATGAGGTTCAGTTTTTTCCCTAAGGAAAATTAAAATGACTTTTTTCTACTTTCTTGGCAAATTAGGACAACTAAAAGTAAATATCCAATTATGCAGTGATAAATCTAGTCTGGCTAGGTCTGTATTCTTTAAGGAGTCCTAAGTTAGAAGAATGTATATTAAAAAGGAGACCAATCTGAGACATATTCAGATTTCTTGCAGAGAATAAACTCCTGGGCTTATGGATTTTTATACCATGTGTGTAAGAAGAGAAAATGGGGTCAAGGATTTTTTTTTTTATCTCTTTACTCTTTGGAAAGTAAGAATGCTAGCTCAGGAAATAGGAAGACCTGGTTTCTAGTTTTAGATATCTTCAAAATACTGAGTGTTCTTTGAAATGAAATAGTTGAGCAAAGAAAGAATTGAGGAACTAAAATTTAGCTCTGTAAAGAACTTTTCCTTCCATCTATGGACTCTTAGCTAATTTTCTCATTCCCTTCTGAGCCTAGTTCAGGTTCCATCCTACATGGTAGAGACAGGGGTCTTTTTCTTGGTCTGGACCACAAACCCCTCTAGATCTGGAGCATCTATCTCCTGAGTAGATAGCAGAAGTAGACTGGGAGCCAGGAGGGAGGAACATATGTCCATGAGGAATGCTGGTGAGCATCCTTAGATGGGAGGTTGCCTGGGGCAAAGCCAGTGAAGCCAGCTGTGGCAGGGAGGGACAAGTTTTATAGGTTTTATAAAGCCCATGCTATTTATTTACTTAAAGTTGCTGTGACTTGTGTTTATTTCCTTTCAGTATTTAGTGGTGTCTTTATGAGTTTATCTCAACAATGCTCTGCAGAAAGGAGTTTTTGTCTCTTGGCAAAGCCAAGAGGGAAAAACATGGCAGAGTCACTGGAATTCAGATAGATAAGCTATGAGCAAGGTGAAGCTTGGGTGCAGGATTGGAAGCTCATGTTGGTGATCTCCAAGGGAGTCTCGGTCTAGTGCTATATAACCTATTGTTGTAGTAGAAAGGGGCCAGATTCTTCCTTAAGGTAGTTTCTGTTGAACCCCAAGGAGTCCTTTGTCCAAAGAGGAGGGACAAGCTGTTCAAGGCAGGCTGGAAGTATGCTGGGTCTGGAGTATGAGAGATTAGCTTGATATGCACAGCTTATGTGCATTAGAGTGAAAACCATAGTGTCTATTCTGAACTTTGGGAAAATGGTGGGAGACTCTCTAGCTGGGTCTATCATTTGCTTATTTGGGATTCGTGGGTGTGTCCCACTAAAGAAGAAAAGGGGGTGAGGTTGTAGTTCAGTGGTGGAGTGCTTGCCTCACCTGTGTGAGGGTTCGCTCCTCAGCACCACATAAAAATGAAGAAGGAAAATAAAGGTGTCCAACTATAGCTACAAAAAAATAAACAAGAAAAGAAGAAAAGAAAAAAACATTTTTTAAAGCAAGGCTTCCCATGAAGGGAGCCCAGGACATTGCTCGTGGCATGTCCACCATGAGGAGGCTCAGGAGCCTTGAATTCTGCTCCTATCCTGGACCATGCCCAGCCATTGTCACTGCCGCTGCTTCATGAACTGTTACTGCTTCTGTTTCCAACAGTGTCCAGAAATTGCTCTGGAGGATTTGAAGTTGGGGGGGGCGGTAAAGTTTGTATAGAAGAGAAGAGACTGTAGTGCCTATGGCCTCAGTCACCTAGGAAAAGTGAGTTTTTGTCAGGTTCTGGTCACACTACCATTTTGATTTCAGAAAAAGAAAAGCAGATCAGTCAGTCATTGTAGGGTACCAAGATGTGTTGCAGTGACCCTCAGACCTGGGAGCACACCTAAATCTCGTGGGATGCTTTCCAAAATACATTTCTCTGGTTCCTAGTTCAAACTCAGGTCTTAGTTGGGAAAGACCAGGATTAAAACACAAACTTTATAGAGTCAATTAGTCCTAACTCCTTTACTAGTTATAGGACCTTGAGCAGGTCACGTCACCTTTCCAAACCAGTTTCTTTATTTACTATGATAGGGCAAATAATCCTGCCTAGTCTTAGAATTTATGGATGAATTAAATGAAATAATGCATGTGAAATGTTCAGCTCCTTGCTTATCACATAGTAATCATTCAATAAATTCCAGCTATTGTTACGCTTAACCAGGTCTGCACTGTAGGAACCTGAGAAAGAACAATGGTACTCCCTCTCCTGTCAATTACGTGATTCAGATGACTGAGAAAAGCAAATGCACCTGACTGTTAGTGAGCTTTGGGAGAAGAGCGTACATTGTGATGAAGCTCAGTTTGCTGAAAGGTGCTAGAAGAATGTAGCCTGGATCTGAAGGGGGTCCAGGGCAGTGCCAGAGGAAATGAAGAAGGCAAGGGACTTGAGAGACATTTCAGAGCAAGCGTCAGAGGGGCTTGTAATGAACAGAATTGCCTTGTGATGATGTCAACACGTCTAATACAAGACTCTGACTAATTGCTATTTATAGTCGGTCATATTCAAAAGGTTGTTTATGCCGCAAGTAAGGCTGAAAACCGTCAGCTGGTGGAGAGCCCTCGGAGCTCAGGGTCCGAACCCCTGAGTTCTTGTTCCATCTCTGCTCCTAACTTAGCTGTGTGACCTTAGCCAAGCCACTTGACTCTGGGGCCTCAGCTTCTTCAACTGTAAACAGGGTGCTGGTTGTGGAACTACTGCTGCCGTCTCCTGTGTCAGCATTCGGCATCTGACATTCAACAAAAGCACTCTGTACTTCTGTTCCCAAAACCGTCGATTGTGCACCCACAGTTTTCAATGTCTGGTACCAGGTAAAGTCCATAATTCAGAAGGCTGCGTTTGCTGATCTGTTGCTTGCAGTTCAGATCCCTATAAAATTCCCAAAGCACATTTTGATCTATTGGAATTATATAAAAAGTATACTTCATTGTGTTTTTGTTTGACTTTAAGTCATAGCAGCTGTTAATATCATTCTGGAAGACTAATGTGGGAACATTTTATCACTTCATTTCTCTGCTCTAATTTTAAGTATGGGCAGCCTCTGACTTACACACGGTTGACTTGGGATGACATGTGCCTACAGTCAGCATTACCTAGGATGCTGGGCTCTATTCCTCATCTTCTACTGCAAAGCTATTCTGTAATTTCAGTTCAGAACATCTCGTAGGCATCTGTTCTAATTCCACAGATCTTCCTTGTCTGCTATGGGCCAGGTTCCCTCTGTGCACTGGGATCCATCTGTGAACTAAATAGATGAATCCCTCTGCTCTTGGAGCTTAGGTTCCAGTGCCATTGGCCCGAAATGATACCCACCCTATTGCGCCAGCTGAGGACACCTGTGACAGGTGTCTGCGTTTGTCTTCTTTTATCCAAGATTACTTTCCTCCTTGCCTTCCAGAACCTTCCTGGCAAGCACTGAAGTCATGAAAATTACACTGCCTTTTTACATAGAGACTGTAGAAAATCCTCTCCAGATTTCATGTTCTCTTGTAACATGTCTTTGCCATTACTTCAGTCAGGAAGTAGAATCTCTTTCTCCTCTCTTCTGCGCCTTATGAGTGATGTTGGTTGCCTTTGACTAATAGAATGCAGCACAAATGACAGTGTGGGAGTCCCAAGTCAGGTGTTAAGAACTCCCCTGGTTCCCACACCTGCTCCTTCTCCTGGATCTTCACCACAGGAAGCAGCCCTGACTATCCTCCTGGAGGACCAGAGTCACATGCAGCAGACATGAGCTCCTGGTCAAGGCCCTGAGGCCAGGCCAGCACTATTCTGCCAGACCATGAAGGAGGCCTCCACAGACCCTCTACAACCCAAGCTGCCTGGTTTTCTCCAGCATAAAATTTCAGAGTGCTCACCATCAACATCACTGCAGATAGATTGTGTTATTAATAATTGAGAGCTGTAAATATTTATGGACATTTCAATACAGTTATTAATATATTTATTAATATATTTCTATTAACATATTTCTATCTATTTAATATTTTTATATTAATATATTTCTATTTTGAATGACATAGGATTTGGAAGGATGGCACCGGAAAAAATGCCTTTCACATTTTAAATCATCCCCTTGGAGATAAGAGTTTGGGTTTTGAAGTAGAATCCCCCAAAATTCGGTAATGAACTGTCTACTTTTTGGGTGGGGAGAGCAGTTAATAATACTGGTGAATATGATACTGCAGTCATCAAATGGCAGAAGATTCTAGGGTCCATGGACCTGCTGCGTCAGGTGGATGCAGCTGGAGTGCACTCGGAAGGGCGTGGTTTAAGATGAACAACCTGGTCAGAGTTTGGTTTCATTCTGGGGACCAAGACTTGTTTCTTTACTAGAAGAGTTGATGAAATTCATAACTGTTATATCAGATTGTGGAACCCAAGTGGAAAATTGACATTTGTCTCCTTTATACAGAAACATGTCAGGGCCAGCCATACACTTCCCTCTCTGTTCCAAAAGTCTGCCCTCCCCCGCTTTCTTTCTTTCACTCCAAAGAAGGGCTGGGAATATTTTGTGCACACAACTGCTTTATAAACAATATTTAATGCCCTTGCTGACAACAAGGCATTCTTCTTGTAAATAAACAATAAAAGTCAGTGTGGTTCCAGGCTGCTTTTATAATGAAGATGAGCCATATGTTTTAGGAAAGGGTCTAAAACTGACATACCATTGTGATGGAAAACCTTGGGAAATTGCATATGCTGACTGTATTGCCATACAGAGATCTGTTTTGAACGGTGGATAAAAGCAGCTCCATGCTACTATGATGAAATATTGAGAAATATTAGTAGAATTAGCAAAACAGGTTTTAAAGTAAACACTTACCTGCATTAGTCAGCTTTTCATTACCGTGACCAAAATACCTGACAAGAATAATTTAGTTGAGGAAAGATTTTTTTTGGCCTCATAGTTCCCATAATTCAGTCCAGGGCCAACTGGCTCCACTTTGGGGGGCCTGAGGCGAGGCAGAACATCATGGTGAGAATGGAGGAAATCTGCCCTGCTCATTGCAGCCGGGATGCAGGGAGAGGAAGTGGGAGGGGTGGGCAGGCTGGGGGGAAGGCAAACCCTTCCAGGACATGCCCCAATGACCTTCCTCCAACTAGGTCCCACCTCCCAGTAGTCCCTGTCTATCGATAGATGAATCCATTTGATGGATTTATCACTTATTAGAGCCTTCATGATCCAGGTATTGCCTAACAACCCCACCTCTGCACCTTGCTGGATTGATGACTGTGCTCAACACATGAGCTTTTGGGACTATCCCAGATACAAACCATAACTAGCTGAAATACATAATATCCCCACCTCCACATCCACATCCACCTCCACCACCACCACCACCACAGGAGAGTTGTTCCATAGGAAAAGATTTTCTGCAGAGTTGATTTTGTGGCTTTGAAATAAACAGGTGGTTTGCTTTATGATTGACATCTGTCAATTTGCTGTGGTCATCTAATGAGCCTCCCCAGAATTCCATGGTTTTTAAACAATCATCTTGTTCTCCCTTATATAATCTGCATGTCACATGAGGGCCGACTGGTATTATCTAGATGGCCCCTGGGCATCTCACTATGCAGCTGTGGATCTGCTCTGTTCTTGTATTCTACGGATGAGGAGCCGGCTGGCCTGGGCATGGTCTTGCCAGAGCTGGCACAAGCCCAAGAGGACAGGAAGAAACATCACACCTCCTTCCTTCCAGCCTTGTAACAGGCACAATGTCACTTCTCGTATCAACCAAAGCACATTATGTGGCTACAAACGAAGTCCAGGGGCAGGGAAACGTACTGTACCTTTAGGGGAGAAATCCCCACATCCTGTGAGAAAAGGATGCGAACAGAGCTTGGGCCGAAGAATTGGAGGCCGTGATAACATCCACCGCTGCATCTCTGTGACTCCACAGAAGAGCCAAGAGTTCCTGATAGCAAGTCAAGAGGTGAATTAGTTAGAGGCGGGGAAGAGACACCTTGGTCAGCATATAGCTTGAAGACACCTGCTCCCTTTTCTGCCAGGGGTGGTGAACTACAGCTCCCTGGGCCACATGGTCCAAGACCTGGTTTTGCAAACAGTGCTTCCTTGGCACCCAGCCGTGCCTGTTTATCTGTGTGTGGTGTGTGGCTGCTTTGATATCACAGCAGTGCAGCCGAGTGCTTGAGACAGCTGAAAACAAGACCCAGCCCTTTACAGATAAAGTTCGCTGATCCCTGTTTCACAGAATGGGACTGAACAGTGCATGAGGAGCACATTCAGGAGTATTCTCCACCTCTTTCCCCACCCCAACCCAGCTCCTTTTAGGGTTTTCCTAGTGTGTTTTTAATAGGCAAAATAAGGAGATAAAGTCATCCTGGTGCCTGGATTTGGCTGCGGACAACCAATACAGTTTACACCCAGAAACCACAATCCTTGAACCAAAGTCACAGATCCACAAAGCATATGCAAATGAGGGGGCCAGTGGCCTCAATTGCCTCAATTGTTAATGTTTTGTGGCGGCCGATTGCTAATGTTTTGTGGCTGTGCAAGTCATTCATGGGGTTGGACAATAGGGCGATTGTTGCTGTCCTGCTGAAAGACAGTCTGTGTTTTGTGTAAAATGAAGTGCAGGCTCACTCCCTGCCTCCCTTGATGGATGATGCAGACCTTTGCTCAAACCTCCCTCCTTCAGCTTTGTGATGTGCTGGGAGGTGACACTCTGGGTCCCGTGGGCCAGCATATATTCATACTGTTTTTTTATTTTCATTTCTCCTTTTTAATCAGTAACTTTCTTCTATTGCAAAGAAATTTTAAAAGACAAAAACTCTCCATTGTGTTATACTGACCACCCCCTTAACACTCAGCGTTTTTATCACCTGGGTAGGATTAATAATATGGTTTAAAAAACAACAATCTTGGTTGCCATATGGAAAATTTTTATAGTAAAGCATTCCATAAATAAAATCTAATGCAAACCTGCTGCAGAAACCCTGTCGCACCTGTGTAGTAACTATGTAGGTACACGTGATGGATAGAAGGATGGCCCTCAAAGGTATCTGTGTCCTAATACCCACAACTTGTGAGTGAATATGTTACCTACATGGCAAAAGGTATTTTTTAGATGTGATTAAGTAAAGGGTCCTGTGAGGGAGAGATTATCCTGCATTATTGGATGGGCCCAATGTAATCACAAGGTCCTAAGAGTGAGGCAGGAGGGTTGTACTTGACAAGGGAGAAGAGGGGGCTGTGAGCCAAGGAATACAGATGGCCTTGAGGCTTGAAAAGGCAAGGAAACAGATTCCTAGAAGCCCCACCAACACTTTATAGCCTTCTGAGACTCATTTTGGACCTTTAACCTCCAAAACTGTAAGGTAATGAATATATAGTATTTTGTTATAGCAGTAGTGAGTGACTAATACAGTGCATTTCACTGGAAAGGATGGTATTTTCACATGATACATGGAAGCTAGAAAATCAACATCTTTTAGTTGGTCAGTCTATTTTTAGGGGGTACTGGGGATTCGACCGCTGAGCCACATCCCCAGCCCTATTTTGTGTTTTATTTAGAGACAGTCTCACTGAGTTGCTTAGAGCCTCGCCGTTGCTGAGGCTGGCTTTGAACTCACGATTCTCCTTTCTCAGCCTCCCAAAGTGCTGGGATTACAGGTATGTACCTCCTCACCTGGCTCAGTCTATTTTTGTTGGGTGGTTGTGAGTTTATTTTGGTTGGTTGTGTAAAACTAGAGGCAGCAGGTGACTTTTAAGTGTTAGAAGAGGGAAAAGGATAGAATTTGCAGTTCAAAATCCAGCAAAATGGTTCTTTAGGTCAGGTTTTGATGTTTCTTCTTCTTTCTTTTCTGTTTTTTTTTTTTTTTTTTGAGCCTTTATTTGGTTTTCAATAGAATTCTTTTGAGCTTTAATGTCATCTTTGATTATTGGTATAGGTGTTGTATTTAAGGCCTTTCCAAAATTCTGAATCCAAGTTTTAAGCTAACGGCCTATTTACAGACTATAAGATGACTGTAACATTCCATGTCATAACTTTTATATAGTAGTTTTCTCTCTGTCCCTATTCTGTCTAGCTCTTTCCAAGTTAGAAGCTACGAGTAAGGTGAACGGCTCACTTCTGCCAGCCGCTGGCCCCGTAGGCTTTTGAGTGCAATGAGTCATTTCCTAGTCTTACCTCCTTCTCTCGGGAGCCCTGTGACCTTGCAGAGCCTAGCTTCTCCCTGGTAAATGAGCTTCTGCCCATGTCAGGCCTTGCAGAACTATAGCCCTGGTGATCATGGGACAGCAGTTTCCCTTCCACCATGCCATGCACCTGCAGGCAGAATCGCCATGATGTGAAGAGCTCTTTCTGTGGTCACCTGGGTGGGGTTGGGGAGCAATGGCCCCCAGGAAGGATTCCAGAATCTTAGTCTTTGCATTTCTTGCCACAGGCAAAAAGTGATTTTGAAAATGTTCATTTCTTTTTATTTGTCCCCAGCTCAGTCACATATATTTTGAGCAGCCAAATGAAGATCACTGTGGAAATGCTCTTCTGGGGGTACTCTAGCTGCTGCTCATTTTCCTAAGTCCTCATGTTAAGTCCCTGAGTATTGTGGTTCATGGCTTAGCCAGCTAACTAGAGTCAAAATTTTCTTCTTAAGCCTCAAAAGAAGCAGCTGATCATACTGCCTGGTGTGCAGGCTAATCAAATGTACTCAATAGTTCACTGACTCGCTCCAGATACTTTCCCTTGCTCCTCCTTTGATCATTTTCTGTCATCCAAGATCTGCAGTATGCAATAAGGAAGACTGAGTTGGGAGGAGACAGAACTCTAGTCACTGCAGGCCAAATTATGAATCATGTCCTCTTGACTTTGGGTTGCCAATATAATGCACCGTTAACGGTTCTTGGAAAGTAAATGATGTTAATTTGGCTCCATTCCCAAGTTCAGTTCCCTTGGATTGGCTGCTGCGTAATGTTTTCTGGCTAGGTTCCTTATCGTCTTGAAGTTCATCAAGGACTTTGAGCTGTCAGAGTGGAGGTACAAGCCAACTACATGTATTCCAATGGAGACTGTCCTTTGATTTGAGCAACGGCAAGAGGGATAAACAATATATAGGTTGAGCATACCATTTACCTGAAGTGCTTGGGACCAGACATGCTTCAGGGTTGGGAGTTTTTTGAATTTTAGAATATTTTCATAGACTTCACTAGTTGAGTACCCCTAATCCAAAAATTTGAAATGTTTGGATCATTTCAGAGTTTCAGATCAGGGATGCTCAATTTAAATTTTAATTAAAACAAAAGATCCCCAAATGCCAAGTCTTACACATACAAACATGGATGGCAGAATACACTTCACCGTTCAATGCCCTAGCCCTTTTTGAGGTTTTCCCCAGACAAGGGACACTGGAAAATACCTGGACAGGAAAAAAAAAATCAACTAACATTTATTTTTCTCAGCAGTAGAGATGGCTGGATATAAAAGGCAGAACAGGAGCTTCGCAGTTTGTTGCCTCTTTTACAGCTCTGTTTGACTCTCGTTTCCACGAGGGAGGAAAATAGATGGTTTCCCAGCATCCTCTGCTCCCTGTTCCTGAGAAGGGAGGGGGGCATGAGCTTCTAAACTGTCTGCTTTTTTTTATTTTTTATTTTTTGTCTCTTTGGTTAGAGGGAGATCAACTGCTTGCTTCTGAAGCACAGGAAAGAGGGCTCCCTGACCTACTTGAAGGCTTTTTTTCCCCCAGTACAAACTGGGCAAGAGAATCCAGGAATTTCTTTTTCAGGTTTCTGCAGCAATTCCTGTGCACACGCAGCTTGAAAAGTTAAAACTCCCCCTTGCCTTTCAGAGGCAATAAAAGGGGGGGCACATGATGAGAGACCTAGAAAAATCATCTTTGGGTTTTCACCTTGCCCTGGAATGGAACAAATAGGCAGCCCCTCCCACCCCCAGCTTGGGCTCTCTCCTGTCCTCACAGCACTTCCAGTTGCTTAATCGACGATCTGGATTTTTGCTGTTAGTTAGGATCTTCTCAGTAGCATTCTTTGTTCCAATGGGAGTCTGCTGGCTTCTGATCACTCAGAAAACACGTTGTGTTATGTAGCTGTGGGAAGGCCTGTGAGGCAGGGAACTCCTCCCACTCCGCAGAAGCCAGGCAGTGGGCTTGTGTGCTCCCTGGGCCAGCAGAGGCCAGTGGTGGGGCCTGCTAGCTACATTTGCTTCAGGTTCAGCAGCCATGAAGCCATTTCTTCAAAGGACTCCTTATACCAGTGGTTCGCAGCCCAGGGCGAACCTTAGAATCACTTGAGGACCTTTTTTACCTGGGCAGGTTCTAGATCCATTAAATCCACCCCTTTAGGTTGGGAGAAAGGGGTGGCTTCAGCTCTGTGTCAGAGCTCCCCAAGTGATTCTAATGGGAAGTCAGGGCTCAGAGGCCCCCCTATCAGATTTAGCTATCTTCGCTTGTTCATGTGGTGTGAAACTCCTTTTATGGCTGGCATCAGGAGGCAAAAGAACTGCTGGGTCCTTGGCTCCCTGGCTGGATCGCGTGTTCAGTGTGCGCCTATTTCTGATGCAGCAACCTGACCCACGTTTTCACAAGTCACCTGCTAGTGGCCTCCTGTCATTGCTGGCTTCCCTCTATCCGGGAAGCGGCACCAAACCTCAGCCCAAGCTCCCCTACTGCCGGTGGCACCATCAGCTGGTCTTTGGTGTGGCCCATGGAGCTGATGTCTACCAGACAACACGGATGTCTGCAAGCTGCCGTGCAGCAGGGCTCGAAGAAAAGGACTGGCCTCTTAAAAGTGTCTTTCTACCAATTTTCTTTCCTTCCCAGACCTTGCAGTCTGGAGCCCACGCTTCCAGTGGTGGAGTTTGATTTCCCCAGAGAGGGGCTGCGTGGGGGTGCCTGGCTAGGAGCTAAGCAACTGTGTGTCTCCATTCGCGTGCGCGGCCAAACGTCTCCCAAGCCTTCTGCAGATTCGCTCCTGCATTATTTAGCTCCTTCTCCGCGTTCCACTTCTAAACACATCGGGGTAAATTTCCAAGAGAGAAAACTGCAGATGGCTTTGCCTTAGGGGATGCGTTTTCTTCCCCCAAGTGACACAGTGCTGGTAAAAGCCTGGTGCCCTGTGTGTGTCCCTCAGCCACCTTTGCCTAGAAGAAATTAAGGAGCCACTTGAGGGCTTTAAAAAAAGTCACGCCATCATTCATTATCTTTGGGGTGGTTATTTTTCACTTTCACTAGACTTGGGTTTTTTTTTCCTCCTAGTACCATTGATTCATATTGTTTTCCTTCATCTTTTTCATTGCAACCTCATCATCCTCTTCTTTGCATGGGATAAAACCCTGCTCTGGGTTGGACTCAAGTCTTCACTCTTCTTTCTGCCCCATGATCCGGCCTTGCCATCAATTGCTGTGGTCACGGACCAGTTGCTGAGCTCCCTCTCCTGAAAACCAGGGTGGGGTGTGTGTGTGTGTGTGGTGTGTGTGTGTATCATGTACCTTAAAAGTGCATGAGGCAGAGTTTCCTCCCTGTAGCAGAACCACCCCTGTCCATGGAACTGGCTGCACACAGCAGACCTGGGCTGGTGTGGTGCTTTCTTAGCACAGAACAGGCGAGTCTGCTTCTCTCCTCTTGGTGAAGTGGAACTCAAGCACAGAAAGCACTAGAATGCAATTGTGACCGGAAGCAGTCAGCAGGACTGCAGTCCTTCCGAAGTGAATTTCAGGGAATAAACATGCTACATTGGAGGTTTCTGTGACTCATCTTGCAGATAATGCCCTTTCCATTGCTCAACTCTCTCTCCTCTGACCAAGTGAAACCTCAAGGGATGCCCATCAACTTGCAGGAAAAGTCCTAGGCTTTTTTTTTTTTAACTTCGTGGAATTAGCTGTCTTTCCCCTGCCACCCCCTTCTCTTACCCAGTGACTGCATGCACGTGGCTTGCCTAAGAGAAGGAACATTTCCTCTGTGCCCAGATCCACCCTCATTCCAGCTAACGTGGGCCTTTTTCTGTCCTCCACAAGCAGCCGACTGTGGCCCAGATCCCGTTCGCCGCTTCCCCTCTGGCGCTCTGTATTGGCCTGCTCTGTCCCGCTGGTTGCTTCCTGCTAATTATTAGGGCCATGCGTCTGGAAACAAATCACATCCAAGCCTGGGAGCCGGCATGTTAAGCACTCAGTTTATAATTAATTCTTCATTTGGCCCGGCAAATGAGGCCTGTTGTGAGAGTCAGCCTTCTGCCGCCGCCTCTTGATTTAGAGGCCAGTCTTGCCCATCGGTTTTCCCATCTAAGGCTTTAATTTGTTTCCTGGTGGGTCAGTCATAAGCAACCAGAGAAAATCCAGAGGTGATTCTACATGTTGCCGCCCACCCTGGCCTGGTGGTCCCTTCTCCTTTTGTCAACTCCAGGAAGCTCAGGCTTCTTTCTGCTGCTGCAGGGGAATTTGCCCCATCATAGAGGCTTGGGGAAGGGCAGCAGGCAAGCCAGCTTCTCTGACATTTAAACAAGTATTCATTGAGCACTGCATCTTAGAGGAGTGAAAGGTGGAGCTTTTTCTATTCAGCCTATTTTTCTATCATTTAGAGGCAATATGAAGATCGTGACCTTTCCTGGACGCTTCCCCCATTTGAAAATGATGAGCTTTGATTACCGTGACCTTTACCACTTTCTTCCCTAGCGAGGCTGACCAGGGTTTTGTAACAGACAGAATTTCGTGTTTGCATATTCCCCTCGGAGGGGAACCACGCAGTGACCTGGTTCTTCCTAATGGGCAGAATCGGGGTGCCTGGCTTATGAGGGAAGTGCCATTGCTCGTCAGTTCCCCCGCGTATCTGGGGAAAGTTGCTTTTTATCTCTAAATGTCTTGCTTCCTCTTGGGCTTTGCATTCTGACTGTTAAAAGTCACAGGTTGATCTTTCTGAACTTTGGGACTAAATGTATTTGAACAATAAACTTCTGGCATGAGAGAAACGGACCAGTAACTGTGAGACCATACCAGTTTCATTCCCTGCCGATAGTGACATAAAGCAGACTTGCTTGGGGCAGGCCTAGTGTCCTGTGTTGATTGGTCCATCCAGAGAATTCCAGTTGGCATGTGTTTTCACTTTGGTGGATTCAAATGTAAAGAGGGCTCCCCTGCAAGCTTCACTCACACCAGCAGCACCCCAAGTGATGATGGTCGCCAGCATTCATTCCGTACCTGGTAAATACCCAGCGCTGTTCCCAGGACTATCTGTGAGTTAGTCTCTACAATCTTCCTAAACTCTGAGGTTGCACCATTGACGCCTTTAAAGCTAAAGAGCCTATAGCTTAAACAGGTCTCCCCAGTTATTCAGGATTTGCTCAGTATCAGGCAGAGTTGAGCACCTGAAGTCAGACTGGTGAATTCATAGCTCTTCACCACCCATATCCACTGTGTCTTGCACGTCCCATATTTTGCCAGATGGAGAAAACTCAGGATGGATGAGTCCTATTTAAGATATTCTTGAGCGTAAATAGGCCATCTGTTGATTTCCATGTCCATCAGTCCAGGGGCTCTTACCACAAGCCAGCACATGGCAGAAAAGGGAGTATGTTGGTGTCTTGAGGAATAATTAATGAAGTATGAACTGGCAGGGCAGCTGCTTTAGCATGCTCCACATTGGACCCAAGTCCCCTCTCCCCTTTCCCAATAGGCCTCTACCTGCTGGCAGGCGTCCCCATTAGATCCATGCTAGTCCAGCTTCCTTGGGCTCGGCCTTCGTACCAGAGCAGGAGGAACACACCATGATTCTTGAGGGGGGTCTACAAACTACCTGAGCCTCACGCACCTTTTCTTCATGGCAAGTGCCTGCCCCCCAACCCCCGTTGGCTTTGTCCCTCCCTCCTCAGTTACAGTGTTACCTCCCTACTACTTGGTCACCATCTCTGATCTCCCAATAACAAGGAAAACAGTTACAGGATCACTGAGTCTTGTGAGACCATAAAGTCTTCTAGAACATTCCTTTCCTTCTAAAGAAGAGGAGGCCAGGTAGCCATGGGGTCGTTCCTCCAGTTTCCGGATTCATTTTCTGTTATAGCCAATGCTTACGTTTGAAATAAAAGTGAAAACCTGTGTCAAACAGTGCTGTGCCTAGAACATGTTGGGTGGCTGATATTTGTTTTGTTTCCCTTCTCACCCCTCTGGTTATTAATTACTTGCCTGGAGCTCAGGTGGCTTCTGCCTTCTGACATTTATGCACTCATAATTTCTGTCCCTTACCTGGGGTTTGACTCATTGCTTTATTTCTTGCATGTGCCCCACTTTCCCAGCCCAGCATTGAAGTCCCCTCCACCTGTTGCTGACCACGGCCTTGGATGGCAGGGCTTCAGTGCTGTAGGGGGTGTGAGCGACTTGAGCTGGGTGCTAGAACTTTCCTGCCATGTTGTCCCATTCAGACCATCTGAGTTCAGCCATGGTGTCTGGATGGAGCCTTCCCTGATCAAAGGGGGCTCATTTGGAGAAACATCAGATCAGAAAACAAAACTCACAAAGAAAGGATTTATGAGGTCATATGTGTATCAGATGATGTACTCTGAGAAAAGAAGGGTGATGCAAATTAAAATATCTGCAATGGGATTAGTGCAGTGTAAACACAGTTAGCTTCAGGGTCAGAAGGCCTGGGTTGAACCCTGGCTTCCTGATTCTGTGACCTTGGGCGGCTTCTTATTTGTCCCCTCTGGACTGTATAACAGGGATGTCACCACTGTCACCAGTGACAGCAACAGCAGCTATAAATGGCAGTGGTTATTGCTATTATTATCATTGTTATTAGTAGCCAGGGCTAACAAGACAGGCTCCATCTGCTCTTCCCCCATGGGAACTACAGTTTCCTGCAGTGGATTATGTGGGAGATTCCTGTGGATGCTTGGGACAGATTCAGGGAGAGGATGTGGTTGCCCAGCACCTGTCAGGTCCTCCGTCCTCCTGTATATATTATATTGATGTAATATACAGGTCCTCCTGTATACATTATGCCCTGGGCCGAGTGCTGGGCACCCTGAGAGCTGCCCTCAAAGAACCAACCTCTAGAACCCTACACCACCTCGGACGCCTGAACCCTGGCTGTCTTTCTGCAGCTCACCCCAGATAATGATCAGAATCTCTGGCACAGGTTTCAGTTATTCATTTTGGGGAAACTTTACTTTGAGGGAGCCCTCCCATGCTCCTAAAGCTGTTTTTATGTATAGCAGTTCCACATGTACCCAGATACAGAGGACTCATGCTTGCCCAATGTCAGAAGTGGCAAAAATCTACAGGATTCTCAAATTCCTTTTTTTTTCCCTTTTGAGAATTATAGTTTTCCAGTGCTCTCTCAATGAAAGTAAGTTATTGTTGTAATTTATGGTGAACATTATTGGGGGCTGCAAATAGTATAACCTTGCAGGTAAGAATCATGGAGAAAGTAAATAAGTTTGAACTCTAAGGTAGGCGTGGTGGCGCAAGCCTGTAATCCCAGCACTTTGGGAGGCTGAGACAGGAGAATTGTGAGTTCAAAGTCAGCCTCAGCAACAGCAAGGTGCTAAGCAACTCAGTGAGACCCTGTCTCTACATAAAACACAAAATAGGGCTGGGGATGTGGCTCAGTGGTCAAGTGCCCTTGAGTTCAATCCTCGGTACCAAAAAAAAAAGAAGTTTGAACTCTAAACCTGTGGGCCAACTGCTCCGAGGAGGACATTTTGGAGGTAGGGTTAAGAATCAACTACCGTGTGAAACCCTAAGGCTCTCTGCCAATCTGTCAGGTCTGTAGTTGGGATTCTTGAGATTGCTTATTCCACTTACATCACCCTGTTGGCAATATTTCGTATGGACAGCTTTCTCTGTTCCGAGTGCCATTTGGACTTAACATGATATGTCAGGAGACCCAGTTCTGATGGGACTTTCCTTAGTGTGTAAGATTTGCCATCTTCTCATTCCATCTTTGCTGTAGAAAAGTACAGAAGTTTCCCTGAACAAAGTTGAAGTTTTCTCTATTTAAGTGCTTTTGAGGCTCTCAGTCATTTATATTTCAGTTAAGAAGTGCCTCAACCTGTTGCCTTTTTATTTTGTTGATATCACTGAAGATTTTATTTTGGGAGCAGTGAGAGCCCAGAATCTATCTGGAGATGTATGATCACGGCAAAGAACATGACATTGGAACCCAAGCCCTGTTGCCTAAAGCTTTGCATCTTTCAGAATTATTCAACCTCTCTGAGCCTGAGTTTTCCTCTTCTGCAAAATGAGGGGACTGCTAGTCCTTTGGGTTGGCCTTATGAGGGCTAAACAATGAGTAGACCTAAAGCATCAGATTAGAATGTCCAGCAGATAGGAAGTGGTGGCTGTTTTTATTTTTTCAGTCCCATCCATTGTTGGCAATCCCTTTCTGGCCCATCCGTGGGCACCAATGGCATTGGGGTGGTCCGAATGGCCTTACTAAGTTGAAATGGGCACCATAACAAAAAAAAGTTCTACATTTAGCCAGAAAGCATTCCAGCGAGCAGATTTCTTGACAGTGTGATATGCCCAAAGGACAGTGAGGGCTGTCCCTGGGGAGCAGCACAGCCCTACAACCAGTGCACGCTGTCGTAGTCCTTCCTGAGACCCTTATCCAGGCCATGCACATGGCACCTGTACTTCTAGACCCCGTCCTCTGTCTTCCAGCTGCATGGAGAGAACAGGCCCCTCTCCTGACCCCCACAGTGCTCATCTGCTCACATGCAGATATGAGCGTGTCCTAAAATAATTGTAATTGGAGACTAAGTTTCAGCAAGCATTGTATTTCTGTGTAATAGCCTCAAATTTTCACTGTTGCTGGTTTTCTTGGCCCTCTTGAGAGCAGCTAGTCAGGTAGCGTAGGTGTGGGTCTAAACCCATGCTTTAGGCGAAAAGTACCTTTCTGTTCGATTAAAGGTAGTCAAATGACAAACCGAGAACCAATCAATTACTGATCTGTGAGCGATTCTTGCATTTCCCTTCTTTGAGGCTGATTATTTTCTTCTTCAGATTAAGCTTCCAATCTGAATAAGAATGGTTAACTTTCAGATGAAAAATTTTACATCTGAAAACCACACTGTGGGTCTTCTGATTCAGGTTTGAGTTTCCGCGTCCTGGATTAAGCAGCCGGCTCAGAGGCAGTCTTAGGTGGCACCAATTAAGGAAGAGTGAAAAGCATAAAACAGTTTTAGAAAAGGTCACCACGCTTAGAAATAGAAATCCAGCATTGCTCATGCAACCTGAGGGATTTGAAAACAATTTAAAAAATCAATCAATTTAAACATGTAGGCCACCCATCTCTTGGAGAAATCCAGTCGTGCCTCTCGGTGGGAGGGGGTGCTGGGGAGCGTTTGCATTCGTTGCCAAAAAGGCGAAGTTCTACCCCCTGGGAACCTCAGGCCAGCAAACTTCTGGAAGTATCTGTGGCAGCTTGAATGCTGCTATTTAAGAGCTGATGAAGAGGCAGCTTGGAGAAAAACCTCAAAAATAAATACTCTGATTCATCCTTGTTGTTCAGGCTTTCCAGCCTTCAGAGCCAGCCCAGGGCTCCTGAGACAAAGGGTAACATTCAGCATAGAGCCGCTCAGCCAGAGCCAGGAGCCCCGACTGGCGGTGAGGGGGCGGGGGGTGGTGGTGGCACTGGCTGCACAGCCCAAGTGGGACTGGGCACCAAGGAGACGGCCTGTGCTCGGTTTGCCTCTTGGAGGGGAATGAGTAACCCACAGACAGAGGTCTCCCGAGAGCAGAGAGTGTCTCATAAATAGCGCCGAGCAGTGGGCAGAGTGGGTGGTAGCAGTGCAGGGGCTGCAGTTAGAAGCAACTCCAGAGTAGGGTCTCTCCGGGAGCCCCTCAGTCCCAGGTGCCACGGGGCTTTGCTGGTCCACCGCGGCCTAGTGGAGAGCCAGTGGGGCTGGAGGCACAGTGACTGCTTTTGCAGACATTTCCCCATCTGCAGCCTGGAACCTGGGCTGGACAGTCCCATAGAACCTGTGCCACTGCAGTCTGTCTCTCCCCCTTCTTTGGGTCCTTCATTCCTCTGCATGTTTGTCTACAAAAGAGATGACAGACCTCCTCTGTGAAGAGTGGCCCTTCTGGCACATGGGAAGTGCCTGGTCAGTGGGAGTCAGGGGTCATGGCTTGGCCTCTTGACTTGCCACTTAACTTCCCCGTGTGGTCCCTGGTGCATCTCTCCGTACCTCTGGCTTTGCTCAGCTGGGAAGATGGAGCATGCCCTGTGCCCCACTGTCACTGTGTACAGGTGTCTGGGGAAACCCTGTGGAAATAGGAAGTGACCAGCCCACCCTGGGTGTTCCCACTTGGTGCCCAATGGTCTTCGTCATGCAGGTTACAGGGCCGGGCAGGGGTTTAGTGTGGACTCTCAAATTAGTCCACATGCTTTGCAGCCACTCTTGTGAGGAAGTTTGATGAACAGAGATGTGAGAGAGTGGGTGGCAGACACCAGATTTTAATCTGTTCTCTGCTGTTTTTCCACAACAGAGATAATAAGCCAAGTTGGCTGCAGATATCAGTCCAGAAAAAGGTCTTGTGGAAAGTGCCGGTCCCCTAGCTTGTGCCCGTCTCTGGCATTCTTAAAAAGGACTGAGGTACTTTGCAGAGAGATTTTGGAGGCTTTATTATCATCATTCTTCTTCTTCTTCTGTGGCTTATATTGATTTCTGTAGCTAAGATTAGCCGACTGGGATTCCGAGTTGGTTTTGCCCTTCTGGGGTTGAATGTGAAAGAAAAATTGTTCCCGCCCTCTAAACAAAGGCAGACCCAGAGGCAGCAGATGCCCAGGTAGCTCTGCAAGGAGGAACCATGGGTGCCGGCAGAGCAGCCTCTATCTACTCCATGGCATGTGGTGCGTGTGCCCCAGTCCAGGGCCCGCAGTGGCCTATGGAGGAGGCTAGTTACACTGAAAATTAGTAAAAATATGGCCACTTCATACCACCATCTGGATTCTGGAGGTCACCAAGCAGTATGAGCCCTGTAAAAATGTGCAGTGGCATTGTTTAAAACTTTCTGAGTCTGTTAAGATTTTTCATGGGTGCAGGCCTCTGGGTGCCCAGTGAAAAGTCAAGGTCCTGGGCTTATGTAAGCCCTTAAAATGTTTGGGGGTCCTCATAGCATAACTTTATAGATAGTTGGACCACACTTATTCTGTGTAAGACTGATAAGCCAGCAGGTGGACTCCCACTGTGGGGGTCAGTACCAGGCGTTTACAGAGGCCCTGAGCTCTCGCTAAAGTAAGGATTCTGTATGAAGCCACAGGGCAAAAGCCATTTCATGCCTTTAAAACTTCCTGGTTAACATTTCAGAAGTTCATACAGAGCAGACTAAGCTCAATGTTTTTTTCCTAACTTTAAATTATTGCAGAGAGGCCATGGAACTGTTCTGTATTAATGTTTAAAATAGGATCTTGTTTTGGTCTTGTCTTTATGCCTGGCATTTCCATGGTATGGTTTGCACGTAATTTACTCAGGTTATGTATGATAGCATCATTATGTGCAGAAGCTTCTTGCTAGTTTCTGTGGACATAGAGGCGGGGGGCGAGGCCCAAAGAGTTCTATAAAAATATAGCACATCTATAATACTTGATAGTGATTAGCAGCTGTGTCACTGTACTTAGTATGGTTTTTATCGGTTTTTTGAGAATGTGCTACTGCTACATGCACATATGTTTCAAGCTCACTGTCAGCAGGGATGGGCTACATACCGGCAGCAGCCCCATGGGTCTCGTGTTTCCCGTGACTCTTGGTGGAATCGTTTTCTCTTGTGCTCCATTTAATCTATGTTCTTTTGTGGATTACGGTCCTAGGAGCCATAACAGCCCAGGTCTGTGGCAGGCTGTACCATCTAGCTTTACCTGTGCACACTCTGTGATGTTTGCACAAGGAGCAAATCACCTAACAACACATTTCTTAGAATGTATCACCCTCATTCAAGGACGTGGGACTGTGCTGAGTGCCATGACAGAGAGGGCAGGGTGGGATTCTTTCTGTACAAAGATGGCAATTTTGAAGAGCCTGAGAAGATGCCACAGTAAGACTTGGAGGAGGAGACACTGTAGGCCAAGGGGGCAGGTGGGGTGGTGCAGAGCATTCAGAGAGGGGCTGGTGTTGGGAAGTGTGAGAACTCTGCAGGATTCCCCTGGAATCCCACCCAGCTGCGTGGGCTGTGGTGTCTGAGGGAGCAGCTGACTCTTGTGCTGACGAGCAGGCAGACACATGGCCCACACCTGCACCAGAGCGAGAACAGCAAGAGCCCCCGAGCAACAGTGTCAGCAGAGGTGGAGACCTCCAACGGAATAGAAATAAGACTGCGAAAAAGGACTCTGTGGCCCCAGGAAGGGAAAACCATACCAGGATGGCGGCCCTCAAGTGAGGGCCAAGGAAGCACAGTGCCTCGGGGACTTCCTGAAAGGCAGCAGGAGGAGGAGCTATTTAAGTTGTCTACAACTGCATGTGACACCACATGCTTGGCCCTTGAGCAGGAATGGACCACAGCAAGGACGCTGCCCAGCCTTCTCCCCTTTGTGCTTCCCCATGGAGCTGCACCAGAAAGAGGTGCTGACGGAGAACCTAGGGAGCTGGTGGAGTGCTCTGAGGCTGTCCAGAAGGACATGGAGTGGACCCACTACAAGGGGCAGAATGGACTAGAGCTGCTGGTGGCCCAGGCAGACCTCCATGTGGGGGACCTATCAGAAGGTGGCCCAGTGGGTGCTGAAGCTCCCCAGCACAGGGGAGGAGACCCCGTTCTTCCTGTTTGAGCATGTGGACAGTGCCCAGCACTTCAAGCAGTTCTACCAGGCCAGGATGAATGTCCTGGACCTGAATCTGAAGACCAGAGAGAGGATCGTGGAGGAAGCCAACAAGTCCTTCATGAACTGCTATTCAGTGCCTGGTTCTGCATTGGCCCCCGTGCATGAAGGGAAGGGAGATGAGCAGAAACCCCCTTTTATCCTGCTCAATAGGACAGAGGTGCCCTGGAGGCAGCAGCTGCCCCTTCCAGGCAGCCGTGGCTGTGCTGAACAACAGGGCTGCTGGTGTGGCCCTGGCTGAGACTCTTGGCCTGGTGCTACACATGAAGGACCTATCATGCCGTGCTGGAGTTCTCTTCCCAGTGACCTCTGTCGCACTCCTGTAAACAGCCACCTCAGGTGACTTTTTTTAAAATTCTGAGTTTGAGAAAACAAGCAACCAGTAAAAGTCAGATGCTAGCCTGATAGCATCATCTCTGCAGGCCAGATGCATACCAGGTATAGGATATCACCCCAGCAGCAGCTGGCATGGTAGGGCGGTCCTGGAACCCGCTGTGTCCCATGGTTTCTGTACCTCTTGAGCCCTGGGTGCCTTCCCTTCCTTCCTCATTTTCACAGTACCTGGGGAGCTGTCCTTGCCCTGCTGGGAGTAAGCCCTGGAAGCTAGTATGTTTAGGCTCTGTGAGAGAAGGGGTTAACAAATGTACTGCTCAACTTCTGGGCCCCTCTTGGGAGTCTGGGGGTGAGGGTGGGCCACAACCAGGCTCCTTCTGCCTCAAGGCTGTAGGAGCTCCTCCTCAACCAGGAGCCCCCAGAAGCCTGCAAGCCGGGGCCATCCCCTCCTCTGGCCTGTGTAAATGCACTAGTGATCAATAAAATGGACTGTTGGAAAAAGAAAAGAAAGTCTGTGGTAGGAGATGAGGGCTGGAAAGGCCAGGGGAGGCAGACTGGGGAGATTTGACAATCATGTTTGTTTCTCCTGCAAAAGTATCATCATTAAATGATGAAGTGCAAATTAGTACATTTATTTGTTTTACTGGATTGCAGTTACATTGTGTGGCAGGTCATTGCTAGTGTGCGCATGTAATTTTCACAGAATGGGGCTAGCATTTTAAAGATAGATTTTGATGAGTCAATGAGGTATTTTCAGATAACTTCTGGTACTTGCAAAATGTTACAGTCATTAAATGCCTCGGAGTTATAGCTAAAGAGTTAATGATTGTTTTATCCATGGACATCTAATTAACATTGAATTATGATGCTATTTTCATTCAATTTCCTGAGCTACCTACGTCTGTAATTTCTGCTCTTGTTTATAGTCAGTAAAATGTTTAATACAATGTGCCTGATTTAGCCCCTGACACATTATAAATTTTGCCCGATACATGGTCATCTGTTTGTTTCTTTTGTAGGAAGACAGATGTCTGTGCAGCAAATGGCACTTAACATATTCATGTAAAATATAATGTGGAGAAAGTCTTCTTGTAGCACAGTTGAAATTTACTAATTGAATGTTCAGAAGGATGCCAGTGTTCCTTGGCTTACTGGCATCTTTTAACACCATGTGGCTCTTTTCTCTCTCCCCTTTCACTAAAATTCCACTAATTTTCTTATGTATATAATGGGAAACTGTAAGACACTAAAGCACATAAGTTACTGTGATGTAAGACTTTTTCTGGTCCAAGTACTCTTTGTTATTTGAGACTAATTAAAGGAAACCAATGGAACCTACCTTGTCCACAGTAGTTGATATGGGGCAACATGGCGCCATGCTGAAGTCACACTGGGCAATACCAGACCCCTCGCAATCATAGGAGCTTCCCTGTGGCCATGCATCCTCCACCACACCCTAGAAAAGTCCAGCGCCCAAAGTCCATTTCCTGAAATAGCCTGGCTTGCTAGCTTTCCTATGTTAAATGTCAGAAATAGAAAATGGGAGGGCCATGTAATGGTAGACCCATTGAGAGCAGGCTCAATGATTGTACAGAAACAAAATTGCTCAAGGCCATTTGGTATAGAAGCCAGAGCTCTATATAGCTCACACACCCATTGCTGTGAACCAAAATAGTATATGTACTGATTCAGGGTCAGTATTGTTATCATTGTGAAAATGTTGAAGTGTAGTAATTTACTCCGTAAAAGAAAACAACATATTTAAAATATATGTGGAAATATTCATACACATGTTGGCTTTTAAAAAAGAAGAAAAACTACTTAGGGAGGCTGAGACAGGAGAATTGCGAGTTCAAAGCCAGCCTCAGCAAGGGCGAGGCGCTAAGCAACTCAGTGAGACCCTGTCTCTACATAAAACACAAAATAGGGCTGGGGATGTGGCTCAGTGGTCGAGTGCCCCTGAGTTCAATCCCCAGTACCAAAAAAAAAAAAAAAAAGAAGAAAAACTAAAAAGAAACCTTAGTACATAAAAAAGAAAACATTCAGTTGTCCAGAAAATGTGGGTGTTCCCATGCAACAAGAGTCCCTGAAGCTAACTTGTTCTGGTACTTCCTGTCTTCTTTATTCAAATAAATGATTTCCAATAGATTTTTAAAAGTAAATGATCTTAACAGCCCTAAGTGGGTCAGTATTATTTTTTCTATTTTACAGATGAGGAAATGGTTAAGTAACTTGCCCAAGGTTACATGATTTAAGTAATCAAATATTTATTGATTGCCAGACTTGTTCCTGGGCTTAAACCAATGTTGGAAGACATTTTTGAGCTTTGAGCTTTTGAAAATCTTCTTTCTACTTGTTGCTGCTCCAAGAGTTAAATTGATCTACACACCTTATAGACATAAATTCAAGGGAAAAAAAAATGTTTGCATCTTTGTACTGAGACTGCTGGTTTTTATCCTAACATCGTATCATGCATTTCTTAGTGCAGGTCACTGTTGCTTTTGTCTCTAGCTGGAGACAAAATGTAGGAAGAATTAATGAGGGAAAAAGGCTTAACCACCTGAGGCTTTGTCAATGTGGATTTGCTTCTTATGACTGGCTGTATTTACTTTTTTCAAGGAAAACAGTCAAACACCTTTCTAACCACAGATGCAAGAAGAGAAGAGCATTTAAAAAATCTAATTCTTATGGAAATCACACTCAGAGCTGAATATGTCCTGCCGAATACAAATATTTGACAACTGCTGGTAGAAAATATGAGATAATTAATATGTGATTGGAAAATAATTTATCATCTTCATTTTTACTTGGAAAAAAAAAAGCAGGTTTTGTATGAGAATAATACCTTACTCAGTTAATTTTGCTCTGAAATTCAGTGTCTGGTATTAATATAGCCATTCTAGCCTTTTAAGATGAATGTTAATGTGATATATCATTTCCTGTCCTTTTACTTTTAAATTTAACATGGAGTTCATGTAGACAGCATGTGGTTTGAACCTTGCTTTCTATCCACTGTGACAGCCTTTGCCTATGCTCTGCCACTGAGCTACACCTGCAGCCCCAGTCTGCCATTTAATTGGGGACCTTACACCATTTTACAATGAGATGATTATTAATTTACATGCAATTGAATTCACATTTAATGTCAACTATCTTCTTTCTGTTTGCCTTCAATTCTTTGGTTCCTGCATGCTTTTGGGGTAATTGAGTCTGTTTAATTATTCTATCTTTGTGGTTGACATTTTAGCTATATAAGTTTCTAGCGCTGCCATAGCAAGTTACCACTGTGTCTGAAAACAAAAATTTAATCACACACCTTTTTTTTGGGGGGGGGGACAGGAATTGCACCCAGGGGCACTGAGCCACAGACTTTTTTATTGTTTTATTTTGAGACAAGGTTTCACTAAGTTCTTGAGGCTGGCCTTGAACTTGTGATCCTCCTGCCTCAGCCTCCCTGAGTCACTGAGATGACAGGCGTGTACCACCACACCTGGCAGTCACACATTTCTGTAGGCACAAAGCCCGAGGTTAAGCTGTAAGCCTCCCTTTGAAGGCTCCAAGTGAGAATCCTTCCTCACCTCTTCCCAACTTCTGCTCACCTCCAGCAGTCTTGGATGGTGCGTGGCTTGTAGCTCCCTGCTCTCATTCCTGCCCGTCTCCACGTGGCCGTCTTCCTGTGTGCACCTGTCGCCTCTGGGTCTCACTTTCCTTATAAAAAATAATGTTTGTATTGAAGGGTCACCCTAATCTTGCATGACTTCATCTTCCTTGATCACATCTGCAGAGACCCTGTTTCCAAATAAGGTCACATTCATATGTACCTACAGTTTGGACTTCGGAACATGTTTGGGGGAGGTCCAATTCAATCCACAATAAATGGATTTTTACTTTTTATTTTTTCTTTATTAGTGGCTACCCTAGGCTTTTCAGCGTACATCTTTAACCAATTACAGCCTATCTTCCGGTAATACTATTCCACACCCTGTGTATTGTAAGAACCTCACACTAAGGTGGCTAAGGTGCGCCTTTGTTTTCTCTTGTGTCTTCAGTCATCTGCTTTATCAGTTTACTGAGACTTTCAGGGCTCCCTGTGGTTTTGCCCCTACCCACCTCTCTGCCTTCATTTCTCCCTTAGCTTCCATATGCATCTCTCTCAAATACGCCCCGTGTGACCTATCTCTGTATTTTTGCTCGCAGTGAACCTTGAAGACCCTCCTGCCCGCCTGTCTACCAGTTAAGCAGTATTTCCCCTTCACAACCTAGGCCAGTCTTGCCTCCTTTGAATCCCCCAGCGGATGCTGGTGTGGCTTTCTCTGGGTCCTCTGGTGGGTAACAACCATTTCCAGGTCCCAGCTCCTGTTACTTTTCACCAGGTGATTTGCATATCATCTTCCTCCCCACAGGGCAGGGCCATTCTTTTTGTGAACGGAATATCTTCATTTTATTTTTATGTGGTGCTGAGGATCGAACCCAGTGCCTCATGCGTGCTAGGCAAGCACGCTACCACTGAGCCACAGCCCCAGCCCCAGGGCAGGGCCTTTTTAAGAGTCACCTCCATCGGGAGCCTCAGGGATAGCCCGAGACTCATAGCTCTGCTCGCTACACGCGCATTGGCTGAGGTTACCCATGAGTGGAGGGAGCGTTTCGTCAGCTCTTATTATTTACCAGTGACTAAACGTTCCCAGAGTAGGTGTTGTGATCAATTCTGTCCACTCTTGGGAATTCCTTGTCCATTCAGCATTAGCTTCATAGAGTGGAAGTTGAAAATGAAGTCATTTTCGTAGTTTCAAAATGTTGACAGAAGGATGTGGATGTGTTTTCCAGATGCGTGAAAAACATGGCTATTTCCACATGATGTCAGAAATAACGAACCCTTAATGCCACAAGTTTGACTAGAGTATTTTCTTTGGCAAATGATTGTGAGCCAGAAAAACCACTTTATTCCACCCTATTCAGAGATACTGAATCCCTTAACATGAAACCGGTGCACACCTTTTAGAAGACTTTGCCTGGGAGTATTGGAAGATGCTACTGATGTATTGTGGCTGCTTAGACATTTGCAAAATGTCTAAGATAGGCCTGTCTGCCAATCCCAAGTCATTCTTTAAACATGGAATACCCAAGAGTCTTCATTTTTTTCTGGTTGGAGAAGCCAAACTTAGACCAGCTATGGTAGTGGGTCTGAATCCCAAGGGGACGTTCTGCTACCTCTCGTTCAGGGAGACTCCCTAGAAGTGAAGAGAGGAGGAGCATGTGGCAGAAATCACAGCTATTTACATTTCTCATTTTCTGTAGAATAAACATCCATACTGTTCTGAGGTGGAGTCCGTTGACCTGGCAAGCTGATCTGGCCTGTGCAGATGAGGGTGCCCCCGTGCATTCCTCCCTTGGCAAAAACAACATACAGTGTCTCTGCTTCTCTCCTGGAAACTATGTACAGGGGTGGCAGATCTACCCACAGCACAGTTCAGCATCCATACTGCTGGGCAAGTGCTCTCACAAAGGGGTATTCATCAAGATGCTCACTATGTGCCAGGTACCGCACTACCTGTCCCACAGGTATTTTCTCATTTACTCCTCAAAAGTGGCCCACTGAGCTTACGCCCTGTGGTAGGCTGAAAAGTGGCCTCATATCCTTGTTCCTAGAACCTGTAAATAAAATGTAGTCTTATTGAGAGAAAAGGATCTGGCATGTCATTAAATGAAGGCTTTTGATTATCCTGGATTATCCAGGTGGCCCTGAAATGCCATCCCCCGTGTCCTCATAGTCAGAACATTCATGGAGGCAGAGCCTGGAGCAGTGCAGTCACAGGCCCAGCTCTGCCAGCAGCCCAGCCACCAAAGCCATCAGAGGCAGGGAAGGGACTCTCCACAGAGGCTCCCGAGGAAGCACAGTCCATCTGCCAGCACTTGCTTTTGTCCTGGTAAGACTGATTTTGGACTTCAGAACTGCAAGAGAAATAAATTCCTATTGTTTTAAGCCACCAGGCTTGTGTTAATGCATAATAGTAATCATAGAAACATGGAGGAAATGCCGCCTCGTGCACTCATTGCAGAGGTGGAAACTGAGGCCTAGGAATGTGGATAATGCGCCCAAGGTGATGAAGTTGGGTGTGGGTAGAGGTGCAACTCACCTTCAGTCCTCAGAGCGTGGGCTCTCAGATCCCGAGCAGTGAAGAGATTATAATTTGGCTATGTGACTAATGATTGCAGGCTGGGAGGGAACCAGCCAGGGTCTTGCAGTTGGTAGGTTCGTTCCTTCTGCCTTGGGATAAGGAGAATCACTGGAGGCCCAGGCCCGGTCCCAAGAGATTGACACCCTAGATGGAGGACCAGGCCATACAGCAGAAGTAATGTCAGGTTTGACTGAGTTTTGGCCACTTACTTTTTATCTGCAGTATGAAGGGAGCAGAAACCACACATTTTATACAAATTGATTTCCAGCTGTTGTGTGGATTCCATTTGGACCTCCTCTGGAGTGCTCCTAACTCAAATTATTTAAAGTATTTTGTAGGAACATGAACCCTTTGCTGATATGAGAGAGGGAGAGGAAAGAAAAAGAGACACTGATTTTCCACTCTGGAAATTTTGTTTCATAATTATGAGAAAGAAATTCTTAACTGCCTCCAGTTACTATTCTTCTTCACCTCCTTTCTATTGGGATGGAGTGGGGTGGGGTGGCTTCTTACTCATAACAGTACAGATTTTGAGCCGGGCGCGGTGGCTCAAGCCTGTAATCCCAGCACTTAGGGAGGCTGAGACAGGAGAATCGCGAGTTCAAAGCCAGCCTCAGCAATGGCGAGGCGCTAAGCGAGCAACTCAGTGAGACCCTGTCTCTACATAAAACACAAAAGAGGGCTGGGGATGTGGCTCAGTGGTCGAGTGCCCCTGAGTTCAATCCCCAGTACCACAAAAAAAAAAAAAAAAAAAAAACAGTACAGATTTTGAACCCAAAGTGTGAAGGGGATTATGTACTCCAGAAGGAGTGATGTTTTTGGAAGCACAAGCCACCTCTCTCCAGGCATTTCTGTCCCTTCCCCCAGTCAAGAAATTCCTCTGAAATTCCCTACATATTTCCCTTTAGAGAGAGTGACTTTTAAGACCCCCATATACTTGTATATCCATTTGGAGAAACCTGTGAGAATCCCTGGGCTGTTTGGTTCCATGCATTTCCCAGTGTCTTGTGAAGAAACAGACACACATTGCTGACATGTTCTGGATGCCACTAGTTTTCCTTGGGTGAAGAGTCAAAGCCATGCTGGGACTGGAGATCCCAGGACTAATCAGCCAGGGACCTTAGACCTCCACCTGCTTCTGAGTCATCATTCTCCCACAGGGGCTTCCTTTGAGGTGTGGTTGGTCACAGGTCCTTAGGGAAAACACATCAGGTTTCTCTTCAGACTGTTCAGTCTCTTGATGATTGAAAGCTCCACTGCAGCCTAAAGAAGTTCCAGGAACAGGAGAAGGGAAGATTCCTCCAGTGTGAGCAGAGGAGAAGCATGACTCTGTCTAGAGTCTTTACCATCGTCGGGGCCCTTCTGCTCAGGGCCTGGTCTGTGTGTGAGTGTAGGTGCGCCGGATCTTGCGTTTGCCCTCCTGCCAGGGGCTTAGGAGGTTCTCTTCCCTGTGGATGTGAGCGTTGTTGTATTTTCTTTTAATGAAAATATCTTTGGTTGCCAAGCATATGGGGATTGTGAAACAGCATCTTCTGTTTTAAAACATACATAACTTGTGAGTTACATGAACAGTTTCATCAATTTTGTATTGATGTGCCAACACTTACCTCGAAATGCAGTAGCTGAAAATAAGAGATGCTTATTATGTCAGTTGCTTTGGGTCAGGAATCCAGACCCCAAGGAACTGGGTAGCTACCTGGGGCTTGTACCAGGCACTATCAAAGTGTCCAGGAGGGCCATGGTCATCTAAGGGTTTGATGGGGGTGGACTCACTTCCAAGCCTTCTGTCCCCAGGACTCAGTTCCCTGCAGTCTCTTGGCAGAGGCCTCCCTTGCCACAGGGCAGCTCCCAGTGTGGCCTCCATCAGAGCAAGCAACAGAGGACAGAAGCAAGAACAAATCCAGAATCTTTCTATGACCTGATCTAAGAAAGAAACATCTCATCATTTAAAAAAAAATTTTTAAATATTTGTTTTAGATGTTGATGGACTTTATTTTATTCATTGATTTATATGCAGTGCTGAGAATTGAACCCAGTGCTTCACACATGTGAAGTAAGCGCTCTGCCACTGGGCCCCAGCCCATCATTTTTGTCATACATTTTGTCTAAAATGCTTGGAACCAGAAATGTGGGAGATTTTAGAGTTTTTCAGATTTTGTAATATTTGCAAAGATCATACCAGTTGGGCATCCCTAATCCAAAAATTTGAAATTCAAAATCTAAAACTTCCTATTATCTTGATACTCAAAAATTTCGGGTTTTGGCTTCTCACATTCGGGATTCTCAGCCTGAGTTTCTTGCTTTTGAAGTGAGTCCTAGCCCTAACTCACCCAAGGTGAGGATATTGCATAAAAACATGAATACCAGGGCTGGGGTTATGGCGCAGTGGTAGCGTGCTCGCCTAGCATGCGGGAGGCACTGGGTTTGATCCTCAGCACCACATAAAAATAAAGATATTGTGTCCACCTACAACTAAAAAATAAAAAATATTAAAAAAACAAAGCAAAACATGAATACCAGGAGTGGGGGTACGTTAGGAGACATTGTCAAGGCTGCTGACCAGAGCAGAACAGTAAGTTTCCATTTCAAGCACATCTCTTTCATGAAAATCCTTATGTATATGTGAGCTAAAATGAAGGGAAAATATTTTCATTCACATAAAATGCATAGAACCTAAGTGTATAGTTTTAGTGCTGAAAAAATATGTAGGACTTTTTATTTTATAAAAGCTTAGACCATTTCTTTCAATGCCAAATACTGTAGCTTTATTTTCAGTGTTAAATTTATGTGCAATGTAAGCGATTGAAATGTTGGTTATGTGTTGTGTATAAAAATTACCGCACAGGTTAGTGGCTTAACACAATAGCACTTAAGACTCCCCAAGTTCCTGAAGGTCAGGAGCCCAGAATAGCTTAGCTGAGTGCCTGTGGCTCAGGGGCCCTCACAGGCTGCACCTGGGAGTCTCCACCTTTCAAGGCTCCATTGGGGAAGGATGTGCTTCCAAGCTTGCTGTGAATGTTGGTAGGACTCAGTTCAGGGAGAAGAGACCAAAGCCATAAGTACCAGGAGTAGGGGCTATGGGAGCCATGTCAGAAGCTGCTTCCCATAGAGTCTAACCAAATCTGTGCTTAACTGCTTTAAAAGACCTTCCATTCTCTGGTGCCAGGTATTTCTTTTCAGGGAACATCTAAATATCTACAGCTATAAGAAAAAACTGAATTTCATAAATCATGGCTCCTCTACCTTCAAATGATATTGTATCAAAAAGTTTTTCCCTACCAAATAAGTGAAATAATTATAAAGATATGAAGGTAGGCATCTATCACTGGCTGACACCCTTCTCCTACGTTTCTCAGTCTCCTCTACTGTGTTTTTGAAATATTTTTGCCAATTCTTTTATACTCCTCTTTCCAAGAGTCAGAGCTCACCTCTTATCCCCTGACCTGTGGACTGGACTTAGTGTTTTGCTTCTAATGATGACAGTGACCATGTGTGGCTTCTGAGACTAGATGCAAAGGGTACTGTAGCTTCTCTCTCGTTCTTTTTCTTGAATCACTCACTCTGGGGCCAGCTGCCTGTGAAGCACTTAAGCAGCCCTTGAAAGGGCCACGGGTGAGGAACCAAAGTCCCTGCCCACATCCATGTGAGTCAAACGCCCAAGGTGCCTCATTTACCAGGTTCTATGCCAGGGCGCACGAGAGATGCCAAGAAATAGAAGATGGGTCCCTCTTCTCAAGGAGCTGGAGAACTAGGTGAGAAGTGCAGAAAGCCTGTGCCATCTTAACTGTTCAGGAGCAGAAGTGTGTGGCCGGGGTGATCCGCAAGTCTTCTTGTAGGCATATGGCAGACGCTTGGACTTTGGGGTGGAGTCTAGACAGGTGATGGAGAGTTGAGTGGTCACAGCTGGCCTGTAGCTATGGAGGTGAGAAGCTCTGTCAGTAGGGGGCCATGCTCCCGACCCTGGATGGCGAAGATAAAGAGGACACTCACGAATGCCTGTCAGGGCAGAGGGAAGGCTTCTCAGAATCAGCCTGAAACGTGTTTAGACTTGAAGCCATGTGAGCATGGAGCCGTGGAACCTGAGGTGTGTGCCAGGAAGCCTGAAGAAGACACCCTTGACCTAGCAGATTTTGAGGGCTTCCATCTACAATCATGCTATTACAGGTTTCTGGTTCTCGTTGGGGTCTCTGTTTCCACCTTTGGGTCAGAAGAGAGCATTGCTGTGACTGTGGTCCTGCTGTGCCTGGAGGAGCCCTCTCCAGGATTGCTGTGCTCTTCTCTACAGTGTAACAGCCTGCCCATTCTCCAAAGATAAGCTGGCCCTTTATTTTAAAGGAACAAAAAAAAGTTTTTTCTTCTCCTTAATAATGTGAACATACAGATGTGACGGTCATTTGGCTGTGACACCCACTGCCCTGTTAGCTCTGCTCTTGCATTGCAGATGGAAGCCCTCCCTCTTGGCTTCCCAAGCTGTGTGTTCTATTGAAGAGGGGGACTCTCCTGCCCCAGAAATGGCCCAGTCTGTTGCCCCTGAGCCTTTGGAAGACTCTGCTGAGAGTCTCTCCCTCCTCTGCTACAGGACTTAGGACCCCACAGTTGCCTACTTAAGTAGATTGTAAATTCTTGGAAGGTAGACTTGCCTCTTACAAGCAGCCAGCACTGCGGCGTTTGCCCATAGCAGGTACTTAGGGCTGGTTTTCTTCCTGGGTTGGGAGATGTGGCCCATGGAGCAAGTACTGTGTAGAACGAATGTCACTCTTTCTGCATAACCAGACTTCTTGGCTGCAGTACAGAAGTGGCTTCCTTTGTGGAAATCAGCACCCACAGATCCCCTAATACCAAGAGAACGCCGCAGAATCTGTGGAAGAGTGCTCAGGTGCTGTGCACGGCCTGCTCTGCTTGGCCACCTTGAGCAGATGACAATGAGGCTGCTGGTGCTTTGCCAGTGCCACAGATATTCTTTCAAATGTCTTATCCAGTGTCCCTCCTCGAAGTTTATCTCATAGAAATTCTGGTTTCTGAATTCATCCACGGAATTTCTAGGTAACGTAGCCTAGTGACTTGTAGCCCAGTTGTCCTTTGTGAACCAATTACACAACTGGAAAACTACCCAAATTCTCATTTGAGTGACAGGGACAAGAAATCTGTTGGATTTTTAAAAAATGATTACTGGCACTTCAGCTACACACTACCACAGTTGACAAATGATTGATTTCTATAGTAATTTTAGACTGTCCTTAGGTGAACAGCTTCTAGTCCAGATGCTACATATCAGAAATGTGCAGAATCCAAAAAGAAGATTTCATTTTCCTTCAAGGGGCGTGACCCCTTGGTGATGAATGCTACTATTATTTTGTTATTAATTATTAAAGACAGGGCCTTCTGGCTTATTTTGTCATATGAGTGGTGCTGACACTTTTTCTTTGGAAAGCTGCTCTGTGCACAGGAAGGCATCCGTCCAGCTCTGCTCCAAATAGGGGTGGGGATACAGGTCTTCCCCCCCATGGGGGTCCTTTTCTCAGCTGCCAGCTCCTCAGAACACCTTCAGGCACTGCATTGCATTTCTGTTTACCCCCTGGAAGCTTTCCATTTTTGAACACATTTGGGTCTTTGACTGAAAGGTACTTTAAAAATTCAAGGTTTTCGTGTTATCACCAGAAAACATCTATTAAAATATGCATTGGCACCTGGAGCCATATACAAATGAGCTAACCTCTGTGCTCTGAGAATAATCTTCCTTTTCTTCTGTCTTGTCTTTTTTTTTCTTTTTCTTTTTGGTCAATACAATGGTCTTCATGGGCATTGGGTGACAAAAGCTATCCGATTCCATTTTAGTTCATAATATATTAAAGAGATCATTTAAAGAGTTGACTCCTGGAGCTAAAGAAATGGAAACATTTAACCAAAGAGGAAAACATTTGGAGACCTCAGGGCTGTCTTTAGACCTTGAAAGGCAGCTGGGTGTGGATGAGAGGGAGCCACCTGATCCTCCCCAGGAAGAACCACACAGGGAAGGGAATACAGAAATTAGTTTGGTCGATATAGGAACAAGCTGGCCAGCACTTGGAAGCTGTTGACAGCTGGACTAGGTGGTTTCATAACGTTGTCAACCTCTGCACTCCAAAGATTCAGAGACCAAGGGACTACCTCTCCTCTCCCCACCTCTGGGACAGGGATTACTTCAATAGATAGGACCCCAAGCTCCATCTAACTTGATAATTTATGTGATTGTTTTTTCACTGAAGAGAATATTATCTGCAGTGTCTCTGATTTTTTTTAAGGGACTTAGAGAAGGACGTAATGAATTATTCAGAGACTTCTCTGTGCAACAACTTGCAAAAAGACAACTTGATACAAATTACGATTCTAAAATTGTTAGTAATATATTTTATTCATGCACTCTATGTCCAACAGAAGACTTCCTGCTGACATTTCTTAGACATATCACTCATGATCCCACAGTCACTCTTTGAATGGGTGCAAAATCCAACACAAAAAAGAAAAAGATGTATGCATCCTAATGGATTATGCAAGTCTTAAAATTTTTCTGGAAAAAGATTACTCATTAGGATTTTCATATGATATATTCATTGTAACCATTGGTTGCAACTACTCTCTCAAGTAATAGGTACCAAAATATGATTCATATTTTATAAGAGGATGGGACTTTCCTAACAGTTTCAGCAAAAACAAACACCTCTTTTATATGCTTTGTAGCAGAGCCCACAAAAATTTTGCTGAGCAGACGCAGTGGCTCTTCTGCCCTTACTTTCAAAAATCTGGAAATCGTTTTTTCAGTCTTTTTCTTCCTATTCTCCCTGAGTGGTGAGCTCCACTTTGACAGATTTTCTGTAGGTCTGTGAGAAGATGTTAGCCAGAGAGCAGTATCATGAGCTCATATGCAGAATAGGTGCTGCTGGAGGGGTGTTCAGATCCTGATACCTGCATCCCCAGGCCCATGTGCTATGCAGGCAGAGGGCACCAGGCCCCAGCAGTCCAGATGCCTATGAGGCATGCTCCTTGCTAACACCTGGGGAAGTTTGTGACAGAACCACAGCCTCTAAATAAAGTGCACCACTCCCAAACTCGGAATATTTCAGAGCTTTATAGCCCTGGCCAGTGGGACAACCACTGTGCATTCAGGAATTCTTATAAACCTACCAGGGCTTCACACTGCTAGGTTGGAGGCCCAGGATAAGGATGATTGTTTTCAATGGTGGTTCATTAATGCACCAGCTATTTATTTAGTGGCAACTGTGTACCAGGGACTGTGTAGACAACAAAGCATAAATTGACATTTTCCCTTCTGAGTTTTATGGTATAGTCGACAATGAACATGTATGTAAACAAATATATTTTTTATCTAAAGTCACTCTAAGTGCTCTTAGCAAACAAAACAGAAATCCAAAGTGTACTAGTAGGGGAGAGGAAAAGGGATTGGGATCACGGGGGACAGCCTTGCCAGGATAGGACCCTTATGTAGCATTGGTCTAGGCAAAAGCTGAGGAGAGAGCATTCCAGGGAGATGGGAGCTTGGCAGGGGGTCTGGAGCACCATGGGCAAAGAGAGGCCAGGTACGGGCTGAGGCAGGTGAGCTGGGCAGATGTGAGCAGTGAGGGATTTGAATCTGATTGAGCTGCAGAGGAAAGCACTGCCTGGAGGCGGGAACAGGCTAGGGTAGGGGACAAGATTACAAGGGGGCCCACCAGAAGAGGATGGGTTAACGGCAGTTGTCTGAGTCAAGGATGACAAGGCCACACCTGGGGTGGTGGCAGCCAAAGTGGTTGGAAGTGAAGGTCTGGCGACAGGTCCAGGGTGGGTCATCTCACTTGCTCAGACCAGAGCAGCACACAGCTTCTGCGCAGCCCTAAACAGCAACCTCTGACCGGGCATGCTCCTCCGTTGGTATCCAGTGGAGATGGGTCCAGTGCTGGCAGAGCCGAACGTAACCGGCAGGGAGCAAGAGCACTGTGTGTTGGGGTCTCTCCCTAGACACCGCCTTGCATTTGAACAGTTGTGTCTGTTCCCTGGACACAGGTAAAGCAGAACAGGGATGCACTCCTTTGAATATACTCCAGCCCTTGCAGTGGGCTGGGAGAAATCTGGGCAAAGGAGTCCTTGACCCAGAGACTGTCAGAGCAAGGATAAGCCTTAGAAGCCCTCCAACAGCCTTGTATTAGAGTTTCAGAAGCTGGGACTCAGAGAGGCCTGGGTTATTCATGCAAAGAGATACACAGCCACCAAGCAGCAGGTCTAGACAGGACCCATCTGCCAAGGAGCACTTTCTTTCAGAATTTTGAGTGATATTTTCGTTAAGTCTTCATTAAATCCTTCTAGGGTCTGATTTTTTAAAAATCTTTTCAGAATTTGTTTAAGGATTAAGCCCATCAAAACCCCAGGACTGTTTCAAGTAAACAGCTTACAAGTGGAATCTTAATGTTACCAAGACAATTTCCCTTGTATGTGCGCTGCGGTAATTGGGCTCCAGCCTCTCGTGTGAAAAATCCAACAGTTTCAGATCTAATGAGTCCCGACCACTGGGGCAGATAGATTTTGGAATTCGCTATTTATAGCATCTTCAAGTGTCACTTTTGCCTTTTAACAAATGCTAAGCTGTTATGTGGCCCACAGGAGCGTGGAGCATACTGAAGAGTATGCTGGGGCGTGGCCGCCGAATGATTGCTGGTACACGCTGGAGTTGAAGTTTTAATTTGGGATGGCCACTGTTCCTAGGAAATGAGGATAAGCTCTCCCGTATACGCAGCAGGTCCACTTCTACAAATTGGAGAGCTGAGGCAGTAGGCACCCTTGGTGGGGTTGGGCTCCCCCTCCAAAGACTTCCAGAGCGCTTGCATTGCACAAGCCAGAGAGATTTTAAACAGTCTGGTCAGGACTATAGACACCATCCGGGACGGCCTCACCTGGGCCCAAAGGAAATCCAGAAAGCGAGTCATGAGAATGTAATTTAAAATGCAAAGTACAGACTGAAATCAAAGCCAGTTCTGTGAACAATTAGAAACCTTATGTAAGCATTGCTGACCAGACTCGGGGAAAGAAGAAAGGTCGTCTGTGTTTGGGGCCCGTCACCAGTGTATTGTTTAAGGGGAATTCTGACCACCGCCAAGAGGTTTGGTGAATTGAGAGGTGGGATTGTATGGTGGGAAGAACACGCAGCCAGGACCCTGTGCTCCCCAAGTCAGCTGTGGGATTTGGGCAAGTCGCCCAGTCTTCAGAACCCCCGTTGCTTTGTGCGCAAAATGGGAGCAGCAGCAGCCGTGCAGGGCCAGCGCTGAATTGCTGAGAGGACCAAAAGAGGTAATAGAAAAGCTATTGCTAAGCTAGGTAACACCACTTAGAGTCTGCATTTCCTTCCAGCTCTGTGTTTGAAAACCAGGCTGTTCCTTGGAATCACCTGGGGAGCTTAAAGATATCGCTTGTCACCTCTGGCATTTTTCATTTGCTCGCTCTGAGATGGTACCAGGCATCAGAGGTTTTCCAAGACCTTGAGGTCACTTTGCTAGGGAAGCCTGGCAGGTAGCAGGACTCTTGTGGGGTTCGAGGGCCTGGCCCAAGCACTCAGGACATCAGCTAGAGGGCCAAAGACACCTCAGCTGCCTGCCTTGCTCACTTCCTGTCTGTCCCAACTTTCCCCCTGGAAGTTTTCCCATTTAGATACTGACTCAACTGCAGCCTGCTGGGGTTTGAAGTACTGATGAGTCGACGACCTGAGGAGGTAGGCCTGTGAAGAGCAAGAGCTGCTATTTTCCTCCAAACGTATCATTTTAAATGATTCTGAAGCCTGCTAAATTAGACTGATGAGATTAATCTGATAAAGTGGTAGCAGAGTAGGTATGCTGAAATGATCGTTTTCACAGGCATTTTAATTCAGTCAAGATTAATGAAAGATATTTACTGATGGAACCGAGGTTTAAAATTTTGAGTACAGAATTCATTAGCCTTTTCTAATGCAGAATTCCAAATTCCTGTTCAGTGTGAGAACCTGGATTTCAGCTCAGTGCTACTTTGTTTTGTAAGGATTGCAGAGGGGAGCTACATTGACCCTCAGCGGGGTTAGCCCTGCATCCTAATCATTGCCACCAAGAAGGTGCGTTTTCTAGTCTGAAGAGTGAATCCTTTCTGCTTTATGTGGTCATTGGGCGAATTCATGTCCACTCTCAGGGACGAGGCCTCTCTTAAAACCATGGCATGTCCTCCAGCAATTCCACTCTTGGGCGTACACTCCAAAGAAGGCAGGTCAGGGTCTCAAGATGTTTGTACACTCCCGATCACAGCAGTATCATCCAGCACAGACAGAAAGTGGACACGTCCCGTGTGTCTGTGGACAGATGAACGGACATGTGGCCTATGTGCACAGTGGAATATCACTCCGCTTTAAAAACCCTTCACGTGCTACAATGTGGATGACCCTTGAAGGCTGTTAGGCCAGGTGGAAAAGCCAGTCACCAAAGGACAAACACTGATTCTGCTCGTATTGAGAGTACTTAGAGGCATCGGATCACAGGTGGTAGAACGGTGGTGGCTGGCGGGGGTGGGAGTTAGTGTTTCATGGATGCAGTTTCAGTTTGGGAAGATGGAAAGTTCCAGAGACAGCTGGTGGTACTGGGTGCAGAACAATATGAACGTTTCGGTCGCCACAGAACTGTACACTTAAAAATGATTGCATGTGTTCTACCGCAACTTAAAAACATTGCAAGCACAACAACAAAATAGATATCCGTAGACCACTTGTGATGGGCTGGGGAAGACTTCCACCTCGAGATATTGCTGAGCTTTCTAGCTCTTTCTAGCCCACATTCCAACCACAGTACTCCTTGCTTAGAACTGGAGATGGACCAGCAGTGCTGATCTACATCATGGCCAGCCTAGAGCAGGAGACCTCAGAGGGAGCCCAGTGTGATAAGACAAGCATCAGGAAAGTCACTTGTGTGGCCAGTCAAGCCACTTTCTAGGTTCCTCGAGTCTTCTGTGTGGCTCATCCTTCCAGCGGGTGTTCCCCAGCATTCTAGTGCATGTGAAGTTTACAATGGCCATAGCTAAATAACATTTTTTGAAATAGTGTTTTTTTTAGTAGTAGATGGACACAATACTTTTTTTTTATGTGGTGCTAAGGATCAAACCCAGTGCCTCCCACTTGCTAGGCAAGCACCCTACCACGGAGCCACAACCCTAGCCCCACTAAATAACATTTTTTAAAAAAAACTATGCCCCATGTCCTATGAGAAATGCTTTAAAGGGAATATCCTTTAAAGATTCTGTTGTCCCCTTGCAGAGATGGTCAAATTCAAGATGGAGAGGACAGTTTTCCAAGGCACATAGCTGGCCACCTGTACCAGAGCCAGGATTTAACCAGGCAGGCCAAATCACATCTAGGAGTCTCGGTGACAGGCATGTGTCCATCCTGAGGGTACACTCTCCATGGGTACAATGAATGCCCAGGAATTTGTTGGTCAGTTTTTATACAGAATGTTTTGTGTTTTTTAAATTCAGAATGGAATGATGGCCCTTCCCCATGATTTCTAGTGAAAGTCCCCCTAACCGTAGCAACTCTTTCATGCCGTGAGGCTTCTTATTGTTGTTGTTTACTTTTTAGAGCTTTGGTTTTATAGGAAAATGCAGTTTCCATACACCTGCCCCACCTCTGCAAACACATGCAGTTCCTCCTGTTATTAACATCTTTTTTAAGTTAGTGTGGTACATTTTATTACAGTTGATGCAGTATCATCAACCAAGGTGCACAGTTCATATTAGAGTTCACACTTGACATTGCCCGTCTTGGGTTTGATAAGCATGTGATGACCTGGAGCCGCTGCTCACAGTGTCCTGGGGCATGGTCGCACTACTCTGAAGTCCTTTCCACCTCTTCATCTCTTCCTCTCTGTAAGGGCAAAAAGATCAAAGTGGCAGCAAACTATGCAAGTCATTTCAGACTTTTATTCAGGAACAAGATTCATCTGCGAAGGTGATGGTGGTGGTGGACCCATTTTCCTGGTGGAAAATGAGCCACTGAACAAAGAAAGGGACTGGGTTTTTATAGGTTTATGTTGCGGGGTGGCATAGTGGAGATATGCCAGTTCTCTTGGGCACTTAGGAATTTGGGTCTAGTTTCATAAATCAACAGAGTGGTCAGTTTTGATGCCCAGGAATTCGGGCTCAGGGGTCAGGGTCCTGCGAGCTGCGGACCGAGTGTCTCCGGCCTGGTGGAGCACCCTTCCCTTATCTGCAATTAGTCTCAGGGAAACATCCATCAGGGGAGGGAGGGGTGTTAGCAAAGGGCTATTTGCCTCTTCCCTCAAGCTACACTGTTTTCAGTTCCCGTTATCTATTACTCTCCCTTGCAGTCACCAGCATTTTTACTGTGTCTGTGGTTTTCTGTTTCCCAGAGTGTCATATAGTTGGAATCACACACCATGTGGCCTGTCAGATCAGCTCTTTCACTGCATAATAAGCATTTAGGGTTCCTCCATGTTTTCCGTGGCTCACTAGCTCATTTCTTTTGATCTCTGAATGACATTCCCTTGCTAGTATGGACCACCGTTGATCCCTTCACTGACTGAAAGGTATCTGGTTGCTTCCACGTCCGGTTAGATTTCACACTTTAGTTTTCTTCAAGTTTGGCCCTTGATTACCTATTGATTTAGGATGAGAATACTCTAGAGTCTAGGACTGTGTTGCCCATTCCAGGAGCCACAGGCCCCACGAGGCTGGGAAGCAATTGACACGTGTCTGGTCCAATGTGAAAAAGACACATTAGATTTCAAAGATTTCATGTGAATGAAACAGTGTGAAATATTCATAATTTCTTACATTGATTATGTATGGACATGATAATATTTTCAGTGTTTAAATAAAACATTAGCATTAGTCATGTTGTTTCTTTTTACTTTATTTAGATGAGGCCACCAGAAAATGTGAATTTCCTAATGTGGCATCCTTTGAGTTTCTGTTGGGCAGCGCTGCTAGAGAAAAGAAAAATGCTTGGCTTTTGTCTACCGGGTGGCTTTCAGGAGGTTATACAGCTGATCTTTACAGGTTACCTCCTATGTACAAGCACTACTGAAGTCCTTGAGATAAGTCAGCCATTGAAAGAGGCAGACTTGTTACCTCGTGGGTTTTAGCAGGCATTAGATTGAACAGCATTGAATTACATTGGTGTTTTTCTCCACTGGGTACCACTCCTTAAAAAAGACCACTGAAGAGACAGGAGACTTTGGAATTGCAAACACCTGGTTCTAGTTGTACCCCAGGACGTTTTACAGATGCTACTTTTGGCTATTTCATACCCTTTATTCTTCAGTTTCCTGTCTTTAAAATGGGAATAAGTTATTCCCTTCTCCTAATGTTACCTTGACAACATCTGAAGCAGAGTGGGCACTCAGGGAGCAGTTCTTACATAGCTTGGATGCCAAGGAGGCCTCTGCAATGTTAAGATTCCTATCTCCAGACCAGCTGTCCAGAGGACGGGGGCCTCTCTACATTTATCCTCTTGCAGCCTCCAGGGCACCCTGAGAATTGTTCTAAAGTTCAGTTTGCATGGTGTCCTCTCCATTTACATTTCTTGACCTTTTCCTCTCTGTCCCAGCAATCCCCAGGAAGGTCTGCTTTCTGAGGCACCCACTTCGCCTCTTCCTGAGTTTTAATCCTGGCTGCAGCTAAAAGCCCTAAATCAAAATATAAATTGTGGCACCAGAATTATAAGGATAATGTGGCTTCATGATTGATAGCCTCGTTTTGGCAATAGGAAGGGGCTTTTTCTACTCAGAAGTGGTCCTTCTCGGAATCTCTCAACACCCATACATGTTGAAGACTGGAGAGACCATGCTAACATACTAAGAGACATACTAATGAAATGCACAGCTGTGACCTTGGGATTCCAGTCTTAGTCCTTCTTTGCTCTCTCATCTTGGTGGATAGTACCGTGGGAAGATAGAGACTTTTGGAACCCGTTGACCATTTTCTATTACGGCCTTGCCAAAGGCCCACTGATCTGCCCAGTGTGTATTCATTTTAATGCTGCTTTTGAGACTGCAGTGAGAATTCAGAGTGGACTACCAGAGTTTTGGCCCTGGCCCCAAGTGGTTTGAAGACAAAGATTATCTGGCCATATTAGACTCAGTGATGACATGCAAGGACTGGGACAAGCCCCTCGGGTCATACCTGCCCAGCTGTTTGTGGCAAACCCTAAAGTTGCTGGGATTTAAATTTTAGATAGATCATTGTAGCTCAGGGTGAAGGAAGGATGGGTGGGCTGGGGTATCCAGAGCCCTTTTAGGGAGAAGAAAGCAAAGAATGTATTTTAGAGGGAACACATCTTCAAATTTTGATAAAACACCAGTTGTTGGCATGAACGCCTGTGAAGACAAGGAGATCTGGGTTTTAGAAATGGCTTCTCCTGCTTTGGAGTGATTAGATTTTTTTTTCCTCCTGAATATTGTATTTGATGGGCCTTTGATCAGTGGGAAAAGCTTTTCTCAAAGGAAAAGATAACTTACGTCAATACATTTGTATCCTTCCGGTGGGAGATGTCATCTGTTAGACTAAAGCCGTTTGTTAATTCAGCAGTGTGTCATGAATGACCCTCAAATTTGAAGTACAAATAGGTTCTTTCATCTACTCATTTTTGACATCAGATTTGCTTGTAATCTCACTTAAGACACCCTTGCTGGTCGAATCTGGGACACTGCCTTACAGAAGGTCCAAGGAGAGTCCAGCTCTGTGGAATGTCGCCATGAGCATCTCACCAGCCTCCCAGGAACTTTGAAAGGGACGTTTGGGGGATGATCCTTAATGAAAGAATGTTATGTAATTTAGAAAGGAAAAAGAAGTGTACCACATAGACAACTGAAGCCTTGATGGGAATATTAGAAAACATAACTGTCACATTATGTAATGTTTAGACACTTTTTATTGCAAGTGAGCTTGTGTCCCGTATTAATTTGTAAACTGGGGGAAAGGCAGCCCTCTCCGCTATGATAAGTAAATATCAAGGGAAAGTTTGTGGTATAGTAGACTTAGTGTGATCATCTTTTTTAGCTAAGTATTTAGTCATGGGAATATAAAGGGGCTGATTTCTCTAACTATTAAAATGCAAAAATAGTGAGCAAATAGGAAATACGTGCTAAGATGACTAGATAAGACACGGTAGGTGGGCTGTTGGTTGTGCAATGTACAACAACTTCTGGATCTTTCCCATGTGGCTGTATAGCTGTATAGCTGGAGAGGCCTCTGGGCTTAGGGATGGTGACTGAGACTGACCCCTACTGGTAGGTTGTTAGTAAGCCTAAGTGGTAGATGTTAATGACACTGGACTTGCATCTCGGCCCACAAAAGATCCTGCCAGGACACATGCACGTGAGGCTGTGCCTGAAACAACCCTTGATGCCTTAGCCAGACTTCCACGTGGAAGAGGAAATGGACCTGGTTTCTTTAGTTTTATGGTCTCTCTCTTCATCGTTTCTACCCTTTCCCCACTTCGCTGTTTCCTATCTCCTTCCTGCCCTCTGTTACCTCCGTGATATTATGAATAGGTTGGAATTCCAGATGGCCCTCTGTGTTTGAGAAGGCATTAATGTGATATTTGCTGAAGAAATATTTGGAAAATTTGTCTTCTATGTGAAAATATGATAGGAAGAAGTGCAACAGTCCAGGTTTATGCCCATGATGTGATATGACCAAAGTCTTGGGGAGCCAGTGGAAGAGGAAAAAGGAAAGATAATGTACACCATTTATGTGTTTCCTGAAAAAAAACAAAAACAAAAAACTTAAAACATAGAAAGCTCTAAAGGAAGAAATGAATATCTTGGGCTAGGTTAAAAAATAGCCCAGCAGAATCATCATTTCTGTTAGAGGCTCCTCATGAGGCTCCTCATGGAGCAGCTTGGCCAGGAGCTGCTGGTGGCTACTGAGTGAGGAGTCCGTGACCTGAGAAGCTAGAGAGCTCAGAACCCAGGATTCCCCTCACAAGTACTTGCTGCCCGTCAGGGTCACGGGCCCGGGAGGCTGCCCTACAGAAATCCGGTTGCCTTTAACACACTCACCAGCCCCTGTGCCTCTGGACAGCTCTTTGGAATAGCTGACGTAGAGTTAATGAAGTTGGAATGTTTTAAAATGCAATTTTAAAAATGGGCTTTGAGAACTATGCAAGCAGAGCCTGGTGGTATGAAATGACATTATCATCATTTCATTTTGAGGTGATTTAACAATCATTTCCTCGTGCTCTGTTGTCTGCGGCTTACCAGTCAAGGAGAAGAGTCACTGCATGTGTCCTGATGAAGCGATGACATGGAGATCAAAGCTTTTCATCTTTGGACACACGCTTCCATATTCCTGTTGGGGTTAGGCAAAGACTGGGGGGGAATGGAAGACTGAAAAAACGAGAGTTTTGAGATTCTTTTCTGGATCAGTGTTTTCATGTTAACGCTGTGCTCTCAGTTGCCGAGTCAAGGAGGACAGGATGGGCAGGAAAATGAGGCTGGGCCAGAAGGATGGCCATATAAAAAGTCCCAACTCCAAGTGCCTCCCCAAGTACAGAGACCTAATTCTAATAGTAACACAATAAATGTGCCAGAAAACGACAGGGAGAATGTACTTATCAACTTGGAGTACAAAATCATTTCTTAAACAGAGTGTAAATAGCACTGACCATAGAGGAAAAGATTAATATATTGAACTGCCATATAATTAAAAGTTCCTGTTAATTAAAATGTTAAGAGAATAAAAGACTGGAAATTGCTACACCTATCAATATTAGAAGACTGGTATCCAGAACGAAAAAGAAAATAATATCTGCAGATCAATAAGACAGTCCAACAGAAAAAATGGATGTGGATTTAGACCCTTCCTAAAGAAGGGTATACAAATGGACGGTACACACTAGAGAAAGTGTTCACTTGCCCCTGGGGGAATGCAAGTTAAAACTGCAATGAGATATCACCTCTGGCCATAAGAAAGAGTGAAATGAAAAAATGTTGGCAAAGACATGAGATGTACATAGTAAACTTACACAAGATGCAAGTTTCCCACAGCTACGCTTTGGAAAATGGTCACTGTGAACTGAAGTTAAACATATATCCCTATGACTCTCCTGATCCTAGATATATACCCCAAAGAAATGTGTGCATGCAGGTGTTTGTATACCAGAGGTCATGCATAAGTGTTCATGGCAGTGTTGTTCGTTCCTGCCTTAACCTGGAAACAACCCAGCTATGCCTCACAGGTAGGATGGATTGCTGGTATAGTCCTATCATGACGTCCACACAGTGCTGATTGAAAAACTTACTACATGCAACAAAAACGTGGTTCTCTCACACGTGATGTTGAGCTAAAGAACCCAGGCATAAAGTGATATGTATTCTTAGTCTAAAGTTCACAGAGAGGCAAAACTCAAGTATGGTGCCAGGAGTCAAGATAAGCCAGCAAAGAGAGTGACTGAAGGAGGCAGGAGGGGGCTTCCTGGGGGCCGGTTCCATGCCGACTCTTGACCACGTTTTGAATGCAGTCAAGTTCATGTTGCAATAATGCATGACAGATGTCATGTTATACCTAAGAAATAGAGTTGATTATAGAAATGCCATCAAGCACTGGGACTGGTGCAGTTTGGTGGTGTGTGTATGGTGCCTGGGAAGCCCTGATGAGGAGGAGGAAAGATGCCAAGGAGAAAAGAGTGAGACCGTGATGTTGCTAAATCACTTCCTTGTGGTGTGAAACACTCTGCTTTAGCTCTTTTTTTTTCTCTTTTTTTTTTCCGAGCTTCCCTGCCATTCCTTACTAGTTTTGGCAGTTTTCCTATTAAAATTATATGTAACGTCTTGATACTGCTGTACTCATTTTGGAACTGCTTAAATAGCTGTAAATGTCTCAATCTGAATTATGGAAATTTAATTTCCATTAGCAGATTAGCAGCATAATCTGGTGGTATGTGCTCTGGGCCAGAAGCCAGGAGCCCTGGGTTCCAGATTCGGCTTCCAGTCCTGATCTGGAGCAGGTCATTTAGTCATTCTCTATAGACCACCCCACCCATTCTCCTAAGATAATATTAAAGCTCCTATGGAAATGGCACCACCCTTCTCTAGGAATGCTGTGACGACCGACCGAGCGGGGTGATCCCTGTGCTTGGGGTGAGCACTATGCAAACTCTAACTGGAGAGAAATGATCTGCTCCTTTAAACTGCATGTTCCAGTGAAGTTCTAATCCTGTTTACATGTCCCTCTTTCCTTATTTACTTATCTATTTACTTCCTTCCAGTGCTGAGGATGGAACCCAGAGCCTCAGGCATGCCAGGAAAGCGCTGTACCACTGAGCCACACCCCTGGTTAAATTTCTTATGGAAAAATCTGAAATGTCTGTAGACATGAAGAGGAGAAAACAAGAGCACAGTGAAAAGGACCCACACGGTGGAGGGACTAGGGAGCAATCCTCAGGCTCCTGGTCCCTGCCATCTTGCCGCGTTGTCTGCTCTGTCCCTCATCCTTGCCTTATTAGCTGACCATGTTGGCTAGCTGAAGACACAGGGGAGGAAACAATCGGTCCTTTCCCCATATTTCAAAAATGATTTTTGTCAGTTTTGAGACACACGTTTAGATTCAATTATTCGCCTGTTCACAAATGATAACATGCCAAATTAAGACTGAGTTTGACACTACTTGATGCTTTCCAGCTCTCACCGTCACTAACATTTGGAATGTTCTCCTGGACGGAGGAAAAAGCTAATTTGGAACCCTTTAGTCAAATTAATTGGTCTGGAGAAATATAGCTAACTGAGAGGGAGAAAAACAAATCCATGTTTTAATCAACTTCAGTTTAATAGAACAACCTTCCTAAATGAATTCTTGAGGAATTGTTAATCTCAGAAAATAGACTATTGATCTAGGCCTGTGGTTTACAACTTCCACTTAGCTACAGACATATATTTTTGCAAGTGACACCTTCTGCTGAACCTGAGTACGTGGGACAGATGGAAGGGCGACTGGTTGCTCTGGAGTGGGGGTGGAGAAAAGGGTAGTAGGTTTTACTATGAGGTGTTGTGCTATTGATATTGAAGACAGTTGGACCTGCTGTGGCACAGGGGATATTGCATATGTGTGACTCTGTCCTATTTTTGCCTGGTGCATCATTCCACATAACTGGGAGGGCTGTCTGCCCAGTAAAGTGGTAAGGGTGGAATTTTCTGCTGTGGTATCCATAGGATCTAGGAAATCTGCTGGGATCCTAGGAAAGTCCCTAACATGTCTGGATGCTGATAGATGAACATTTTGACAGTTTGAAATGTTACACAATTTCTCTGTGTTTTTCCCCTATTTTGCTAGCATAGGAGAGATGACGATCCCCCTTTGAGGAAATGTCAGTAAAAAGCACAGAATTCAGATTGGAGAAGACCTTTCTCTCTAGCCTGGAAAGTAATATCCACTTTTCAGTCCTCCAAAGGATACCCACACCTGCTGACCCAGGAGCTTGCACACAAAAAATGAATTTGAAAGAGCCATGTTCCATCTACAGGGGAACTTTTCTGTGAACTCCTCCTTACAAGACTTTATATAGAAACACTGGGTTCAGGGGTTGCACCAATGAGATAACTCTGGCAAATAAGAAAATTATAGACAAAGAAAACAACCAAAAAAGGCAGCCCTTCTTCTCTCGGGGTGAGTTTGTCTGTCATCAGCTGAAAGAAGGGCCCTGGCATCAGCAGCTGAACTCATGCCTTCAGCATGCCCTCTCATCCTGAGAAAAGATGGAGACAAAAGAGGTTTCTCTGAGTAACTCTGCCTTGCCCGCAGATGCAACAGGTAAATCTCCAGGACATGTAACACCCCCAAGAACTCTTGATCTGTTTTTACTCTGCTAAAATCAAGGATCTTACATCATTAATTTCTATTAGGATACAAACAGAAAAGCAGGAACCAAATGCAACCATCATTTTTCTTCCGAGTTTAAAGAGTCTCTTTTTATTACAAGGATGCTGCATGCCGATTACAGAAAATTCTAGCAATATAAAGAAGGATAAAGAATAAATAAAAGATCACCCAGAATTCCAGGGCTGGATTGTTATATAAATGTTGACAAGCATTTGTAACAAAACACGACATTAATTCTTGCTTTTATGCTTTGCTATTATTTTTGGAAAGCTGTGTCTAGCTTCCTGAGTATTATTTTTTCATTTTGAAGGGTCATATCCACCCACAAGAATATACACTTAGCTCATGAAAACAGTCCACCTTTTCAAAAGATGAAATACAACTTGTAAATAAACTTCTAGAAAAAAAAAGTCCTCAAGGTTAATAAAGAAAACAGTGCAAAATAAGATCCTACTTATTAAATTAAGGGAATTGCAACACCCAGGGTTAGTAAGGGAGCTAAAAATGGCAATCTTATTTTCTGTCCGCAGCCTATAAGTTGATGTGGTATTTTTGGAAATGAATTTAGCATTATGTGTCAATTAGTCACTATTTATGAACTTGACCCAGTGACTTCACTTCTGTATTTGCCTGAAGAAAGACTCTGTATTTAAAAAGGCTGTCTGTGTTGAAATGCTCATTCCAGTGGAGTAATAGTGTACTGAGGATGGCCTGGAACTCAGACTTGAACCCCAATGGCTATCTATTAGCTCTGTGCCCAGGGCAAGCTACCTTGCTCTAAGCCTCAGTTACTTTGGGGCTTTTAAATGGGGATTGCAATTGAAAGGTAGAATTCTAGTATGCATCACCCTTAGCCTGTTGTCTGGCCCTGTGCAAGACACTGTGTACATATGCATGACAGGTTATCACCTCATTGTCATGAGGGTAAAAGGAAGTAATGCATAAGTGCCAAGGTTGTGCTAGGTAAGCAAATACTCCGTGGCAAATGTCCTTAGGGTTGATATCAGTGTACAACATTTAGAGACACCTAGTCATCTGATAATGGGAGGAAAGTCTAAGAAATCATGGTGGTCTCAACTTTGGGCTATGCAAACCACATCACAGCATGGAAAGTCAGTTACAGCACCGTGTTAAATAAAAGAATACTCAATTCCAAGTGCACTCTTGTGCCTATATGGAAAGGTAGGTGCGTAGGAAGATGAGCTCAAAGGAGATTGATTTCACAGTTATGGTGGCTTCTATGGTGATTGACAAAGCATGAAAGAGCTTGGGTTTTAGCCTCATGAAATTAATTTAAGGCATGAGAGAGACTTAAGCTCACACTGTAGATACCATTGAGATGAAGGAAGAGCTTAAATAATTCCGGACCAGTCCATAATTTGAAATAAGTAGCTTTTGAAGTGCCAAAGCCCACGCTTCTTCAGCATGCAGTCTGCTGCCTATTGATTTGTGCAAGGTGCTTGAGGACATTTTTCATGCTGAAATTTCATTTCTGCTGATCCCAGGACAAGAGGAATTTGATACCCATGTACAGCTTGACCACACTTGAAATTTCATTTGGTTTGATTGCTCAGCTAGTCATAGATAAATTAGCTGATCCAGACCTTGTAGAGAGCACTCGAGTGACCACCACACCCAGCTCAGGTCTCCTGAGGGAAGGGCCCTCAGGACATCCTTAGTGCCTGCAAAGGGCTGACCAGATATGTGCTTCTCAGTTCTCAAAGCCTGGAGTTCTTTTCTCCATGCAAGGTGGTAATGTGCTTTTGATCTCAACTCCCTTCAGTCTGAGAGATTAAAGATAATGGAGTAAGCAGGCTCTTGGGTTCAAGAGCATTCAGCAGGGGACAGTGGTCTCCCCTCAGAGTTCTGAAGACGGGGTGTTTTTTTTCCTCACTCCCACTTGTCAAATTTGTTTCCACTTTCAAGCTGGAAAGTGGAAGGGCACTTCCACTGAGAAGTGGAGATGCCCACTGAGAAGGGCATCTCCACTTCCTGAGATGGGCAGGAGCCTTTCGCAGAGCAGAGTCAAAGCAGATGAGGATTCTGAGGTCTAGAAATCTCCCAGGACGGGGACTATGACTGTTGAAGTAAGTCCTATGTGGTAGCCTGGTTGCCAGCCTGACTTCAGGCCCCACTTTGCTCAGGACACTTTTAATCCCTTTCTGTACAGGATCCAAAGCTGCCCAGCCCCTTTCTGCTTCTGACCTAGAGCATGGCAGGCAGGCAGGCAGGCACACAGCATGAGCCCCGGTCCCCGCTGGGGGTTTCTGCATAGGACCAATCCCTTGGAAATGTTTATTTTTTGTATGACAGTTTGAAACAACTTTTTGAATTCTCTGGGCTTTTCTTTTGTTTTGCTTTGTGTTTCTTTTTTATTGCATCATGTCTTTGGAGCTAAAGCAAGGCCTAAAGCATGAACTTGCAGTTGCATATTAACCAAAAGTCTCCTCTTGGAGTGGGACAGCGGGAAGGTGGCTCCTGGCCTGTTCCCAGTGCTGCCTGACTCATTGCTGTCAGCTCTGTGTGCTCAGCTTCCGCAATTCCTTGCCTACCACCCCCACAAGCTGCTGGTGCATCCTGCACACCTGCTCTATGGCACAGACCAGCCCCAGGTGCAGGGCTTGTATCGTGAGCCCCCTCCACCCTAAGTGGTTCTTTCTTTAACCTCCTTCCAGCTGCTCCCCCTCGACTGCCCTCAAAGTGCCAGATTCAGTGTTTTCACTTCATCTGTCGGAGGAGGAGGAGACTGAATTTTAGAAATCATCCAGCACTCACCATCTCCCTTTGGTATTCACCTTTTATCTTCTCCCAGGCTCAGGGCCTCCCACCCGCCTCAGCACTCTTGAATGACCCCCACCTGGAGCAGGTAGAACTCTGCAGGCCCACTAGGGCCCCTGCAGTGGCATGTCCACACAGGTTGGTCCTCAGAAACCCTCCAGCTCCATAAGCTCCCGGTCTTTGTGGAAGAGGACCCCCGGCAGGGAGTCTGTTTCTGTTTGTGTTCATCCCCTGAGAATGATCGCTCAGGACGCGCACCTTCTGGACCCGTGGGCTGGCCAACAAGAACAAAATGGATATAAGACCTCAAATGCGGGGTTGGTTTGGTTTGATTTGTGTAGACTGTTTCCCCCTCCAAGAGGTGTTTGTATACGGAAGGAAAAAAGAAAAGAAAACCGTCCCTCTTCTGCTCATTCTCAAGAACTAGCCCAATCAGTGAGCTGCACGTTCTAGCCCTTCTGAACATCTTTTCTCTCCAGGCAGAGTTCCGCACTGCGTCCTGGGGTGGTGGCTTATGTCTTTCTTGTCCATGCCTATGACTGTTGCAGAAGCATTCTAATCTCCAGCCCTGTCCCTGTGCCCAGCCTTCCCCTGATCCCCTGTATACTGGATCACATCCTGATGCCAAACTTCTCTGTCCTCCTGGTGGTTCCCTGAGGATGCCCTGCTGGGCAGCCTCAGCAGCCTCTGCAGCTGCCCCTTGCTCTTCACCTCTGTTCCCTTGCAAGATGGTACTTGTGCCTCATGCGTGGGCACAAGTGCACAGCAAGGTGGGTGCTTTTCCACCCCACCTGCACACATGGAGATGGCGGCACCAAGAGGCTAGTGGACATGCCCAAGGTCATGTGACCGGCAGGTGATGGGATTCCAGCACAGTCATGTGGACCCCAAGCCCACACTGTAACCACTGTGCTGTCTTCACTGGCCCAGCCAAAGCCTTTGTGTCTGGAACTAAGACCAGTGAGTTGAGGCTGGAAGGTAGACTCAAGGTCAATGAGGCCACTTGGGTCATTCAGAGAATGCCTTGATCTAATTTGCATCTTTAATGATCAGTCCACCTGCTGGGGAGGACAGTGGATTGAGGGGAGGCAAGGAGAGGAATTACACACTGTAGGTAAACAGTTGTGGTTGGGTGTCCCCCCTTCCTTCAGCTGATCCTTCCTCCTTGTCTTAAGATCGGGTGCAGGTGTCCCCCTCACCCTGTGGCTCTTTCTCCCTCAATGCTAGAGTTCCTTAAGATTGAGGGAGATGTCATCTCCTGGAGCACAGCATCTCAAGGTTTCTCTCTGCACAGCGAGCTGTCAATAAACAGGTTAAAGGAGTGGAGGGCAAATAAATTTATAGAGCTAGGAAGCAAGATGTCTTAGTGGGTATTTTGATTTCTCAAGTTAATCTTAAAGACTCTAATGTGGTTTTCACGCTGTGAACTTCCTGTGGCTTATACCTTAAATGAAATAAATTACTCGTATGATAGCAATGATCTGTTATTAAAGCTGAAATTTCCATTTTCTTAATAGCTGGGGAAACCAGGATTATGCCCCCAGTTCCACATTCTTTTGGAGTTAAGGGATCACTTTGTGCAGGCCAATCCAGTGATGTTACAGCATACTTGCTCTGGTCTCCATCACCCTGGGAGTTTGCAGCATTCTGGAAACTGGAGAGCTGGCAGGGATGGGGAACTGGCTGCCCCTCTGAACATCCTTGGGCCTTAGAGCTCATGTGGTCCAAGATGAGTCCACTGAGCAGTTTGGGCCCAGCATGCAGGACTCCATGCAATCTGAGCATCTTAGACATCTGAGAACAAGTACCTTAGCTTTCACGTAGTCAAGTAGGAGAGAGGTGCCCATTTCTTAACATAACCTTTTACTGACATTGAAATCTACACACCTTGCAGCAAGTGCAATATTGATAGGGTCCAGTTAGGTGGGTTTTCACCAACTGGGCACCGTCAAGTAACATGCACCCAGATGGAAACTGTTGGCTGCCCTCCCACCCCATGCAGGTAAATTTTTCTTTGTTTCTTGGTGCTGGGGATTGCACTGGGCCATGCGCGTTTTAGACGTATGCTCTACTGCTGAGCTGCACCCCCAGCCCCATGGAGGTAACATCTGTCATCACTCCCAATAGCCCGGGTTACCATTGCCTCGTTTTAAACTTTTTACCAATGAAATCACACCATGTGTAGAGAGGATGTACATTAATGTTTGTTTTTTTCAGCGTCCTCCCACCTCCAGCCCCGTTCATCACATGTTCTAGAAATGAGTGGGAAGACAGCTCATTAGAGGAAGGTCATCCATCAGGCTCCAACATGCTTGGCACCACGCCACCCTGTAGAATTTAGTAATTATAATGGGCATGCTGTTTGTAATTTGTTTCATTGGTACATTAGTGACATGTTTATTTTTTTTTTATCAGAGAAAGAGTAATTCTCTTAAGCAAATTTTCTAGATCAGTGGTTTGTGAACTTTTTCTGCAAAATACCTGATAGTAAATACTTTTGGCTTTGTGGACCATATGGTCTTTGTTGCAGCCACTCAGCCCCACCGAGGTGATGCAGAAGGCGTCACGGACGATACCAGCATGAAGGAATGCGGCTCTGCTCCAGGACACTGAAATGTGAAGTCCGCATGAATATCACTTGTCACAAAATATTATTCTTTCAACTTTTTAAAAAACTTTGACCATATTTGAGGGGAAATCTTCCTAAACTTTTAAAACACTTATCTACATTCTCACAGCTGATAATTCTTAGGAAATATGGGCAACATGGTCTAAGAAAACACGGGAATCCTGGCATTGCCTCCGCTATGTCTGTTGGATAAGTTACTTCTTTGGGTTGGCTTCACCTTCTGTGGGATGGAATTAACGGGAAGGGCATTTGGCTGGCTGCATCAGGATGGCCATGCTAGTTTTTCATGGATAGAATCTGGCCTGATAAGCCAGAGATTCCTGATTGGTTAGGGCCTAGGCTGTACCACCGTTCCCAGCATCTGCCCATTGAATGGTAGTGGTGGTGTTATTTTTTTTTAAGTACCAGAGATTGAACCCAGGGGTACTTATGCATGGAACTATATGCCAGCCCTTCTATTTTTTATTTTGAAACAGGGTCTCGCTAAGTGGCTAAGGCTGTCTTTGGACTCGCGATCCTCCTGCCTCAGCCTCTGGAACCGCTGAGATTACAGGTGTACACCATCGCGCCTGGCCTTTATAGTGTTTTTTTTCTGTTCTACTCACAGAAATGGCTCAGGGTTCCTTGTCTAATAGGTCTATTTTGCTTTCACATTAAACTCCCCCTTACTCCAAGGATTTTTATGTGTGTTTGTCTAAACTGAATAGTTTTATGTGCCCCTGATGGCTACCAGGATGTGAGCTGTAACTTCACCTTAGCTGCCTTAAAATCAGCTACACCATCAACTCTCTTTTGCTGTTATTAAAATTATCCAGCTGGGTGCAGTGGCACACACCTGTAATCCCAGCACATTGGGAGACTGACAGGAGAATCACGAGTTTCTTACAGTTTTGAAGGTCAGAAATCCAAAGCCAGCCTCAGCTACAGTGAAGTACTAAGCAACTCAGTGAAACCCTGTCTCTAAAAAAACAAAATAGGGCTGGGGATGTGGCTCAGTGGTTGAGTGCCCCTGAGTTCAATCCCCGGTACCAAAAAAAAAAAATTATCCAAAGGAAGAGAGCAGCCCTGCATTAGACCCTCAACTGGTCCCCAAAGAACAAGAGCTTTATGTGACGGGGTAGAAAGAGCGTGGGCCAAGTGCTGTCCACACAGTGTTGTGTGAGATTAAGTGAATTCATCTGTTAGAACCTTTTACATAGTCCAGGCACAGAATAAGCACTGTCTGGACCTTTATTATCATCATTCTTTGCTTTTGCTCAATAAATATATTGCTGCTGGGTTTTGATGCTGGGAAAA
>CM053402.1:11575791-11598471 GCA_028644305.1 Xerus rutilus
CTGTCTAGACATGGTAAATGCTTACCTTGACTAGAAGGACAGCCCCACCTGTGTTCGAGGTGAGTCACAAAACCTCTTATACTTCAGATCCCATTGTCAATCAAGGATAATAAATGGCACCAACCTTATCTGCCTCACAGCTGTGAAATTCAAAAGGCATAATGGATGGAAAAGTGATTTGGCTATATCAGTGTTGTATAAACAGACTCACTGTGCTGTCCTCAGGGTGCCCACAAGGGCATCAGATGAGGAACAACTCTCCGAGGATATTAAAGAGGATGCTGATCCTGAATTGAGACCTCCACCTGCTCAGCAGGAGTGCAGGCTGACACCAGATCCTACCATGAGGGCTCAAGGTCATCATCAACAAGACACAGCGAGCAGGGAGGTGCGAGCTCTGCTCCCACAGAGCTTGGGTTCAAAACCCAGCTCTGCCACTTACCAGCTCTGTGACCTTGGTGACATCACCTACTCTACTGCAGGCATCTGGTGATGACTCCTTGTGAGAATTCCAAGAACTAAGTCACATAAAGTACTCAGCCCAGGGCTGGGGTAGTAAATTCTCCATGATCATAAGCTTTGACTACTCTCTTCACCAATGTAGTTGCTATTTATTTGCAGTTTTTGTTCCTTGTAAGGAAACTGGTGGAGAAGAAGAAAATTATTCCCTCAGTTGTTTAAACCATTGTAAAATCAAGTTTTTGTTTTAACATGGACTTCTTGCTTGTCACTCTGGTGCTTCCCGAAGACCCCCCTCCTCCCCTTCCTGGTAAAAGTGCCTTCTCTGGAGGTTCAGGGACAGGCTGGGCAGATTTGCAGTTTCTCAGCAACTTTGAGAACAAGGCTGGCTTGCTGCTACAGGAACTGAGCACATGCTCCTTTGGCTCCACTGGCCTTGTGGAGGTGCCCTGATGACTGGCTCCAGAGCTTGCTTCCAGGTTGTCCTGGTGCTGCACCAGGGGAATCTGTTCTGGGGACACATTCCTTTTGTAGAAATCTGAATACAACCATATTGACGAGGGTTGTCACGGGCTTGTAGAACGTTAGGGCCTGAGGTTGTCAGGTCCTAGATTTGGGGGCTTCATCATATTTTCATGGCTGGGAGGAGCATTAAGTCTTTTTTAAAAAATTGTTGTTTTTGGCGGTACTAGGAATGGAACCCTCGCACATGCTAAGCATACGCTGTACCTCTGAACTACAGCCCTGGCTCCTAAAGTGTCCACATTTGTTATTTTTTATGACCAAGAATGTTATTAAAAGATACCATCAGCTAAAACACCATTTTACCAAAGAATGCCCATCTTAACGCCCTCTCACCTCAAAAGAGAAAAAAGGAGTGGGAGGGTAAACAGATATAAGCTCAGTACATTTCCAAAGATTATATAAATGAATTTCACGAAAGACTTCCTCCTCTGTTTGTATTTTTCTTTTGTGTATCTAAGGCACTGTAGGTCTCATTGATATGAAGGAAAAGAGATAAAGTGGCTTTCTCAGAGCCGCTTAGTAAGTCCTGCCTAGGCAAGACTGGAGCCGAGCAATTCTGAAGGCAAGGTCCAGCCTCCTAGGCCACCTGCTGGTGATCCAGGCCAGCTCCTGTCCTCACGTGATTTGGATGCTGTTGTCTTGTGTGATTGGTTTTCTGAACGATTCCTGACCGAAGGATGCCAATTCCATTCATTCAATAAAGGAGCATTGATTTAGTGATCGAATGTCTGATCCTGAGGTTTAGTGAGGAGCAAAACTAAGCTGCTGTGCTAAGTAACTATCAGATGGTAATGGCTGAGGTGAGAAGCTTGTTCCCTTGACACAAGCCGTCCTGCATTGCCTGGCAGCTGTGCTCCATGCTGTCACTCAGGGACCCTGGCTACTTCCATCTTGTGACTCTGCCACTTTCCAGGGTGTGCTCCTTGCTCTCATGGTGGAAACAGGGTTGCTCCTGTGTCTGCTTGGATGTGGGGAGAGAGGGTGGGATGCCAGAGCCCTGTGCCTGGTGGTCAAGACTCAGAAGAGACACACAGCACTTCTGTTCACAGCCTGTGGCCCAAACCCAGGAATGTACCTACATCTACCTGCAAGAAGGCTGGCGCACACCGCTCACTCACAGCCAGATGTCCAGCTGGAGCTTGGGGCTGGATTGAAGTGGGGTCCCTATCACTAAAAGGAGAGCATGGCGATGGGGGTCCTTTCTCGCAGGTTCTTCCTCACAGACAAGATGTCTTTGACCCATATCATTTTTGTTTCCACTAGAATGGGAAGAGGAAAGTCCTGTTCCTTGAACTATTTCAACTTCGAACTCATCTGACCAGACGCTTTCAATGTTTTGGAGGGCAGACATTCAGGGAGGCATAGCTGATGTGAGGGGAGGACCGCCCCATGTCGGGGACCTCCCCAGGGTCGAGTGCCATGGTGGATTGCACCATTTCTGCTTTCCCCTAACTGTGACTTTCCCAGCAGGGTACATCATGGGGTGATCCAGGGACCCAGTCTGAAGATGACCTTGAGTCCCCAAACCTGGTCACATCTCCCGTGTTCGTGACAACCGCTTGCCTTGGCGCATATCATTTGGGTGCAGTGATCTGGTGACTGCAAGAGGTTTGGGAACCTATATTTACCAACTCCAGGCCTTGCTTAATGATGCTCAGCAGAATGAACAAGGCCGTAGATTACTCTTCCAGATGGCGTCCTTATTTTTAGTTTGAAAATTTTCTAGGATCTCTTTATTTCTTCACGATGACAGTCTGAGTGACCTGAAGCAAACTCAGGCTCTCCAGGAAAGGTATGCTGCTTGGCGTGTTATCGCCTGGTGCACTCAGAGAAATCACAGAAAGAGGATGTTCACGTACCGCATGTGTGTATTCTCTTTGGTATATTTACAGTTTAGTTCTCTTAAGTCCAAGAAAATGTTTTCCCAGTTCCTGGGGAAAATAATAAAATTATGAGTGGAGATGGAGCCTTGCTTCTCTCCGTGGAGGCGAACCTGGGGCAGGATATGCTGTTCCATAAAACTGCATAGATCAGGTGGAGCCGTGGACAGCAGGGGACTCACTGATCCACATTCCTCCATTAAGAACCAAAATAGAAACCTGCATAACTACTCTCGTTGAGGGAATTAATATATCTGTAGTTTCTGGAGCTGCCATAACAAATGCCACAATTTGGTGGCTGAAAACAATAGAAAGGTGTTCCCTCACAATTCCAGAGACCAGAAGTCCAAAACCAACGTGTTGGTAGTATGGATTCCTTCCATGACTACCAGGATTCCTTCTATGACTGTTTCCTGGCTGCTGCCAGTGGCCAGCCATCTTTGGCTATGCTTGCTTTGGAGAAGCCTTGTTCCAGTGTCTACCTCTGTCTTCACAAGGCGTCTTCTCTGTCTCTCTTTCTTATGAGTTCACCAGGCATTGGATTTAGGGCCCACCCTAAATTCTAGATGATCTCATCCCAAGATCCTCAACTTAATCACATCTGCAAAGAACAAGTAAATTCACCTACACTTACACCAGGAATTAGGACCTGAGCATATCTTTTGGGGAAGACATAAGTCAACCCACTACAATAGTATAGCAAACAAGTATCAAAGACGAGGTTAAATCCATTGTCACAGAGCCCCACGTTGGATTGACTGCAAAGACTTCTAGCCTAAAGCCGCGGAAATGCAATAGGCCCATATTTAACAGTTGGAAAATTGAAAGTGCCAGAAAGAAAAACTGCTCATCCTGTAGAGATGGATCATGGATGGCCTTAGGCCAGGCTCATGTTCACGGATGACCCCATTTGCACAGCTGCGCATGAACCAGCCAGCTCTCACGTTGTCACTGATACTCTTGGCAGGCACCTGCTTTCTTAGCCTTTGTAATTAGTTGGTGGGTGCGGTGCCTGTCACTCATCTCCCAGGGCCTGGTAAGTGTTATTAGTTCTCCATGAGCACCTTTGGGCATATTTTCTATTTTGTACCTTTGCTGTTTATTGTGGTTCCTTTGAGCACAATAAAAGCAAAATTGAAAAAAGCAAATGAGAACAGGGCAGGAAAAAGCCAAAACTGAAAAGCACACCAGGATGTGTTTTTCCTTTGCCCTCCTGCCTGCGACGCTTTGCTCTGCCCGTTCAGAGACACCCTCTGCTCTACTTGGTGCCCAGTGACAAGAAGCCTGCCCCTGCATAGTCTCATCCCTCCTGGGGAAATCGGTCTTTTCCAAGGTACATGATGGAAAGGAAAGATTTTTACTTCCACCAGATGTTCATGGTCTTTATAGGAAATTGAAGAAATACTACAATCATTCCTTTTCACATTGTGATAATGATGAGGGATGTTGTAGTTTAATTGCTATAAAACGAAAGCAAGGGTCGTACAGATCTGAACTTGCAGCAGGGTGGGATGGCCTTAGAAGGTCTAGCTCTGATGCCACCATCTGGGTTGTCCTCCCTCTTGCTCCGGGGTTTTTGAACTGGAGCTGCTTTCTGTGATGGAGATGTGGAGACCCTGGGCCAGTGCTGTCTGTGCCCTGCTGCTCTGCTCCCTGGGAATGCTGGCCTGCAGCCCTTTCCTGAATGCATCTTCCCCTTGAGGAGGCAAGAGAACACGGTTGTCCCAAAGGGCCCATGTGAATTGTTTCAAATTCAAGACAAGGAACGACAGGTATCCTTTAAAATCCCATGTGTATTTCTTTTGGTGCTTGAGAAGTAAAGAGTTTATGAAATGGATCTTTTTGTATACAAACACTCCTGTTTGTTTAAATGGAGCACTTCAGATATCTTAAACAGTAATATGAGCGCTTGGAGAGCTTCTGCTATGGGCTCCAGCCTGCAGGGAGGGAGTTACAGGTTGGTGCAATCCCTTCTCTCAAAAAAAAAAAAAAAATTATATTGGCTGGGCCTGGTGGCACACACCAGTGATCCCAACAACACAGGAGGCCAAGGAAGGAGGTTGGCAAGTTCAATCCCCCATACCAAAATAAATAAATATGAAATGTCCGTACCATAAAATTGACATACCATTAACTGGCATTAAATGTACAGTTCTGTGGCATCAACTGTGTTCACAATGCTGGGCGGTACTCACACCATCCTCCAGAAAGTTTTTGTCTCCCCATGCAAAGCTGCCCACCAACCCACCCTCCCTCTCCGTACCCCGAGCTGGCAGCCACCGTTCTGCTTTCTGTCTCTGAGTTAACTGTTCTAGGAACTTCATGTGGTAGGATTGTGCATGTTTATCCTTTCCTGTCTAGCTCTTCCATTAGCATGATGTCCCCAGGGTCCATCTGTGTGGGAGCATGTGTCAGAATCTCCTGCTTCTCCACATTCTGTCTGTCCACTCATCCTTGGTGGGCACTTGAGATGTTTCCCTCCTCTTCCTCTTGTCAAAGGTCACCTCTTGTCTGTCCAGCCTCACTCCTTGCCTCTCCTAGGTGACAGCCATTGGAACAGAACTTTGCAGTTATGGACCACCTCTGTAAGAAAGATTTTCTAGAATTTGCCAGAAGAAAAAATAATAGTTTTTATTATTTCCCAATAAAAACCTGCTTCATGTGAGTTTGGTGACATCTATGACAAAAAGAAAGTGGCCTAGCAGACAGAGAGACTTCCTGGACAACAAACTGTTACACAAATTCCACCTTAGCAGATACTGTGGGAGTTGAGTTCTAAAATAAAACTTGATTTGTTGAAGGCCATGCCCAGGTATTTGTTTAAGATGTGTTGCTTTGGTTTGTAAGAGGGAAACGATGGCAGAGAGGGTGTTTGCAGTGGCTGAGCTTGTCTCCTGTCCCCTGGAGAGGCGGGACAGGTGCTGCCTGAAATCGTGTCTGCCTGGTTGCTGAAGGAAGGCACCGTTTTTGCTGTATTCACCTCGGTAGCAGCATGCGGGACAAGAGGCAAACCCACCATCATGCCACTGAATCAGGGTTCTCTTGGCCAGTGCCAACGGCACTTTCTTTTCCTAAGTAATGCTGCGAAAGTCACTCTTGATTTTGAGAACAACCTGACTTCACCAAACGTACAGGCCCCCTTCCCTAAGAGAAAAGAACATTAGTATTTAACCTGTGTCCTCTGAGTGACTGTCTGAAATCAGCTTTAGTAAAATTTGGAAAATAATAAAAAATTATTGCAATGCTGATTTCACTTTTAAGATTTAGTAAACCTTGGGGCTAGGGTTGTGACTCAGTGGTAGAGCGCTTGCAGAGCACGTGCAATCCTCAGCACTGGGGTTCGATCCTCAGCACCACATAAAAGAAATAAAAAAGGTATTGTGTTCATCTACAACTAAAAAAAAACAATAGTAAATCTGAACCAACAAATGTGACTGGTTTGTGGGTGTGTCATGTATAACAGGATGCTAAGCTGTGTAGACAGAAACATGAGGTTGTTGGAATAGGATGGAAGTGACCCTTTGTCAGCTGTGCAGCTGACCCTGGCTGTGATGGACATGGGCCTCCCTGCCCAAGCCCTGCGCTCCTTGGAAATACCTCTACAGCCGTAGTCACTTCATCTCGGGGGTTGTTCATGTGCACTTGAGGTTCACAAACTCAACCTTGTATTTAAGGGTGGTAGACCCTGTGTTGTTGGGCTCCATGCACGGTGCTCGGGTGCAGCAGGAAGCAGACCGTTTTGACCAGATACCTCCAGGGCCCCAGGCACTGCCCTAGGAAGCTCTCGCAGTGGGAAGGCAGCAGCCTCATGGCCTCTGGGCTTAGGATTCTTGTGAGTGGGGATGTGAGGCCGGCGGGACCCCAGAGCCCCCTCAGAACATGGCTTCCAAATTGTGAGGAAGACTCTGAATAGCTCACGGAAGAATGGTGATCAAAAGCAAAAAGAGAGAGCACTTCACACCCATGGGGTTGGCTGTGATCAAAAAGAGGACAGGCTCCGGAGGGTAAAAACCCTCCTAACTTCTGGCAGGAATGTAAACTGTTACTGCCACTTTGGAACACGATTTAGCTGTTGCTCAAAAAGTTAACCACGGGGCTGGGGCTATAGCTCAGTGGGTAGAGAGCTCACCTCACATGCACAAGGCCATGGGCTCAATCCCCAGCAATACAAAAAAGAAAAGTTAACCATAATGCTACCATGCGACCCAACAGTTCCTCATCTAGGTTTGTTCCCAAGACAATTGAAAACATACCTTCTAACAACCAACAAAAAAAAATACAAGATAGCCATAACAGCATCGTTCATAATAGCCAAACGGTGGGTACAGCCCAAATGTCCTTCCACTGGTGAATGGATAAATGTATTGTATTCATACTGTGGAATATAATCAAGCAATAAAAGGGAACAGTACTGACACCTGCTGCCACATGGATGATCCTTGAAGACATCACACCAAGGGTAAGAAGCCAGATGCAGAAGGTCACCTACTTTACTATTCCCTTTATACGAAATGTCCAGAATAGGCAAAACCTGTAAGAAAGGAAGTAGGTTTGCGTTTGCCTAGGGTTGGGGCAGGGGTGGGGCAGGTGAAAGAGGGGAGGAGTAACTGCCAGTGACTTTGGGGCTTCATTCTGAGGTGAAGAAAATTAGGCTGAGTGGATGGCTGCACAATCCCACACCAGACCATGGAACTGGAACTTTAAACACAAGAGTCACACGTTTTCCGAATCGCGTCTCAGTGGGAGCATGTGTGAAATGACTGTCCTCATCTGCCTTGACCATCCTCGCTGATGATACCCGGTTGACATTGCCTTGTAAACCCTGGTCCAGCGTGTCCCTCCAGAACAGCGCTTCTGTGTTCCTGCTTTGCCATGGGGACCTGCGGGAGTTCATCCACGAGCGTCTCACTGCAGGAGGGAAGGATCACGGAAGCCGTGCCAACGATCACAGTTGCGTTGAACAGGTCCGGAGTTCATTCATCTGGTTCTCAAAGGCTCTGACGCATACCCTCAGATGGCCTTTTGTGGGGGCTGTTTGAGACATCCAGCGCTCTTCCTGGCAGGCAGAGAGCCACCAACTGGATGTGGTCCCATCATTCTAAAGCTTCGGGGACATGAGGGCTCTAAGCAATGAGTCAGGCACACCGGCTGCTGCCACACACTTAGTCTGTGCGACAAGCCAGCCACGCAGCCCTAGCAGGAGTGAAGCTCTTGCTTCTGAGACCTTCTCTGCCCCATCATAAGGCCTTAAAAATCCACACCCTAGTTCAGAACTTCACTATATCACCAGCAGCCCTTGTGTCATCTTCCTGCCCTGTGTTGGCAAGGTGTCAAAGCCCCTGGGCCACCAACCCTGGGTCACTCCTAAGGGCACTGAGAGTTCTATCAGTTTCTCATCATCAGGACCATTACTGGTAGAGCAGCATGTCCTCTGGCTGTTGAGATAAATGTGGGCTTTTCAGAGATGAGGTTCTCAACGTAGTTAAATTGCATTTTAGGAGGAGACGCTGCCCCTCCGCCCTCAACCAAAGAGCCAATGCCTGGAATCCCTCGGTATCTTTCGGGAGCTCATTCATCCATCTGAGCAATGCCTCGCACCATTCCGGGTCCTAGGTAGAGGCTAGGACCATGGGGATCACATGTGGACACATGCAGCCCTCAGAGAACAAAGGAGGTGCCCAGAGACACAGGGAGAGCTGTGATGTCCGTGGCAGAGTCAGGGTGGGGGAGATGGGGTGGTGAAGTAGAGCCGGTGGGAAAGCTCCCCTCTGCAGCCTGGGTACACCAGCCACTGCTTCTGGCCACTGGGAGCGCCTTCAGTTTCCATACTGTACAGCATGTTCCGTGCAATTGCCATGTTTCAGGGTGTTAGGGAGAGGGTTCAGTGGGAGCAAGGTCCTCGTGGGCTTGTTCCCAACCACTCGCCAGCAGTGAAGCCTGCGCTGGGCACATAGTAGATACCCAGCAAACACCTGTTGAACCAGCAGATATTCAAGTGAGGTAGTCCTCCATAGAGAGAGAAAGAAAAATCACGGCAAAAGGGAACAGCAAAATATTTAAGCTGTTGAGCTCAATGTTTAAGACAGATAAACAACAAATATGAGTGGATGTGATAAAGATACTAAACCGGATGGCCATGTGTTTCTTCATCTCACCACTAATGTGTTCAATTTCTCTCTCTTTTTAAATATTTTTAGCTGTAGATGGACACAATATCTTTATTTCATTTATTTTTGTGTGGTGCTGAGGCTCGAACCCAGTGCCTCACATGTGCTGGGCAAGAGATCTGCCACTAAGCCACAACCCCAGCCCCAATGTGTTCAGTTTCATTGCTGAAACCCAGACCACAGCCTGAGGATCCAGTGGTCAGAGCTCTTGTCCAGCTCTTACTTGCTCTCAGTGTTTCTTTCTCTTCAGTACACACACACACACACACACACACACTCACTCTCAAGTGAAGTCACCAGTTTGTGAAGTAAATTAATAGTGATGAGGTTCTGATTTCTTCTTTCTGTGCCACCCCAATTTTTCCAGGCAGGTAGTCACCTTAGTTAAAAAAAAAGAAAGGAAATGCTACTAAATTTAACTGTTGTTCTTTGAATTTTAACTGCTACATATCAATGAGAAGTAAAACCTTAATATTTGGAATCAACTCACTAGTAATTTGGGAGAATAATGTATTTTAGACACTCATTTCATACCATGCATGAAACAAGTTTCAGAGAGAGGAAAGGGCTAAATATAATAAAAATTAAACCAATGAAAAACCAGGAAAGTATGGAATCAAAAAAATCTAGTAAAGAGCCTGTACAATGTATAAGGACTCCAGTAGATAATTGGCAGTAGGTTTGAAAGAGAACTCTCAATAAAAGGAATATAATTAACCAAATGAAGAAAATAATCTGGTACTATAATAAAAGTACTAAAACTTAGAAAAATGAAGTGTTATTTCTCATGTATTTAATCAGCAGAAGTCTCTTTTAAATGAATAATAGCACTGACTCATATCAAAGCAATGTTTTTCTGCATTTTAGATTATTTGTAAATTGGTACAATTCTTAGAAAACATGGCAATATATGTCAAAGTCTAAAATGTTTATGGCTATTTCTAAAAATCTCTTAAAAGAATACAAAAATATTATTAAAAGTCATATGTTTAAATATGCCCATTGCAATGTTAACTTCCAGTAATGAAAGGATAATGTAAATTGTGACTCCTTATTGCATTTACTCAAATTCCAAATTCATGGCAATATAACAAAATTCAACTTGTACTAAATGAAGACAGTTAATATTTTAAACTTATATTTGCTCCATAACTGCACAAAACAGGCATGTTTAAAATTATCAAAAGGAAATATATTTAAATGATTGGGTGATTATATATTGGGATTCTGGAGGAATTTTTTTTCTTGGTAATGCAGGTACTTTTAAATGTTAAAATATTTTTATAAATAGTCTTTCTATGTCTACAAGTTACATTTCCTGGAATATTTACTAATTTTATGTAGATTATTTCAATCAGTAAGAATCAGATGATGCAGGGTTCCTTGACTAGCTTTCGAATTAAAATATTAATTAAGCAGTTATTATCTTAATGACGTTTTCCTCATGTGCTTAAGACACCATAGAGTAACTCTACCTTTGCCAAACCACTGCAGGGTTAAATGACTGACTTTTTTCGATTTCCATACCTTTGTGGAAAAAATTTCAGACAGACATATAATGAGCTACGTGTAGGCACCTTGAAAGCCATAAATTACCTCTAAAAGTTTCTCCTTTGAGGAGACCTGAACAATTCATATCAACCCCTCTGTCAAAAAACATGAAAATATGTGTCTTGCATATTTAAACACACTTGATTTAATTAAAAAAAAATATCGTTGAGGTACAGTATAGAAACCACACATCACTTACTCCTGCTCTAAGTCTTAATATTGATCCCAAGGAACATATATCAAACTATAAAAGTTAATTTTTCTTGTAGCAATATCTAGTTCATTAGCCAACTCCGTGGACTCTTAACGGATCTGCTCAAAGCTTTCTCTGATGTTTCTAGGTTCTACCTTCTGTTAGCTCTTCACATACAACCCAGTTTTTCTTGGGCACGTGGACCCTGATTCCAAAATACAGGGGTTGTTTGGGATGCCCATAGGATCAATCAGGTCTTACCCCTGGATTATTTTTAATCCGGTAGACATTGTCATTTTTATAGCACATGCATGCTCCAGTGAAAAGTTAAAAGCGATGCTCTAAAATGAGACCATTCATTGTCTGTCTGGTCTGTTTGGGCCGCTACATGATCCCCAAAGTTGCTTCTCTTTGGGGAGGATTTCTGGGCAAGAATGCACCACAAAGCCTTTTTTTGTGAAACTCTTTGTGTTGCAGTTGGAAAGCTGAACAATTGGTTTTTTAATGCAACTGTGTATCAGCATTGGATGATTTCTTCTAGGACACTGTCCCCTGGCTGAATTAATTTGAAAGCTCAGATATGTGGTGGGAATCATTTTAAAGATAAAATTATCAAAGACAAGAATGTTTACTGACCCAGAACCTCCCGAGCAGGCCGTATGCATTAGGGCTTTCATGGTGCCTATTGTCACACCCACATGTGGCACTGATTTCAGTCAGTTGATTTTAGAATGTTCTGAAGCAGATCAGTCTCTTACTCTTGAGGTTTGGGTGTTGTGCAGCCTTTCCCACACATCTGGCTGTTACTTTGTTGCTGCTGGTAGAGAGGACTTCCCTCTGGCCCCCAGCAAGCATGTAGAGCAATCAGTGTTTTGCCATTCCAAATTCTGGAAAATTGGGGGTTTCTCTGAAGCCTGCATTGAGCAGGATTTTTCTTTCTTGAGGGATCCAGACATTTTAACTTTGAATTTTAACAAGGAATAGCATCTTCTCCATCAGGGGCCAAATGCACTATAAATTATATAAACTTCACATAAGATATATTTTTTCATAAACTTGACTTAGGACATTTGTTGCTGTGTACATCCTTTGCTGAGAAGAAACACAGGAATCCTCTAGGTCCATAGTTTCCAAGCCTGACTCTTAAGGGAACAAAAGCCCATCCTCTTACTCTATTATAGACCTGCTGGATCAGAGGCCCACAAAAGTAAGCAGTCCAGCAATCTGTGTTCTTAGGAGGCTCTTCCATAGGGATGGGGAGGAGGAGAAGGGAAGAACAGGCCAGGATTTGATGGTTGTTTTAGCTGGCAGTGGTTGCTTGGGGATTCAGTGTTGTCTCTACTCTGCATGTACTTGAAATTTCCCATGCAGAAAAGACTTTGAAAAAGAAAGAAGAAAGAAAAGCTTCCCAGGGGATCCTGACAGTCACCCAGGTTTGGGAAGCACAATCCACACCTCTCACCTAGCAGCTGAGAACAAAGGTGCAGGTGTGGGAACTCGAATGCCTGGTTCTGCCTCATAGGCCTGAACTCCTCACCCTACCTCTTCAACTAGTCCTTTGCTGACTTTCATAGAAATTAAAAGGGCATTGATTTGAGTGGCTTGTCTTTGGATCTGGGGATTGAACTCAGGAGTGCTTTACCACTGAGCCACATCCCAGCCCTTTTTATTTTTTTGTTTCAAGACAGGGTCTCATTAAGTTGTTTAGGGTCTTGCTAAGTCGCTGAGGCTGGCCTAGAACTTGCAACCCCCCTGCCTCAACCTCTGAGTCTCTGGGATTACGGGCTGATGCCACTGCCCCCAGCTGCTGATCCTTTTTTTTTTTTAAAGCATGGGAATTTTGTGAGATGTGTTTCTTACTTCACAAACTTTGCTGTCTAAAATGCCTTTAACATCATTCCAGTGGACTGCACGATAGTCCTGTGTTTTCGAACATAGATGGTAATGCCTGTACTAGCCAAGTAGAGTCTAGTGATAAAAGATGAATGAATGAATGGAGTAAAGGTGCTGAAGGGCAGCCGGTGCATTTCCACATGAAGCAGTCAGTGAAGAGCCAAATCCAAAGCAGGAAGGGAGGGACCAGCCACAGGCTAGATGGTTAAAACACAGGACTGTGGCCAGGCACAGTGGTGCACGCCTGTTATCCCAGCAGCTCAGGTAACTGAGACCTTAGGTAACTTAGTGAGACCCTGTCTTGAAATAAAAAATAAAAAGTGCTGAGGATGTGGCTCAGTGGTTAAGCATACCTGAATTCAATCCCTAGGAAAAGAAGAAAAACAAAAACAAAAACAGAACTGTGGCTTCGCCTCCTGCCAGTTGTTGGTCAGTGCTATCAATCTGGCTTAACCTCCTGAAGCTCTTTAAGAAAATGTGTGGTTAATTTGCATGTCATATAAATATATCTTATTGATTTAGGCAACAAGCTAGTTCGGTTAAAAATGTATTAAACTGCCTGTATGATTTGACCAGAAGCCTTAAGAGTCCCAGGGAAGAGGAGAGCGAGAGGAAGGGAAAGGGGAAATACCATATAATTGAAACGGGAGCTGTCATGGGAGCTACATTGATTGTTTCCATTGTGTTTTGTAAAGTTTTTTTTTTTTTAATTTTCACTGAATATAAGCATTTATATAGTAGGAAAAACTTGACAGACTGGTTTATCCAACTATACTCTCAATACAGATCACCAGAATGCAGAGGGGAACAACTGTCTAGCAGACACCAACTGGGTGTCCTGCAGTTCAGTTCTGACAGTGACAGAGAGAGGGTCAGATGCCACAGATTGAGCCCCAGGCTGTCCCCGCCTTCAAACACCAATTGCAAGAAAGAGGCTGCCGTAGCAGCTTCTGTACAACTTGGCTACAAAACACCTCACTGCATCCTTACTGGGTTCTGTAATTTGCTAGGACAACTTGCAGGACTCAGGAAAGTCACTCAACTTCCATTTACCAGTTTATTATAAAGCCTATTACACAGGACAGAGGTAAGCAGCCAGGTGGAAGAGAGCCAGGGAAGCTCTTGGGCAGGGTATGGGACCTCCTCGTCCTCTCTAAGCCTGCTGTTCCCAGCACCTCCACCTGTTCAGCAGCCCAGAATCTCTCCAAACCTTGTGGTCTGGGGAATTTTATGGAGACCTTGTCATGTAGGCATGGCTGGTTAACTCAACTTCCAGGCCTTCGGCTCTTCCTGGAGGGTGGGGGTGGGGGACTGGAGGTTCCAAGCTTCTAGTCATGGTTGGTGTTTCTGGGGACCAGCCCTCATCTAGCAGCCCACCAAGAGTCGCTTCCATGGAACAAAAGATACCCTTACCACCCAGTAGATCCCAAAGGTTTAGCTCTTTGTTGGGAGCCAAGATTAAAGAGTATCTTGCATCCCAGCTGCTCAGGAAATCACCAAGAATTTAGGAGCTCTGTGCCAGAACCCAGGACAGAGACCACATACAGATTTATTATCACTATATTTCCTGACTTTTCAAATGATTTTTATGTTCTACTCTATCTTTATTTGATTACACTGAATAAAGTTCAAAACAATACATTCCAATGTTGATAAAAATGCTAGTATCAATGTTAGCTTTAGTTTTCGAATAAAATTCTAGGTACTGGATCAAAGATGGCTCTTCAGACATTTTTTTTTAATAGACTTATTGAGATTTTATGTAAGTTTCATCTATTTAAAGTATCCAGTTCAATTTTTTTTGGTATAACCAGAGTTGCGCACACATCACCATAACGTAATTTTAGAGTATCTTCATCCTCCCTAAAAGAAACTCCACACTTATTAGCGGTCACTCCCCATCTCTCCACCCTGCCAACCCTTGGCAACTACTAACCTGCTTTCTGTCTCTGAATTTGTCCTGGACTAATTATGAATGGACTAGTGCAGCAAGCACACTGTGTCTTTAGCCCTTCTTTCATTCAAGGTGCTCTCAAGGTCACCCTGGCTACAGCACATGCCAGTGCTCCACTGTTTTCATGGCCAAGTAATATTTCATGATGTGAAATATTACAAGATGTACCACATTTTAAAAATCTAAGATGGGCATTTCGGTTATAAACATTCTGTGGGTATTACGAATAATGCTGCAGGAAACGTTACCATACGGTTTGTGTGGACACTTGTTTTCAGTATTCTTGAACATGCACCTAGGAATTGACTCGCTAGGTCATATGATAACTCTGGAATGATAACTCCATGAGCACATGGAGGAACTATCAGTTTTTTGAAGGGGCTGTACTATTTTACAGTCCCACTAACTGTGTGAGAGTTCCAGATTCTCTGTGTCTGCTAACACATTATCACAGGTTGACTTGATCCTAACTGTGCTAGTAGTTGAGAGGGGTATCTCATCATGGTTTTGATCCGTGTTTTCCTGTTGAGCATGTTTTCACATGTTTGTTTATCATTGAGTATCTTCATTGGAGCATATCCGTTTAAATAATTGGCCCATTTTGCATTTGGGTTATTTATCTTACTATTGATTTGTAAGAGTAATTGTTTTATTTTAAGCAGGGGCAAATAGAAAAATAAATGGAAAAACAGCAGGTATTTTAGACATCCAAGAGACATTATGAACAGTTGGATTGACTGAATTTCTATGTAACCTGATTTTAGGGCTCATCCTGGTAGTGAGAAAAGTCTGACATTGATAATATATAAATACAGCACACATTCAGGATCCTGAGTCTGTTTATAGTCTGCTAGACTAGACGCTAGTCCTACTGGAGAGGAACTGAATTAGTGGAGATAACTGGTCTATGCTGAGAACATTTTGATATTTGTGAATTTCCCATGCTATGTAAATTCAGAATTCATATGTGCAATTGAAAATATTTCACTGATTCAGTTGGAGGTTTTTTTGCCGTTAGCTAAGTTGTATGGAAACTGAAGAGATAAGTATCTCATTTGTGGTATTGTGAATTTTTCCAGGGGAAGAAAACCATTTTTTTCATGCCGACAGTTGAAGGAAATTATCTTTTCTGTTTTTAAATTGTCATAATTGGGTTTCTCCTTCACAGATTTGTGAAACTATGGAGTTATGTATAAAGTCATGTTTATTCATTTGGTATTCTGAACATAAGTATACTAAACTTGATTATGTTAATTTTGGAAGAATAGAACATTAAGCTTGGAATTAGGCAAATACACGCACGTTGCAGTTGTGTGCAGTTGTGTGCAGGGATTGCTCGTCTTTCCGGGATAACATCCAATCGTATCCCCAAATCTAATTAGCAGCTGTTTATTGGTGTATCTGACACGCAGCTGCTGACTTTGCTCACCTCTACTAACTAGAGCATCATCAGCAGACCAAGTGGAGCTTTGACCATTAATTAGAGTTCTCAGCAGGAGTCCTCCTGCCTGATGCCAGCTCTTGAGCTTGAGTTGAGGACAGCACCGCAGTGGCTCTGAGCAGCACACGCTACAGTCACACGCTCAGCAATCTACAACAGGGAAGATGGTTAGTTTTCCGATGCACAGAAGTGGGTCTCAGTATTATAAATACTTTCATTAGTCAGTGTGCTTGGCTGTTCTAAATCTGTTTCCAAACCATTTCCTAGAGCTGCTGTAGCAATCCACCACACACCGGCAGCTTCCAACAACAGCTCTGTGCTCTCCTGAAATTCTGAGCCTGGAAGTCTGTGTGTAGAAGTTGGTGGGCATGACTCCCTGACCCTCCAGCTGCTGATGCCCCCACAGTCCTTGTGTCCCTGGCTTAGGACGCATCACCTCCTTCTCAACCTCTGTCCTTCATCATGTAGCTTTTTTTCTCTGCATGTCTGCATGTCCTCTTCTCATCCTATAAGGATGCCAGCCCTAATCCACCCTAATCCCGCATGACCTCATATTAATTTAACTCATTGCACCTACAAAGACCCTATCTCCCAATAAGGTCACCCTCTGCGATTCTGGATGGATGTGAATTTGGTGCGTGGCAAGGGCGGTGAGCAGCTACTGTTAAACCTAATACATAATCCTAGGCAGTTCGTTTTTGGGGGCACGACTTTTAAATAATTACACGATTCCATATATGTTATCTCCTAAACAAAATAATCTAACAAAACACATCTCAAAAATTAAGGAGAGTATGTTTTTAAGTTTCAGAAAGGACTTTTTAAAAATCCAGATAGAAATTGACATTTTTAAAATAGCTACAAGAATATAAGCACTTTTGAGTGTATGTTACCTAATTTGATTCCATCAAGTTACTTTGTTTTTATTCTAGTTTTTCACATAATTGTAACTTACCAAACTGGTTGGTCAGTTTCTGAAAATGTTGCTGTTTCCTGCCTGTTGCCATCCCCTCTCTTCCTTGGCTGCTGAACAGCTGATGTGTAGCAGATTCTTCCTTTATATACTTTTATTTTATTTAGTTATTTTTCTGTGTGGTGCTGAGGATCAAACCCAGTGCCTCACATGTGCCAGGCAAGAACTTTGCCACTAAGACACAGCCCAGCCTATGCAGCAGATTCTTAAGCTCCATGAACCTTAGTTTCCTCATCCGAAAAGTAGGTCAGTGATTCATATTCACCTTACAGTGTCATGGTAACCAGCAAATATGTCAGATGCCATGTGTTCTGTAAATGTCAATTCCTCTTTTTATGCTCCACCCCTTGTATCTCCTTTGGAGGTATACATGTGTGATCTTATGGAGGCCAGAGCTTATAGAGCAGCTTCATAATCATCAGGAATCAGTCTTCTGTCTCTCTGGTGTGCCATCTGAGCCCATAACCACCATGCACAACCACACACACCTGGCCTAAAATGATTGCTGAAGCTCTAGCCCTCATGTTTGTGTCTCACAGTACAGACATGTAGGAGGGCAAGAACACCTCCTCTGGCTGAGTGACCTCCCTTTAAAGCAGCTTTTCAGGAAGCTCTCATATAACAATTCCACTTACAGCTCACCTGACCCATGACCATACTTAGTGGCAAGGAGGGGGAGAAATGTTTTCTTTCACTTCAGGCCTCAATGTGCCCAGCTAAAATGGGGGTTCTCTTAGGAATGAGGGGGAGGGATAGATTAGATGTGAGGTAGTGACTAGGATTGTTGCTGTAATGGGATTGTGTTCTCCAGTGCTCTGAAGATAGCTCTTTAGGATGGAGGGTCAGAACTGGGAAGTGAACCATATGTAACCCTGTCCTCTGGGTGGGGCAGCAGCCTTACTAAGGATTTTTGAAACAACTCACTCATACCTGGAGAACTGTCTATCCTCCAAGCCTGAGAGAGAATGAATAATTTACATCTCCATTTTGATCACCTCCCTTCAGGCCTGCATGTGCCCTAGGAGGGACAAGGGGAGCTTGGCCAGAGGTGCCTCCACAGCCCATGGAAACAACACTCCAGTAGGAGGCATGAGTGACGTTCCCTCGGTGCTGACTCCCCCCATCCCACAACATGCTTGGGGGCACAGGGTGTGGAGCTCCAGGGTCCCTTTAAGCTGCTTGGATTCAGACACTTAATACTTTACTTACAGACCCAGAACTGTGGACGCATGCTCCATGCCTCGCCCAGCCATTTGGTGTGCAAAGTTTTAAGCAATGAGACAAGCATCCCTACTCTGAATTCTGGTTTCCAAAGGGGAGAAAAATAGACTTAACATTTCACAGCCCTCCCTGAGGGCCCAACTGGACATTCTGGCTAGGTCCTTGCACACCACACCACTTGCTAAACATCCGTGAAGAATGACATTCCTCTAGGAAGAATTGAGATGGAACGTAAAAATCTGTAGAAATCCACATACTATGTAGAATTAGTTTATCACCCTCAAGTGGCCACGTGGGTCCTTGCCCCCCACTCTCCTGCCAATAATGAGGCGAGAAAGAACATCACCATTCAACCATAAGACTTCGATTCTTGCTCTGCCTCGATACCAGGTAGCGGGATGTCTTTGGGCACGTCCTGCCCAAATGTAAAAATGACTGAGGTGCAGTGACCAAGGCCTTCTGTAGCACCGAGTTCGCTTTCCTCATTCCTGTATCCATTTAGTTCGTATTGCAGGGTGAGCATCCACCATACCCAGGCACCCGGCTCAGCACAGAAGGCAGAGGGAGTAAAGCCCAGGGTGGGGGTGGGGGCTGCTTCCTTCATCCCTGGGAATTAAGCAAAGACTGAGCCACAGCCACGTGCACAGGCCAATCTGTCCCTGCTACCAAAGCACATTCCCAAGCTGGTAGAAACCCTTTGGTGCAGTCTACATGTTAAGGAGGCAGATTTGCTCTGAGCTATCACCACACAAATAACTACAGTTGTGTTAAGTGCTCTGCTTTTATTCCAGAGGAATCCGACTGGAAGAGAAGGCGCTGCGGTGCTGGAAGGTTAGGTAGTGAGGAGGGCCTGGGAGCCTGAGGAAGCTCTCCAGGCAGAGGGACCTGTCACAGTGCTTCAGGGGTGAGGCCATGGTCAGTTTTTGGGTGGAAGTAGGAGCTCTAGCTTTCTCCTGGCTCAGCTGGAGGTTTAGAAGGACAGGGGCACAGATCTGAACAGCTCACAGAATTAAAAATAAATAAGTTCCTCATTTATAATTCGGATGAACCCAGAACACTCAAAATACACAGCCTCTGGAAAAGGGACATGAAATGCATTATGACATGTCATTCTTGATCTTGTCCTAATGCAAATTGCTAAGAGACCAAGATCAGAGGAGGCAGATGTCCAGGGAACTGTTTCATCTCAGGGTCTGATGGAGACAAGATGATGGACTGGGTTTTAAAAATGAAACCTCTGGTCAGTTTCATGCCTTCTGACCTGCCTGGGAATGAGCTGCTTTCTGCAAGTTCGTAATCTAGTTTCAGGCTTTTTCCCTTCCTGGCTCACTGGCTGCATCTGAAGCCTCCCATTATTCTCCAGAAGGGCCCTAGCCTCTCTGCCACCAGATGGCTCATGTTGTTATCTTATACCAACTTCATTGATATCAAAGGCGGAGGATTACAGGGCCACTGAGATCAAACAAAGCAAATTTGATGATGAACCAGGGGAAACAGGCCAAAATTTGTCCCTAATGGGGCCTGTTCCTTCCATTCTGGTGAATTATGCATGCGCTGGCCTGGCACTGCCAGCAGAGGCTGCCTCCAGCTACGGAAACCCAGATCCAGATCCACAGGCAGCTTCCTGGCTGTGGCCTCAGATGGGCACTTGGTTCACTTCCACTCTTTAAAATCCATATTGAAATTGAGTCAGCACTCAATGGGACCGTTTCCTGACCACTGGGCCTGCTGTCACAAAGTCCTTTGAATGAACATGGAGAAAGAACATTGGGAAATGAAACACTTTTATGACTGTCTGGAACAATGGGAACTTCTTACCGTGCAATGATGGAGAAACTCCTCCATAGGTGTTTGAACCCTGCTGAGATTTTGTCACACCCAGAGGCAAAAGGCTCCCTTCTGAAGATCATTCTGTTGTCAGAAACACATGCCGCCATGAAGGTTTCGTTGGCTCATTGTGGTCTCCTGTTTCAGTAGGATCAGAGGAAGCAGGAGCCCCGTTAATTTCTAAGTCAGGGATAAGTTCATTCTTTGAGTACTCCATTGAAAAAGTCTTGGCCTGGACACCTTGGGACTACTCTGTTCAACAGATCCATTCCTGTGTTCATATAGGTACAATCTTTAGTCTCCACCTATGCTATCTCTATAAATCACAAGTATTTCATTTATATTTTTAAAAAGAGATTATTTTAGGACTTTCTTAAAAACCAAGTGCAGTTTTGAAAAAGCTCAGGGGGCCTCAAAGGTAAGCAGCAGACATCGAGTAACAACAAGGTATGGTACTTGAGACTTTCTCCTGAATTTTAATGAGAAAATCCATGACTCAGTCATTGTGACTCTGGGACATGTTCATCTTATGTAGTACACACCTGCATTCTGCTGGGCTGGGCCATGGTTAGATGTAGTCCTTTGTTGCATGTCTAAAGAGGAGAATCACAACCCTGTTTATAATGACTGTCCCACCACTTCCTTAGGTATCTTTGTTCCTGCCTCCTCTTCTCTCCTTCCATCCATCCATCCATGCATCATCCATCCATCTATCCATCATCCATCCATCTATCCATCATCTATCCATCCTCCATCCATCTATCCATTCATCATCTATTTTCATGTTCCTCTTTATTTCTAGGATTTTTTTAAAAATATTTTTTGCTTGTAGGTGGACACAATACCTTTATTTTATTTTTACGTGGTGCTGAGGATTGAACCCAATGCCTCACACATGAGAGGTGAGTGCTCTACCACTGAGCCACAACCTCAGCCCCTATTTCTAGGATCTTTAGTTTCCCTGGGAAATAGGTAAGGAGCGGGGACCCATATGCGCAAAGTTGATCCCATTGAGCATAATTAGCTCCAAATACCTACTGTTTCTTCAGAAACTGAGAAACTAAGGCTATGGATTTTAAAAAAAATATATCATCATCTTGGCATTTTCCCCTGAAGATCTAAGTCAGATGGAGAAAACGGGGGCAGGAAGATGGTCTTGCAGAGTGCAAAAAAAATGCCGTGCTTCTTGACTGAGTCTCTCTCGTTACCTGTTGGGCATGAAGTCAGAGCTGGTTGCAGAAGGGAACACACTAGAATCTGCCTCCTCATTCTGTCTTTCCCATCATCTGTGTGAGCTGTTCCCCATTGGCCTGTGATTCTGGCAGGCACCAACCCCTCCAAGTGACTGTAGGTTTGGGGAAATGCTAAAGCCAAATGTGCAGACGGAAGCATTAGGAGCTTTTAACAGTGGGAGCGGTAGCTGGCTCCACCTAAGTAGGCCTGTTGGGTTTTTTCCACTTTTTCCCTGGGAGGAAGTGACAGCTGGCCGCCTGGCACTCTCACATGGCCTATTTTCCCCGTGGGAAGTTTCAAAAAAATATCCATTAAGGCTGGTTTGTGTACGCACCAGCAAGGCATGATATGCCCCTCAAATGAATATCATTATCTCTACCCGTGAGATGAGAACCTTCGAGGGATGGAAACGGCACATGCCTCACAGCCTCGGGTCTTGGCAAAGCCTGGCTGTGTTGAAACCCATCCCTTCTCCCTTCCCCACTCAGCGTCCCAAGGCAAAACCTCATTAGGCACGTGTTTGAAGTGGGTTGCTTCATCTCTTTTAAGCCTCGAAAAGGGGGTGAGTGAAGCCATCTACCATGGGTAGGGAGCTTGCTCCTCCCGTCCTTTGCCTTCCTGATCCCCTAAGATTCACAGTCATGCGGAAGACTAGATGTAGATGCTTGAGGCTGTCACTTAGGGATACCCAAAAACATCTAAGAAATTGGGCATTTGGGGGTGATTTTCTTTTGTCTTTTTTTTTGGGCGGGGGGGTACCAGGGATTGAACCCTGGCATTCGACCACTGAGCCACATCCCCAGCCCTATTTTGTGTTTTATGTAGAGACAGGGTCTCACTGAGTTGCTTAGCACCTTGCTTTTGCTGAGGCTGGCTTTGAACTACTGATCCTCCTGTCTCAGCCTCCCCAGCCGCTGGGATTGCAGACATGCTCCACCGTGAGTGGCTTGGGAGTGATTTTAAAAAAGCTTTTCAAGTTCACCACACAGACTGTCCCCTGTTCCTAGAAGTGCCCACAGTGGGGTCACATGTAACCCAGACCTTTAAACACGTAACCCATGCAGAGTGCATTGTTCAGCTTTCAGAAAACAGCCTCTCTTCAGGCGGCTGTCACTGTGTTCTATGAACAGCAGTGACAGAAACTGCCCGTCCTGCCCATCCTGCTTCCGGCAGCAAAAACAAGGCGCGATGGACGGAACCCACAGGGCTGCCCAGCCACCGGGGTGACAGCCTCCATTGGCGTGGGGTGGGGGCTGCTCTTCTGAGATTTTGTGAAGACACCAGCTCCCTGTTTTAATTGTCAGAAGGCTCCACTTCTGAAGAGGGGGCAGGGGTTGTCATTGTCCACAAGAGGATGGCTTCA